>JAUMHE010000056.1:6178061-6206149 GCA_032359235.1 Enteromius mattozi
CAATGCAGATTTATTTTCACAGCCACCTTTGCTCAGATTTACCAAGGGTGCCAATATTAGTGGAGGGCACTGTATATCATATATCAGACATTGGGAGAATCACTACCTGTGCCAAAGAAGCAAAAAAGGTGGCTAAAGGACAGATTAAAGATTTAATTACAGAGAAAATCCTGAGTAGAGATTCCCAAGTTGTAGGCAAAGTAAGTTGAGATTTAAGGAAATTAATTATTGTGTATATGCTTTACGAAACTCATGAGTATTAGTGTCATTTACATAAGCTCGATCATGCTGATCTACGTCAATGAATAACAGTGCAGCATATAACATTGTGTTATTTGTACTTGAAGTGTAAAAAACTATTAAATGCACATTTAATGTTGAAATGATCTTCAACCCCACTCAAATTGTAATACAAAAGATATTTAATTATCATCTGGAACAATAAGGCATTGAAACCTAAAGGCTGAAAATGGTTGAAGTTTAATTTGGCACTTGCCTCTATGCGCTGGTTACAAATATTTAGTGACAAGGTGTAAATACAGGAAGTTCTACTTCTCTGCTGTGGCTTAGTGCTAATGAATGCATAATAGATGCTTTTTCCAATCGCTGACCGGTTTTAAGTTCAGTAAACAGAGTGCTAATGCTAATTATCAGAGAGAGGGGAAGATTAAAACAGCTTTTTTTTGTTGGAACGACTGCAGGAAAACCCAAAGACCATGACAGATTGATTGATCATCGTTTATGTTGCTGACACCAAAGAGAAGCAGAAGTTTGCCAAATGTGACGATTCGTTTGATCTTGGCACCTATTAGCAACTGTGTTTTAGGATTGTGGCTTTCAAAGACTCTTTTTTCAGAGGCTTGTGTAGAGTGGTGGAGTCTGGGAGGTGAGAATAGATTTCATGTGCTTTCTATTACAAGGTGGTCATCCAGTTGGGACCACTTGTGCTTGGACAAATTGCGAAACCAAGAAAGATAAGAGATCTTTTCCAAACACTCGAAGACAGAGGCGGCTCTGTTTGGTGTTGCTGTGTCCACACAGCAACAGACGAGTGACCTCTCCCACAAACAAACAGCATCCTTGACCTGCCTGGCAAACATGGTTGAAAATTGGCCTTTTTATGCTTCTCTTATCTGACTCCTCGTCTCAGCCCACCCCCCAGAGCGGCCAAACACACTACGTCATGCACACCAGTAGTAGCCAGTTACACCGAGCCCTGTAGTCAGCATGAATACAGCCATTGATAACAAAACACAAGTTAAAGTTGTTCAAAGCTCCCTGCCGCAACTCAAGGCACACATGTTTGGCACAGAGTGCATGAAAAACGTCTTTTATTGCTAGCTTTGGCTTTTGTCACAAATAACGTGCAATATTTCCCCCTCCGTGCCTTGGATCAAGATAAGTGCGGCGTAAGGGTGCATTTGGCACTGCACAAGGACAACAGCCCCATTCTGACACAGTGAGAGATTTGGCTTTCGCCCTTCGTGTTGTCTCAGTGGGCCAGGATGTATGTGCAACATAAAATAACACATCAGGGCTGCTATAAAAGACCTCATATCTCTCCGTAGACACTAAAACGCAGTCTTGCGAGATGTTTGAGCGTGTGTGTGTTGGCAGTTGGCAGTCGCTAAACTTCTTAAAGGTGTGTGTTGGTTCCCTGGAAGCTCCAGTCTGAGGGAGTGTGTCAATGCTTTAATATTCCAGGATAATTCTCCTCAAATATCTCCTCTCATTCCCAACCACTGAAATCCTCTTAGCGGTGGAGTCGGCAGCATCTATTCACCACGTTTCCTGTCCTCCTCTCTTTCGCTCTCTCTCCTTCCTCTTCTCCAGAGAAGAATAAGCTTGTGCTGTGAGTCTTCTCTTTCTAAATTGTTTGTTTGCGTTTGTTTACTGAGACACACTTCTTTAGTGGCAGATCAATTGCTCGTCGGGCTGGCTATGTGTTTGAGGGAAAGCCATTTCTCTGCTGAATCTCAGACAGATCGGCTGAATGTCAAGTGCATATTGATGCACCGTAGTTACGTTCGGGTCTGGAACGGCCGCCACGGTGACATTTTCTCACACGGGACTATAATTGACTTGTTAGAGTTGCTGTCAGTTACACAGGTGCTCACCTGGCGGGGTCAAATCTGCAGGTCTCCACCATCCAAACCCCTTGTCTGGGAGTCTGCCACACAATTTCAGCATGATTGCGGATAAAACACACCCCGCCGATAGATACCAAACATGAACGGCACATCTGTTGCGCATCGGTGTTCCTCAACGCAGCATGAAACAACAGGAAAACATTCTGTCCAATGAACTCAGGTGCAGGCTGCTGTGAATTAAATCGCTTAAAGTCTGACTGATTCCCACGTACATTTGTTTAAAGTTCATGAATTAATTATACATAAACACTTTGTAAATATGTACATCAATACCCAGTGCACGCGCGTACACGCACAGCTTGTCAGCATGATAAAATGAGGCTATTTAAGGTGCCCATTTTGCTTGTTTATGGCAGGGTGGATGCACTCTGTGCTCAGAATGGCAGAATAATGAGGGAGGCTCTTAAATTATGAAACAAAGGACGGTGTGCATCAATTAACAGCCATTTGCACAGACGCGCAAACTGTCTTGTCAAAGAGAAGGGGTAGTCTGTTTGCTTACGCCATTGGTGTGTGTGTGTTAATTCGTGAGAGAGTGTTTATGTATCTCTGCGACTACAGGTGATCTTGAGACAAAAGGGGATGCTCGATCAATTAGCCATGTTAAAGACATCATCATGGGCTGCTTGATCTTGAAATGAACTGCTAGTTTTACAGTAAAGGGGTGTGTCTAACAACCCCCTCTGTGTTGATGCAGTGGGTGTTGCTTTATCTGCTCACTGTGAGTGTGTGTTTGGAGGTGGTTCTGATCACTGATAAGAAAAGGTGCTGTTTATTTTTTTGACCCTGCACCCTGGGTGCCCAGATTAGTGGGTGGCTGCTGAAGTCTCCAGCTTGCTTATATCTGGAAACACAATTCCAAGGACTTACCTTAACATATGTGGAAATTCATAGAAACCCAACTCACACAAGATGTCTTTAAAATCGCTATTATTTGTCTTAAACTGCAATGAGCTAAAATAGAGAACAAGACGAGAATTTAAATTAATTGTAATGTTTCTTGCTTTAATTTTTTTTTTTCCTGCTGTGTCTACTCTAGCATTTCAAAAGAGAGCTTAATAATGTCTCACTCCAGGATTTTAGCGAATGAGCCTACGATATGTAAGCAAAAGTCAGAAATGTCAATATGAGCTGCAATACTATTATAAGGTAATTATCTCAGCCACTCATGTTGTTTGGCTATAACTGTCATTTGTTTCAGTTTTAACACCTTATAGAAACCTTTTTTTTTTTTTTTTTAAAGCACTAGGTTCATTAACTAACATACACCATTTATTAATCTTAATCAGAGGTTTTTAATACAAAAAGCCAAAAGTCAATTTTGACTGAAGTCTATGGCTGAAAGTATATGTTGCATTAAATAAAATATAATGGGAACTATAACATCAGAACCCAGAAATGTAATTTGCTGCTCGTTCCTTTGAGATTTTGAATTTGTGAGGTTTTTTGGAGGTTTTTTTCTGAGTAAAATAAAGTCTGTGGCAAACATAAAGTTATGATACTTTGACATTTTGTTTTACATTGTAAACTGCACTCACAACCCCAAACATCTACTTATTAAAAACATACATTTCCAAAAATAAACATAACTTCTTTGTAACATAATTTGTGTTTTAGGCTTAGATGCGTTTAATTAACAAAATGTTGCAATATTGATATACCGCAGGCTTTATTTTACTTATAAATGGAATTGTAAAAACCCCATTGTAAAACCCCAAAGGGAAAATCTCAAAGAAACCAGAAGTGAATTACACTTCCAGGTTCTGACATCATAGTTCCCTGTCTCTGTAGGGGTTTGACTTTACAGCTCATACCTCTGCCAAAAAACATCTGTTTGGTTTTGAATATTATGTCTATACATGAAAAATCACTCACTGCTCTTGGCTAAATAAAGCCAAAGTCCGGTCAGACTGTGAGTGCTACCGTGGTTCGCGTGACGCAGTGCGAAACCAGGCCTCATTTGCCCCAATCGAAAGCATATTTACACTGCCTGAATTGGCCCCTATTACCTACATTGTGCACTATGTGCCATTCACCATACAGAAAATACTAACACTGTGATCAAGTGACCGATCTCTGTTGCAGATTCAGCGTCTATTTATAGTGTAGGGGGCGGGCATATGATTGGTCTGTTTTTGGTGGAAGTGATGGAACTGCACGTTTTAAATTCTTATGTTCAAAAAAAATATTTCATTTTTTTGGAGCACACTGGCTTATAGCGATGCCTGGAGATGCAGTTCTGCTGAGTTCTGTCTTAATGAGAGTAATGAAGCTCAGGGAGAGAGAGAGATTGCAAGATAGACTGATGTTTGACCGAAAAGCTTTGGCATGCTATCCAATCAGGACACATTAAAGCTGATGGAGTTGGAAAGCCATGTGTGTACATGTTTTGGGGGGTGATGAGGGGGACACGCTTGGATTCGGCTCCTGTCATCTTGTTTTTGGGGTTTGCCTGATAAAACAAGCCACCCCTCCCTCTCATGCTCTGTTCATAACCCCCCTCCCCTTTACAGTGCCCAGTCTCAGCCCACAGGGCCGCAGTAATTTACAGATGGCCATTTGTCTTTTGTCTGCCTTTTACAGCGCTGTTATAAAACTTGCGGTGTTGCTTATGTCATAAAAGAATAGAGTTAGAGTGTGCTGAGGCGCTTCATTAATTCTATTGTGCCATTTTTAGAAGCTTGTTCGGACGATGCGGTAAAAGACAAAGACGGAATGGACTTACTGTCTGCTGTTGGTTTCCTGAGCTCATCAAGCTCTCATTCCCTCCTTCAAATAAATCAGACCTCTTTCAGTTGGTGTATCAGCTACCTGTCAAGTACCTCCCTCTCTGCTGCCACCTTTTCTTATGGAAAATGAGCTTTGCTTTCACTTTTGTGACAAACAATACTGGAGTTCTTGTATCTGTGTCTTTGTGTTTAATATTTCCCTATCTTTTGCTTTTTATTGCAGGAAACAGAACCTGTTTTCATGTGTAGATATGGCTGCAAAATCAGGGATTACTATTTATTTATGGTTTGCATATTGAAGGGTTGGCGGGTTTGATCTTATTAAAGGATTAATTCACCCCATTTTTTTGCTGAACCTCATGTCGTTTCAGACCTGAATGACTGACTTTCATCCGTGGAACACAAAAGGAGAGGTAATAATGTAGTTGGCTGTGTTTTTCTGTTCGAAGAATGTTAAATGTTGAAACTTTAAAGCTTCAAAAAGAGCACAAAACACAATGAAGGTATATCATAAATAAGACCATATGACGTGTGCTATGTTCCAAGTATTTTGAAGTCACATGATAGCTTTATGTGAGGAATAATTTGCTATTCTCTCATTATCTTTCCCTCCAGTGAGCTGTTAACTGTTGCAACTGGTTCATTGACTCCGTCTTGTGAACGAATCATTCAGACTTGTTTTTGTTAACTAGATTAACTGAGTTATGATCCAAATCAGTATTCATTTATTTATTTAACAAATTGGACTTTAGTGCTTCTTTCACGGGTATGACAGATGTCAAGATTGTCAGAGAAAAACAACTTCAGTCACACATAACAGGCTTCAGGAGTCTTAGAATATAGTGCAGAATATATATATATACATATATAAATATAAAGCCTCAGTGCTCGTTTCATTTTAAAGGGAACAATATTACAAAAATCACCTTTGTGTTTGTGAAAATGGAAGGAAGAATGTGGATTTTGTTTCCAAATGAATTACTCCTGTAAGCTTGGTCCTATTTTTTGTTTGTTTGTTTCTGAAAACTTAAATATACATTTCCCATTCCCTGCATTACTATGGAAACCACTTTCACCCCCCACTCCACTAAAATCTCAACTAATAGAGGGACATCAAAGCATGCATTCAGTACCTCCCCAGGATTCCTGCTCACCACACTGATTGTTCCTGAATCCATTCACCGAGCCCTCCGTCCACACATCAAAGATCCTTTAGCCAATAATGTGACTATTATGCTTCCTTGCAAAAGAGCACAAAAGCAATGAGGATTTAAATGGAATTATATCGTGATCTGTGTGTGTGTGTGTGTGTATTTGTGTGTCGTTGTGCAAGCTTGATTGTGAAACTGTGTCTGTGTTTATGTGAAATGCAGAGGCTATATTCTTCCCTAATACTCAAATCCTCACCGGTCCGTTTGAAGAATAATAGGCAAACGCTGCTTGGTTGTGGGTAATGATGGTGTGAGGTGAGTTTGTGTTCATGGGGTAGTGAGTGATTACATGGGTCTGTGAGCAATAGTGACAATATCAGGGAATAGACCTTCAGACCTATTTGCCTTCTAGATTCTTGCAGTTTGCAAATGAATGATGCATTATTGTGCCATCCCAGAAAGCCACGAAATCACTTTCACTGACTTTTTTATTAACTGCTCCCACCTGATGGAATGACCTGCAAGCAGCTAAATCCTTAGCCACCTTTAAGAAACATATACATATACATATTTATTCTCTATCTGCTATATATAGCTTTTTAACTGTTCACTGTATGTCCTCGGTCACTATTTGAGCTTCAAACACAACCTCTGAGCTCTTCACTATCAGCCTGTATGACTCTAATAATCTCCACAGAGTAATCCAGCACACTCTCCGTAAGTCTGATACTGAATGAAGGTCATTTTGTTAAATTTTGTTAGTTTAGCTGAAGTCAATAATCAATAGCTCTTCATTTCAGTGAGGCTGTGATTTCCTCACTGGGTCACATTAATCACAGTCTGTTTGAATGGATCAAAACCAGAAGAAGAAACAACAATTAATCATGTCTAATTAAAAATTAATACTAGCGTTCAATTTTCATCATTCCTTCAGTTATTCCACATCACTTCCTGTGACTGCTGGATTCCCAGTGTTGTGTGTGTGTGTTTGTGGTTATTAGGGCAGAGAGTTTTGAGGGGTAATGGGATAAGGTAAAGCAGGGGGGTTCTGGGAAAGCAGCAGATGTTGACCCCCTTGTCTCCATCTAAGTTCGCCGGTGTGACGCTTCTCAATCAATTAGCTTGAGTTAATCAGTCACTCATATCAGATGCTCAGTGAACCGTCTCTCTGACACTCTAATGCCAAATTGAATCTAAGGGCCACACGCAATCTCTCTCTCTCACACACACACACACACACACACACACCATCATCATCTGTTTTTCAGCCTCAAGCCCACACTAATATCTCACCATAAATCACTCCCTGAAGTCTAAAATCTGAAAGCTGATGAATGTTTGCATCCTCAAATTTACTTCTTTAACTCAGTTGTCATATAAAAAGTCAGTCATTATGTTTATCTTAAACATTCCTTTCTCAATCTTTCCCTTTCCTGTCTTTATTCTTTCTGTATGTGTGCTCGGAGAGCCATTGCACCCTGCTCAGTTTTAACAATACTATTTAGTGATTCATTACTTTAAAGTGCCCTTTTATCATGCATCTTCTGTTGTCTTATTGTCATTGGCAGTCTTTCTAACCCTCAACAGAGAGTTCTGTTCCATAGAATATAATGCCTGTAGAACACTAAATATTGCTTTACTATAATTTTATCTGTGATTAAATAATTTATTTAGTGAGAGTTAAACAGACTTTTACTTTTGATGCTATTGATTGCGATTATTAATAATTTATTTAGTTTTTTTTTTTATTAATTTATTATATATTTATTTACTTACTTACACTTACACTTTTTTTAAATCCAAAATTCGACATAATTTGCATTTATAAATATTTGCCAACTTTCACAACTAGATTTCCTCTTCACTCGCAGTTGATTTTCAGAGCATCTGCTGTGTTTTTAATTACCAAAAGTAAGAGTAACAGGAACGTTTGGCATGACCAAAACAGTCATATTGGAAATAATTTTGACGTGACTGTTGCAGTAACTGACAAACTGTTTTGTAATCTATCAGATATGCGGTGATGTTAAGTATGCAGCAGAGAACAGGTTAAAACTCCACGTGTTTCAATTACATTTCATTTTACTGCATCTCGTAAGACCAGAGAAAAATTACCTAACAAGAAAAAAATGCAGATGTGTGAATTTTTGTGTTCATTATTCAAATTAATTACCTAAATGGTGTCTTGCTTCAATTGCACGCAATGAACACGCAGCAGAAATGTCCTCACTGCATCACTCCAGCATTCACATGACACACCATTTATTACACAATTGTATGATTACTGTCTCAGTATATACAGCATTGTCTTACGTGTTTACTTTTGATTAATCAAATGTTTACGATCGCAAGGCTTCTTACTGGGAAAGTACAGATTTGCAAGCTTGCTGTGTCTGGGGTACGGCTGCAAATATTAATCTCAAACAGTAACGCACAATCATCAACTCCCCTCATTTATACTCATAACTCAAAGAATATATTACAAAAGTGCTGATATCAAAGCACTCTTTGGCTCCTGCTCTGATGTATGTTATGAAATAAGACTTTGCTGTCAAGGCTTTTCTGCCCAAATAGCTTCACTCCATATTCCTCAAGCCAATGAAGTCTTAAGTGTCTGATAAGGTCCACTTCCTCGTGCGCAGGAACCTTAAAGTTTACCAATCAAACAATTAGTTGTCTCTGTGTCACGTCTCCAGATTGTGTTCATTGAGGTCTGCTTCTGATAAGACACAGAGGAGATGAACGGGGGAAAGGCCTGAAGACTTTTTCACTGAGGACAATCACCTATTTGTCCATACTGCTGGACCGGTATGTTTACTGTAAACAACTGAAAGACCTCAACACAGATGGGAATGTTGTTTCCAAGCATGTAATTAGAGAGAAACTCAATAGGAAAAAAATATTTGAGGGCCGAACATCTCTTTCATGCTGAGTCGTAGATAAGCAGTGCTATTGGAGACCTTACTAAGGACAGAGCAGAGTGAGAGGGAGGAGACCTCAGTATTTGATCAGTGTTCCTTCACATTCTCTGGCCTCCATGCTTGCTTAGATCCCAATCAGCTTCATGGGATTCCATAGACGCCCTTATCAGTGTTAGAAACCCTGACCTCTGACCCCCAGGCTTATCAGTGACCAATGTTTGAGGTGAGGGGAGAAACCCATCAGCGGCTGCACTTACCACAGGCGTTTCAATTACAGCGTTTGTGTGAATATGGGTTCCATTGCTCTGAGATAACTGCGGTTGTGTAATTAAAGCCAAGATTAATAAGTACACAACTATCACCCAGAGAGGCACTTTACCTGTTATTCCTGGTTATTCGACAGCTCATTCAGTCCCTTCGAAATAATTGCCTGCAGTTTTGTCATATATACGTGAGAGATGGGTGTATTCAGGTATTATAAAATGAAATCCCAAATCAAAAAGAGGAAATTGTGTTTACAGATAGGCCACAGTTAATACCGTATCCTTGAGGAGGGCGTCAATGCACTGAGGAATGAGCTATTGTGAAGATAATTAGAGACTGAATATCATTTGTCATCAGGTTTAGATATTATATTGTTATTTAATAAGGAGGTCTCTTGTTCCTGCGGTCCACAGTGATTTGACTGAAATTTAGCAGGCTGTTGGTTGAAACTGCTCTGAAATTAAGCATTACCACCGGATGCATGCTTTTGATTCAGCATAAACGTTCACGTTATCATTTAATTTAATGTGAGTGTTTTATCGATAGACTTTAATTCTCCTGTTTGTTCCCTGATCCTGCCATGCTTTCATCTGTCTCCCTTGGCAGACACCTGCCCCCTCATGGTCTAAAGGTGAACTGCACCAGATACTTCTGAAGACACCAAAGCTGGACGGTTTTGAGTCTGATTTCCTGATTTCCTATTCTGCGTTAATAACATTATTTTCTGAGATTTCTTGAACGTTAGGTGTTATATAAACATTACGGCAGTTAGATTCTGACTCATTTACAGGTTACAGTATTTGCAAGGACCACCACACCAAGTAGGTATTTCTTCAGGCTGGTTTAAATGAATGTGTGCACATGGAGACGAAAAGGCCTTGTGGGAGTTGGATGGCTTTGTGGATAATGAGAACTACAGTTTCCTCCACCACTATTCTTCTGTATGAACCCCAGGATACCGCTTCAACCTGCAGTGATAATCACGCCGGAGGCGGCCACAGCTGACACACAGCAGTAAATAGGGGAATAAAAGTCCGCTCCTGCAGACACCCAGACCTAAGATCTACAGCATTCAGATTTAGGTTTACTGCACCCAGTGCAACTTCTGTACACAAACAGGCAGATCAGAGAGAATAGATGTGTGATTACTGGATGTCGATGTTTGTGTGTGGGCACTGGGTGAAACGGAGAAGCAGATATAACTCAAAGAGTTGTCTGAACATGTGGACATGCTGATGGGCTGTGTGTTTATCCCCAGTAAATGGGCAAAGCCGAGCCACATTAGAGATTCGCCCGTGTATATTTACTGCTGATATAATAATTGACTGTTCTTCTGTGCAGAGGTGAGTTTATTGAGGAAAGCAGGGAGCGAGAATATCAGTGTGCATGTTTTTGTATGCATACGGCTGTATTACTCACTTAGAAAGAATGAGTAATGCAAGGTTTTGATTTAACTTGTTTACTTTTGAACAATATGAAAATGAAAGTCTTGATTATGTACTTGTCATGAGAGAATGTTAGTGATGAAACTGAAATAGAAAAGAAAGTTTCTGTAATTAAATTTGAATAACCAAGTCATAGAGAAGTTTTCCAGCAGTGAGCTGCTTCTCAATGTTGCAGCCGAACAAAGTTTACATATTGTTATTCTATAGCATCATTTCACATGGTCACAGTAAAATGCATCCATTGAAATGAGTGAACCTTGTGAGGGACACCACATTTGCTTTTCATCTTCCATGCAAATACTGGAAGCTTCTCTGTGTTGGTTCTACTTTGGGAATATGTATTAGCTTATTGTCACACTTTGGTTGTTTCTCCTCCAGATTTGATATGGACAGAGTGCTGGTGTCCGTTCCAGCTGTGGTACACTATTTAGCCCCAAGGCTTGCTTAGCAAGGGTAATTGGATCTGGGTGTTAATCTGTGCAATACGTCTAGAGCAGTCCACTGTCCACTGACAGTGAGAAACTCATTCAGACATTTGACTGCAGGAGTGTTTTGGCTGGCTTACCAAAGAGCTTCGTCAAACTTACAAGGGGTTCAGAATGAATCTGCAGAAATGCTGACTTGTACCAGACTGAAGTATCGCGTAACCAAAATTTATTTTCTGACTTTTTATATTTTTAGATTGATTTCAGGATTGTCATCTTCATTTTTAAATGACTTTTTGGTGCATACCTTAGCAAGTGAGTGCGTATACTAAAGCTAGATCATTCAGTTCATTGAAAATTATATTTGTACATAAAACATGTCTTAATAATAATAAATCAGCATTTACACATCTTGGTCCCATGCTGTAGATCTCTGTCCTGATTATTTGTGTTGTGTGAGTTAGACCTTTGAAAGCACACTTTCATATATATTGTACAAGTCAAGGTTAAGCTTTTCTTTGTAGTTGCACCACTTGACAGTTTTGTGATTTTTGAGGACTTTCTTAATTCAGTTCTCTTCATTTATTCTTAAAAAACACATTTTGGTAAATTATTTTTATGAATAGACATGCTCTGTTCAAGTCTTGTGGATTAACCTTAAGAAAACTTGTTTATTAATGACTTATTCATATTCTTGTGATTGTGATTTTAATCATAATGAAAACAAGGCATTATTCAAGGTGCAAGAAAAATATTTTTGTGCTTTTTACTTGGTTTCCTTAGTTGTTCTGTTCTTGTATTTGTACAGTTCTTATTTTAATATGCTTTATTTTATGGTTGCACCACTTGACAGTTTTAGAGCCATTTTAAGAAAACTTCTTGACATTCATGACTTGAAATTCCAGTGATTATATTATAAATTAAGATGTATATCAAGATGTAATCTTTTCAGGCTTTTTACTTGATGGTTACACCAACTGACAGTGTTTTTATTATTATGGTAACACTTTATTTTGATAGTCCACTTTAGACATTCTATTAACAGTAAGTAATAGTAACTTTGCAACTACATGTCAACTAGCAGTCATTAAAGTATCAGTATAGTGTTTGCTTAACATCTTCTAACACTTTACTTTAAAGGGTCCACAACATACAACATACTGACTATCAGAAGTATATGTCAACTTATTCTAGTAACCCTAAACCTACCCTAACAGTCTACAACTAGAGTTAGTAGACATGTAGTTGCAAATTAATAAGAATTAGACAACACGTAGTTCACATTTAGTTACAAAGTTACTTATAGTTAGTAGAATGTCTAAAGTGGACTATCAAAATAAAAGTGTAACCATTATTATTTTAATTTATTTATGTATTCTGTTTGTGAACGTTAATATACATATATTTGTCTTTAGGAACTTTCATCTTGTACATTCTTCCTTCCAGACATACACAGTGGTAGCTGTAAACAAGCAGATGTGTCAGCATTGGCTGCTTTTTGGCTCGAGCAGGACTTAAGCTCAAATGGTGTAAGAAGATGAAGTAGAGCCACTGCTGGGATCGCGGCAGGGACTTTCCTCCCTGTATGGCCGACAGGAACCTCAGAGCTCACATACACGCACACACACACACTCAACACTTCCCCCATGAGGCTAAGAGTGTGGATAGCCCCACCACCATGCACAGAGGCTCCACTGTTCTACTGAGATCTCCTCATGCTCTGCCTGGCATTAGCTAGTAAGATGGATGATCACAGGTCTGCTGTGGGTCGAGGTGTGTGTGGACAGCACAGGCCAGGCCTGTCAACACTTCAAAAGGAAGCTGTTATTTCACCCTGATCCAAGACCAGCCCTCACTATACCCAAACTCTGACCTCATCCGTGATAGGTGACACCACAGGACTGGTCTGAAGACAGTGTAAAAGAGCAACCTTTATCAAGTATTACTGTTGACAGGCCCAAGCCCACAGTTCAAATAGTGCAGTGGTCTCAAGAGCTGAGAGATGGAGTCAGTACTCTCTGAGAGATAAGAACACGGCGGCCCGTCATTGAGGTCTTGTCAAGTGATCTATGGAACTTCTCACTGAGTGGTTGGTGATGATGAAAAGAAGTCCAGTGTTACTCAAACAATCATGTTTTCTGCACTTCCTGTTTTCTCCACAGGAGAAATTCTCAGAATTAACAGCTCAGGCATGGCAACAACACGTGACTAATCATCTGACTTCAATAAGACATGACCTGAAACTGACAAGGCATCAAGCGCTGAGAAAAACTTCCCCGTGCTTCCCCAGCTGCCTGCTGTCACAGTGTCTAGCGTGTGCAGAACGTCTGCAGGGTGGTTCAAGTAAGAGAAGTTTATTTCGGCATCTGCAGGGTAATGCTGTGTCATTAAAGCCACTGTAGTTAGTGGTGGATTGGGGCCCTCATAGGCCCTGTATTGGGTGGATCTGAAGAGATCTGTATCGGAGAGGTTGGGTTGGATGTCGAAGCTTTGATGTCTTGAACTTTTGCTGTACCTTAGTGTCTTATTTCTGTCTTCATATGTTTTTGTAAGTGCAGGGGGCCTAAATTAGAGGACTCTGTATGGGCAGAGCCAGAGGGACATTGCTCTTTCCAAGTTCTGCTTTCACTTCTCCTTTTCTCAGTGTCCCACACATCCTACCACAAACTTCTGATTGTTGTTCTTATTTTAACTGAGTATGTATGTGTGTGTATTTTCAACAGTGCATCAGTCACAAGGAAAGAAAAACAGATGTTTTTAGTTTCTGTCAAACATCTGTCACCATGGAACGTTTACCATTGGATTGTTCAGTTTCTTGTATTTTTGCTCAAAGTTTGACCCCTATACCCTTGTTGATCTTTCTTTGGCTTGCTGTCAAAAACATTTGCATTAATTCAACCTTAGCCACGCATTACTATGCACATTTCCTTACCTAATGCATGGCTCAACTCAGCATTTTCACTTTTCTGTCTAAAGTCAACTGGAGGGCATCAAAACGGTTACATTTCTAACATCAATCACGTATCAAGCTGTAGAACAGCTTATATATAATTATCATAATTACACCAGTTTCCTTCTGTTGTTCCCTTACGTGATTGCTAAATCTTGGTCAATGACTTTTTTTTTGTCCAAATCTATTTTTGTTATGTAGACCATAAAACAATGACAACATCACTTACTATGACTTTTTTTATGAAAAAGTGTATTTTGTTTATGTCAAATGGAGTAACCACTCTAAAAATCTTTTTGTAAATAAAAAATGTGATTCTTGCTATTGTAACTTGGTTTTTACGAAAACATTTTTCTAAAATAAATGTAATAATGATTAACTTAAATGCTCTCAAATGTAGTCAGGAATAATTTACTTCAGTAGCCTACTATTTTTTACATGATGGTTACACCACTTGACTTTTTTTCTTTTTTTGGAAATAATATAAATACATTTTTTCAAAAATACATATAACCAAAACGAATACAAAGAAGAACCTATCACACAGGCTATGTTGTAAACTGAACATTTAAGAAATTTTATCATTTTGAACATCATTAGCCCATCATTAGTCATTGGCCCATTGTTAGCAGTTTACATCGTCTACCTCCTTAAAGAAAGTGTCCAAACCAGCCAGTGGTTTCGCGCAGCCACGAGCGTTTGACGAGCCCGTGGCTGTGGGCGCTTGTGTTTCACTCGCTCGCCTTTTTATAGCGTAACTGCGGGACTAGTGGCTGGTCTTTAATCAGAGACTGGAGAGGCGGGCCGAGGTGCTGACTGTAATGCGATAGCTGCGCCCGTCCTTAATGCTATTACATCCACATGCTGCTGCCGCGCAAGACTCAGCGCTCAAACGCAGAGACGCGCAGTGCCAAAGAGACAGCGCACGGAGTATCTCTATCACAAGACCTCAGTTACGGACCCTCTGCACTGAAGACTTTATTCGAACTGCCCTTTTCTGACAGTTTTCCGCCGTGGACAGTGTTTCCCACTCGAGATAGAGCGTTTGGTGCTGGATTCTGTGGGGAAAACGCTTCATGTCAGTTGGATTTGAAGGCGAGAGAAAGCGCTGTCCACCTCACTCACACACACGCTGCTGTAGCTCGAGGAAATCAAGCCAAAATATGTTTTCGGTTTGAACTCTGGCTTTTAAAAGAAAGTTTAGTTTTAATCAGCCGGGGTTTTTTTTTTTGCTTTTGTTTAGGATATAACTGGAGATGTTAAACAGCCAAGTCTGGGTTGAAATTACGCATTCAGCATTTTGAAGCATATCGACAAAGCAGGCGGAAGAAATTGTTATCTGACTCAAGACACAAGTGGATACATCATCAGTGGACAAGAACATTTTCAAAGAACATCACAAGAAGTTCAGTGTTTCCTCTACACGCACTGGGTGAACATCACCCAGAAAAGATGGATTTATTCACAAAGCTCTGTGGATCTTTACTTGTCTTGTGTGCGGCATTAGTTTATGGAGAGGAGGGTAAGTTTTTGTTGTTTTGCCATGTGTTTTTATCTGAATGAGTTTGGGTTCTCATTAGGACGCGTGTTTTATTGCAAAAGGAACTGCGACCACATTACTGATATTTCAGTTTCCATGTCATTTTGGGTATTTGTTTTGAATTCTGCTAAGATTTGTTTTTGGTACCTTACAACTGACAGACAAAATATGCAAATATGCCATATTCAATACGTATTATCTTAAAAAAAATAATTTTGCATAATTATCTCAACAACAACAAAAAGAGAGAGAGAGAGAGAGAAAGCTAAAAAATACGGAGCCTGAAGAGAATGTAATCAAAACGACAACACTAAGATGATGAGCCTCTCGGAAGGTTTCAAAAGGTTTTAGTGTGATGGGTAAAAGCTTTCCGCGTGCGCTAGCAGTCTCCTGCCCGCTGGAGGTGATGCGCGCTCGGCGTGAGCTCCCACAGACGCCGCGCTTCATTTTGGGCTCCACTGCGCGTTTCGCAACACTATTTTGTGTTTGTTTATCTAATTAGCTGCGTAATATAGTTCATTCTTTATAGGATTCCGGGTATTTTGCTCACAAACACACAGATAAACTCTAAAGTAAATTACGCAGCAGATTCTCTTCATGCCACGAATGGGATACTAAATTAAGCCGCGTATCACTTAACCCTTAAACACGTAATATATGTATTTTTGACCTACAAAGTCGTAACTCATCATTTACGGTGTTTTTCTAGTCATAGTGTTCTTGTGTCATGGTTACTTAGTCTTGACGACTGTATTTGTGCAGCCGCGGGCACATGAAGCACCTCCAGCGACTCTCATGGAGAATCTCAGCAGGAAGAATGTATAGAATGTACGTATTTGCCTATAGGCGATATATGATCTATATTTGCACATATTTATATATAAACAACTAGATTTTGTATTTTTCATATTTTAATAACCTTTATTTGACATTTTTACACACCTCTCTGGTGTTTCTTGGTTTGAAAGACAGGGTTTGCATTCAAACTAGATGTTTAGCAAGTTTTATTAACCTGCCTGACTGATAAAACTCACTTCAACTACTGATACATTAAGATATTTATAAGGTAAATCCTTAAAAGGCATTTTAGCAAATCAATCATGGTTTGCCTAATGACATTATTGACCTCGAAATCTTGGCTTTATAAATGCATAAATATATGTTTAAAATATAGCTTTGATTTCATAGAGTCGATGTGGTGTAGTGCTTGTATCTGTCTCGGGTGGGAACTAATGCCAAATGGTTTGAAGGGGATTTTTAAACTGGGATTTCTACTGTTGTAGTCTGATACGTAATATTACGTATCTCGCGATCCTTCTATGTCTCAGATTTTTATGTATTCTCTCTCTTTTTTGTAACTTTTATTTTTTTTATACTCAACTACTGTAAATATTCATTCGCAAGCAGCCTCACAAAATAGATACTTTTCATTAGTGTTACTGAGTATGCATGCGAACAGTAACAATAACACTATAATATAAATTGAGTCATTTGTCTGTTAGACCACATGACCTACTTGGAGGATTAGTTCACTCAAAAATAAATATTGTGTCATCATTTACTCACCCTCATGTTGATTTAAACTGCCCTTTGTGGAACACAAAAGGAGATACAGAACAGTTGGGGTTGACAGTCTCAGTCACCATTCACTTCTATTGCATCTTTATTCCATACAATGAAAGTGAATAGAGACTGCTGAAGTGTCCTATTGTGGTTAATTGAAGAAAGTCATTAGGGGAGGGGGGTGCATTAAGGACAGAAGTGTATTTTTTTGTGAACTATTCCTTTTAAGTGTTTGTTAGCTCTCATTTTACCCTTCAAACATTTTTCCTTCAGTAAAGTTCTTTTGGACTAGCACTAGCTTTATTTTCCAACCAAATGTCGACAGCAGTGCTGCCAGACCCAAAAGATCCGTGTTGGGATCTGCACCTGATCCCAGAGAGAGCTCTCCACAGGGGTCCTTCTAAAACCCCAGCTATCTTTCCAACACAACAACAGTGCCTTAATTAGTCCTGTTAAGCTTCAGACGGTCTGAATCAGATGGATGAATGGTTTTGAGAGAGCGAGAATGGCTTAACCATCTACTGCTGGGACAGGAAGCCCTGCTGAAGTGAGCTGGACTCAGCAGCTGATGAAGCACACGCTAAACGATAGGGGGGCTGAAGCCTCTTATTCCAGTGCGGACAGAATGTAATAAGACAGAACGGCAGAACTCTTAAGTGTCTCATCACTGCGATTAAATATCAGCTATTCATCAGCAGACGTTCACTCAGTGAAAATGAGAAACCTTATTGACTTCCGCCAGTCAGCTGCTGATATTTTCCAGCTCCTCTCCCGTGGCGGCGGTTATGGCTGCCGAACAGATGAGCCGTGTGTGGTGATAGCATGCGGACGCATGTGAATCTACATGTTTGAGCCTGAAAGACAGCATGTCCGGATGCTCTTCCATATTTTCCCAGTGCACCTACTGGTATGAGCGCAAAGAGCATGTTGTTGGCAAAGCCTTGGCCACCTGCGCCTGGAGGCAACGCTGCGATTGATTACATGCTTATGCAGCTGTGCAGACACACCTGACCACCTGCAGATCCCCAACACGCTCCAGAGAAACTGCAACTACTGGAGCAAACTCGGCGGGTAGCTGCTTTGAAATCGCAGTTTAGCACACATTGGTATCTTGATAGAGACCGCCGCGTGTCATGGCGAATTTCTAAGGGAATATGAGAGCAATTCTCTCCTGGCGCTGGTTGTTTTCCGTGGTGTATGGAGTGAATGGGATCTCTTTAAAGTTTCATCGGATCCCTGCTAAGCCCATTTGTCTTGTTCGTTTTCTGCTGTTCAGTGGCCCCGAGCTTATTTCATTTTCCATGCGCACATCTTTGGTTTTATAGGCGATTGGTTCTGAGTTTCACTTTTGAGTTGTTCATCCAGCTTTTAATGTGAGTCACCTGCTTTTAGTCTGTTAGAGCTTCACTTTCTGTGTGTGTGTGTAGCGGTAAGTTTCGTCCAGCAGCACCTCCTCTGAGCCCTTTATACTGTTGATGCTGATTAAAGGCATATGTGGACTTCTGGCAGGTTTTTTGTGTGTGTTTGAGGTATTCTGTGTTCCTCTGTTCTAACACTGAGCTAGACACCTATTCCACAGATGAGACCAGGGTGCTGCATTTCATGTCTGATCTCTTTCGATTACATATATCCCAGTGCCTTCTGCAGAATAAGGAGCCATGAATAATATTTAATGTGCAAAAAAGCTTCTTTGGCTATTGTAAATAATGTAGTGATATATGAAGCTCACATAGAAGTTGCTTTTAAACCAAGCAGCTTTCTGGAAGTTGGATGTTGCAAAGAATTCCAGTGACCAAGATGATTGTGAGCAAAGCTGCTCTGATTCATAACTCCATATCACACCGATTCCAATTGGATTGACCTTATTTGCCCTTAAAATTCCACAGACTGAAAGTAAATGTGACAGCAGTCTACAAACAACAGAGTTCAAGCAAAAACAAATGCTTCGGTTTGAGTGATTTTAGTTTTTTATATTTATAATCAATTTGAACTCATAAACACAACAACGACCATTATGTAAATCACTGCAGTTTGTTGTCATGTCTGCTCACTGCACTGTTTTCTTCTCTTGTCTGTCTCATGTAATGGGTAATATTAGCACTCCCTCAGCAGAAAATGGGCCTGTAAATCAGCTAAAAGAAGGTCAGATATTTGTATTCGCGCCAGCAAATGCTCCGGCACTCGTTCACTCACTCTTGTGTGGCAGGCACTGGAAAAGTGCTGAAACAGTGCTATTGGGATGAAATTCAAAACAAGCAAGAAACCCATAAATAATGCAGCTCCATTCTCGTTCCCCCACCCACCTGCTCAGCACCGTTTACAGTTACTTATGGCCCTAAAGCGATGGGGGCCGGCGGCAGGCCTACCCACCGGCAGCATCCTCAATCCTGCAGGAAGCGAGGCGGGGAGAGACGTCTCGTATGGTTCTGCGAATTGACAAAGTACTGACACCGGAAGCTCTGGCAGGATGAGAGCTGAGGCTGTTGTTGTGTGTACTCATCAGAACACGGTTGTGTCAAATAGTGGGTGTTGTGTGCTGAGTCTTATGCTAAGTAAGGATGGAGGATACTATTGATTTGCCCAACAATCAAAGCTATTGATTGATTCGGACAAGATTTGATTTTGTGAATCGAAAGAGCTCTATTAGTAGATTCGGTTTTTATTGAACAGTGTGATCTGTGGTAGTGTGGGACGAGAAATCATCAGAGGTCTTTTTTGGTGGGCCGACACTGAACTCCGCTTCGGACAGTGTATCATTTATTGTGCCTAATAATGCAGTGTCAATTTTCAGGTGCAGTAAATTTTTGTTTGTTGCACTGGATGGTCTTAGACGTACACTGGCACCCAGTGGTGTGGATGTAGAATTTGCAGTTGTTTTTAGTTTGCGTTTTAAAAATTTGTTCTGTCAGGATTTGATTTTTTGTGAATCGAAGGAGCTCTTTCAGTATATTCAGTTTCTATTGAAGAGTGGGATGGTTTTTTTTGGTCTGCCTGCATTGTGGCACAACTTTGGACAGTTTATCATTTACTGATTCAATTACTATAGGTAATTTTATAGTTGCCCACAGTAATTTGTTTTGTTGCGCTAGCTCATGAAGCAGTTGTGTGGGACTTTGACTGACACCTAGTGGTGTGGATGTAGGATTTGCACATTGTTTTTGCCATTTTAAAAGTGCACTTTTACGATTTTATTAATTTTTGTTAATAAAGATAAATGTTTAAAAATAAATGTTTACATTTTTACAGGGGTTACACTGATAGCTCAAAATGTCTGTCCCCATAAGATGATCCGTTACATGTAAAATTAATAATAGTAAAAGTAATAATCTCATGTGAGTGTACATGTTTTAAACATACAAACTGTTAATTTCTCTATGCTTTCTCAAAGCTCTTTAGCAGTGCACTTTTGTTAAAATTGTGTTTTATGTTTCATCCTAAATAACATTTTCATTCCCCAACACATAACTTTCATCTGTACTTGGTGCACAGCAAATCATCCACAAGAACGGCAAACAGAGCCAAAGTCATGCATATACACACATGCACACACACACACACACACACTGTTGATTCTGGCCCGTTCGCCAGGGCTGCATACTGCTGTGATAGCATGTGGCAGAGACTGTAGATGGATAGACTCCTTTAGCAGTACAGACACAATAATTCATGAGGCCACCACACACAGCAACACAACACTACTGCAGTATCTGTCGCTCTCTCTGCTCGGAGCGGAAATGAATCTCTGCACTGTCAGACCGGTTCTGTTGAGGCCCAGAGCTTAGGGAGGAAGAACACCTCCTAATGAGACCCGTCAGCCTGTCGACCTTCCTTTCTGCAAGCACACGCATACACAAAACGAACCGACCCGGAACATATGAGAAAGTGATGATGCTTTGGATTGTTCAGATGCAGCCTACAGGAGTGTGTTTAGTGCAAAACTACATTTTTACTAATTCAACTAGGCTAGTCAGTGGGTTGCTTGAACGACTAGTCAGAACGTTTCAGGTTGATGAGGTGCATTTTACATAAAGACGCAGTGTTGTGTTGAAAAACAGCTGGACGGGGCGCAACAGACTGGAACGGAGCACGGAGGTCTCAAGATGCGTTTCTAAAACTTAGGCTATTTTTAACTTGACATGCTGTCTTAAAAATGCAGTGCTAGTGATGGGACACTCAGAAATGGCATGAGATCCGATGCAACCGACAAAGACAGCCATCTGTATGCGTGTGTCTGTAGCATTGTTGCTTTAGAAAGAAAGAATTTAAAGACTTTTGTGAGATGCAAACCATTTACACAGCACAGCACCATTAAAAATCTAAAACTATAAAATATCAACCACCTCAATACTAATCAATACTATTAAAGTATTAGAATATTTTTATTTAATTCAAATATTTGAACTAATATAAATGTAATCATAAATAAAATATGAATATGAAGTCTAGATAAACTAATCTGTAAGACATCTAGTTTAGTCAACCAAGGTTGACCAATTTCTAATATAAAATATTGCATATGCGAAAGCGAAACAATGATTAAATTCAGTTGTTGTTTGGCTATTTAGTACTAAGTTTATAATTTGAGGCAAGAGGCGTTATTTTTTCATGTTTGGTGGTACATTAAAACTTTATAATTTCTTGAAGATTTGTTTACTGTTGAGGGGCAGCTGGGTTTTGAATCCATTTCAGCACTGCACACATTAAGATACATTTTGTCTGGTTTAGTCGCAGTATTCTTTGAATGCGGTGTAAATCTGGAAGGTATGAAGAGGTCGCATCCTACCACATCAATCTTGTTTTCCGACGGTGAGAAAGTCAGTGGCTGAGTGCTAGAGATCAAGTGTGCAATACAGATGAGTTGTAATTGTTCACAGAAAGCACTGTGGAAACCAGCCACAGACCTCAAACTGTCAATCAAAGCCCTCACTTCCTCTGAACTCCTTCCCAGCGTCCCCACTGGGCCACTATGTGTGACGCTAGAACATCAGCTCCGTGCATGTTGGTTGCAGTGTATTTGTTGTGAATTTCAAGTAACGGCAGCAAAGTGCGTGCCGTACCTCCATCCTTGCTGGGCCACTGCTGATGTAAGATGAGCGGGACCACACGGAATCCGTCACCACAGAATTCCAAAGATTCCCACAGAATTCTGATTTGCAGAGTTCTTGCAGTGCTTTCAACTGCAGTTTGGTTGTAGTGCAAGTCTAATTTTTACAGAAACAGCTCACCCGGAGTTGATTTTGTTTAGTCAATCTTTCTGACTTCTGCAGAATCCAAAGAAGAATATTTAAAATGCATTTATCCATAAAATATGTTGAAAACACAACTGAACTCCACTGACTTTCTTTGCCTCAGCAAGAAAAGCTCAAGAAACATTCTTCAAAATATCTTCTCCGGGCAAGTTCCTGAAGCCATCTTGAATCATTCAGCGCCTCCGTGCCTTAAAACATTCATATGCCGCCTCTCCTCAAACATGTGAGTTCGGTGCGCACTGACATCGTAGCGCTCTAGCAGAGGTTAAACAGCTGTGCCTCAATACTATGATCAGAGCAATAATGAATGAGAGCCATATCAATTATTTGAGCTGTGGGAGCCGAGGGCTTGTTCTGGAAGAGAATGGTAAACACAGGCAGGGGAGAGAGAGAATGAGTGTGCTATCTATGCGCTTTCCACACAGAAAGGCATCTTTGTGACTGATCACAGCATTGGGTTGATCTTTGACCTCATGCAGACACACTTCCTGTCACTGAATAGCTTGTCATGTGTGATAGAGTGGTTTTTATTCTGAAGATACTGTTGAAGATTGAGTCCTAATGTTTGCAGATTGCTTGTCAGTGATATAGTTGTATACCAGATGACAGCTGGGACAAGCGCGTTTGACACTGGACACAGCAGATTCTTTGATTTCTCAGTTTGTGTTAATTCGTATTAAACGTCCAGGCACAGAACAAAAGCCTTTAGTTGCCAAGTCATGACTGCTTCACTTATTGCCGAGGTCAGCTATTTCCTTTCACTCAATTAGAATCTTTTGTGTCATATTGATTTATGTGAACTGAATCACTTCAAACAGCTGAAAAATGGCCACTGAGTCGCATCTACAGTCCTTTAATATGATTTGATTGATATAAATACACTATGTTAGACACGTTTCACAGTGCACTTCATCTGAGTGAAGCTGAATCATATTTCACCTCTCGTCTTCACAGAGCCATGTGGTGGGCAATTGGATGCCAGTGACGCAGGATACATCACAACACCTGGTTACCCGCTGGAGTACCCTCCCCACCAGAACTGTCGATGGGTGATCACAGCACCCGAACCGTCCCAGCGTATCGTCCTAAACTTCAACCCACACTTTGAGCTGGAGAAACTGGATTGCAGGTGAGCAGAAATGTTCTGAGGTTTTATGTAGCTGATGATTAATTAGGCAAGATATGGGATTATATATTACATTTTTGATTAGTAACATGCATGCTCAGATTCCAGGTTTTCAAAGAATTGTATCTCGGCCAAATATTGTCATATTCTAACAAACAATGCATAAATGGAAAGCTTATTTATTCAGCTTTCAGGTGATGTATAAATCTCAATTTCGAAAAATTGACACTTATGACTAGTTTTGTGGTCCAGGGTCACAAAAAAGGAAGAAACAATGCATTTATAACCATAACCAATTCATAAATAGGAGTATATCAAATTTGTCAAGTCTGTATACCCAAGAGGCAAGAAGGCAATCTTGTTTACTTTCTTTTATATAATAAGTGGCATTTTATTAATTCTGCTGCTTTAAAAAATGAGTTGATTAGGAAAGACTGCTGATGTTTCTTGCCTAGTGATTATTGGAGCCTTCCTGTGATACCCTGCTGAGCCTGGCTCTAGTCAACATTACACACACTTTAATTAAATATCTTATAAACAAAGCTTCGACACACATTTCTGGGAAACGTGCAGGCTTGAGCTGGGTTTCACCGGCAGCTGTTCCAACTCCTCCCTCTATTGGACAGCAGCAGAAATGCATGGGGTCAGAACTGAAGTTTCCCTGTATTTTCACCGTTTGGGTGGATTTCTTTTAAAGCGTGACCCGTAAAGTGGGAAATTCGATGGGAAATTAGCAATCGCTAGTGAAGACTTTGACATCCATGAGTCATGTTTTACAAACCCTTCTCGGCAGAGCCACAAAGCCTGTCACAACCTGCCACTTCCAGCTCTCTCACTCTACTCACTGAATATTGCCCTTTGTCCTTTTGGCATTTATTAACATTTTGGATCTATTAATTATACATAGAAGTGTTTTTAAAGAGAGATTCATGGGATGGTTTTTGACATTCCTTTGTTGAAATTGGAGCATTAATTTTTCAGAAGCTTTTGTTGAAAGTGTCTTCACTGAGCACTTCCAGTGAGCACAGCAACAGAGAGAGAGAGAGATCAAAAGACAGAGACAGGAAAGTCTGATATGTGTTTCATTTCAGCACTTTGCTTACTCCTTAGTGGTTTGTGCACGGGATAGTACTGTTGTTATTTTCGTATATCTCATTCTCCCTCCACCCCTGGCTTGATTGACAGGAGATGTGGCACGTTCCATTACATCACACATCCTTCCGTGCTTTCCACCCGCGGGGGATTTCTTTTTGCACGTCCATTAGTAAACAGAACTCCATATTGAATCAGACACATTGCTACATTTGGAAAAGAGGAAAGTGGACAGTTTCCCAGTAGTTCTCAGGTTAACACAACCAGTTCTAAGACTTAAAACAGATGTCTCTTTTTTTAACCTTCCGTCTTCACTCCCATCTGCCGCTCTTCTACAAATGTTCAGACTAGATTTTTATATCTTTAATTAATTGTAATTATTTAATACAAATCAAAATAAATGGTTAGTATTTAATTATATTTAAATAAAAATATTAATTATCAATGTATTTATTTTTTATTAGTTTAACAAGTTCATGATCATTCTGACCCTGTTTTCCACCTTTCTGTCTCTCTCTGAAGCCCATTTAAACCACATAAAGGTTAAGTATGGTTATTTACAGCCTATGATTTCAGTGTAGTACATATGGAAGCTACTGTTATGTCTGATCTGTAGGCCTCGTAAATGCACAAATGATATATCAGTCTCTTCTGTTTAACACAAAGCCAGACTCTTCTTGGATAAAAACATCACCCTAGCTCTCTTGTTTCTTTAAACTCGCTGACTTGTTCCCTGCTGCTTTTGTAGTGATTATTGTTTTTGTCTCTTGGCCAGGCAGTTGAATTAAGGACAAGGTTGGGACTAAGGAGCTCTTTTGGGAATTCAATACTATCGCAATTGTTATGCCTAGTAAACACAAGCCCTTCTTTAATAAACAAGTCGTAAAATGATGTATCTATTAACATGCTTAAACACAGCCACCTCTTATTCTCGCATTAACTTTGTAAGATAAAATTGTCAGGACAGATCGTTTAATTATGGTGTCAAGACGTACAGACGCAGAGCAGGGTGGAGTGAAACATTGTAACATTTGAATGAGAATTACATTTAATAACAGCTCTTATTATGGGTGCATGCAGTGTTATAGTTTTGTATGTATCACAAGCTTCACACATATTGTGGTATAGACACATTGGGAAGGCTATTTATTTGAACTATGTTGATCCCGAGGTAGTAACAGCTCAGTATCTTTCCACTGGACACCAAACTGGCTCCATCAGCAGCTAAGCGCTGTACTTAGTTTATTTAACCTGAAGTGTTTTCCCTGTCAGATATGATTATGCAGCCCAGGGATCATATCCTGGCATCTCAGTCCTAACTGACAGATGTTTATATGCACACATGCTGAAAACTGGCTGCGCTACAGGGTTTCCCCTTTGACCTCATGAAGTTTAGTCTGCTCGTCTGCCACCACACCCTTATGTTTCATCTTTCCACTCATTTCTCCTTCAACTCTGTCATAACCTCCCTTTTTGTCCATTCTTTTCTCCTTGGTCTATAATTCTCACTCCTCCTCCTAGTCCTCCTCCCATTTGAAAAGAGCAGCTCTTACTTACATCAATTTCCATACTGGTCTAGGCTGGTTTGGTGATGTTTGGTGGTTGGTTGGCTTGAAGTTGGTTTACAAACAAAGCTAGTTCACTAAGGAGTGGTTAGGCTAGTTAAATGCCGAGTACATGTAAAATACAATGATATTTGTCTTTCTCTCCTTCCATTTCCCTCTCACTTGTTCCCTTTTTATTTCCCCCCATACATTGTGTCTGATTAAAATGACTAAAATGAGATGAGGTAAACAGTGTTGATAGTCCAGCCACACTGTCACTGCGTACACTTCCTCCATAGATTTTCCAGTTCTCTGCAGGGACTGAAGGTGGGCTCTCAAACAGTTGTTACTAAAGCAAAGCATGCCACTTTGGGGGAAGTACCTCTTTCCAAAACCTTGACGGGGATCCAGTGTTTAGAGCAGCATGGGACAACCAACTCACAAGTGATTTTAGTAGAAGCTAAAGTTCGCATGTTGCTAAGCTAACAGTGTGAAACTCTAATAAGCTTTCCAATACAGAGCACACTTATATTCATCAACGCTTTTAAGTAATTGCAACATTTCTGTTGTTGTATTGGGCATCATATTTATTGAGTTGTATTGCATTACATGTATTTTAGGTATATTTTGGATATAATAGATAAGTCACTACAGTGGTGGTAAAAACCTTTCTGTTATGAATATTGTGGTAGGCAGCATCATGAGTGCACTAATTATCCTGCCTACCTTTTGACACAGACTTTGTGTCTGTAGCTCATCTTTAAATGGTTTTGGAGCACAGCCATTAAGGTCATGAAAAGGATGAGTAGAAAAAGATAGAGGAGAGAAGTGCACCATTTATTCTCCTGTTGCCAGAGAGCGATGAAATCCAGAGCACTCTGGCATATCAGTTGGATGACAAGGACCAGATGTAATGCAGAAAAAAAAGAAGTAAATCTATCAAAGTTACAGGTATGGCTCAGCGCTTACACGAAAGACACCGTTTCACTTGTCATACCAGCTTCATTCGAATTCACCGGATTGTTCCACGGCTTCTTGGCACAGCATCAGATGTGTCCCGCTCCTAAAAGTTATAAATAGATTATTGTGGAATAAATATAATAAGCATGGGTTGATTTATCATGATATATCTGTAATGCAATCAGTAAAGCTGCTCGACTGAATGACATGGGTATAGATGGCTGAAGCCATGGTTCTCTCTCTTTCCTTTACCACTCTCTTACTCTACCCCTTTCTTTCATCTTTATCTGTTTTTCTCCTTTCCCACTCTTTACACTTTCTTTTCCACCCTCTGGCACAGTATTCCAGTTTTTGATGTTATCTAATCACCATACTAATACACAAGGAATGAATATTCCATTCTCCCCTCCATCATAGGGATTTTATTAATTCAGTGATAACATCCCTGAGGCTTCCAGACTGTGTGATTTGACATTTTACATATATGTGTATATACACTGCCCATCCAAAAAAAAAGTCACATAATATTTAATTGGACTGCTTTTAGCTTTGATTGCGGCACGCATTTGTCATGGCATCGTTTCGATAGGCTTCTGCAATGTCACAACGTTTATTCCCATACAGAATTGCATAAATTTTTCACCAGTATCTTTTAATGATGATGGGAAAGTCGGACCTCTATGCAAAGTCTCATGTCACATCCCAAAGATTATCAATGAAGCTAAGGTCTGGACTCCAAATGAATCCTGCCATCGAATATGCCCGTGCCATCAGGGAAGAAAAAATCCATTGATGGAATAACTTTCAGTTTTCAAATAACTCATTCAGTATATTCAGGTAGTCAGACTTCATTCTTTGGGCACATAAAATTACTGAACCTAGAACAGGCCAAATGCAGCAACCGTAGATCATAGCACCTATTTGCTTAGTTAAATTCAGTGTGTGTGTGTGTGTATATATATATATATATATATATATA
>JAUMHE010000056.1:6206249-6270540 GCA_032359235.1 Enteromius mattozi
TATATAGTATTGTATTTTTTCTTTTCAAAATAGAATAAAATTTTAATTATAAAATAATTATCATCTTATTATGTCAGTTAGAAATTGTAATATTGGTGCATTCCTATTTTTAGCAGTTTTAAAAAATTTTATTTTTTATTTTTTTCATATTGCACATTTTTGCTTTTTTGTGTTGTTTTTATTTTCTTTATTTGAACAAAATAGTATAGAATTTTTAAATATTCAATTTATCAGTTACACATACTTAACATAAAAATAAAGAAATTATCAGCTTATATCAGCTAGAAGTTAAAAAGATCAGAGCATTCCTTTTTTTTTTTCTCTTTTTTCTTTTTTTTTTTTAGCATTGGTTGATTTTATAATTTTTTTTTTTTTTTACAAACCCACTGTATTACACTACACAAGGGTTTCAGAGTACATTTACAGTAGCACACTTCACACTCTTTCTACACTGAGTAGAGCCGAGGCCTCAGCATTCGGTGACGTCTCTGTATTGTCTTCTGTGATGAGGGATATCCGAAATGACGATCGCCCGAGAGCATTTTTAGACCTCTCAACTCCAGCCACATGCAGAGCCGTGATCACAGACCCCGGGACACCCCACCGTCTCCAGCTGCGGAGTGGAGACAGCTGCCTTTGTTTTCTGTAGTAACATCACAGGGGACGGTGGTGAAACTACAGTACGTACAGACTAGCCTCTTAGTTGCTCATGACTGACGTTGAACGCCTATGAAAGGAACAATTTTACACAGCAGTTTCCCCCACTGTCTCTCGGCGTGGGGCTTTGTCCGTGATAGATTTGACAAATGAACACGTCTAACCTCACAGCTAGATTTCCTCTCGAGTGAGGCCAACAGTAGCGGATGATATCATCACTCGGTGCGGCTCCCCAGGGATTCTTCTGATCAATGCAAGTTTTCCGCTTGTAATGAAGAATCGATGGAGGGTGTGAAGCCGGACAGGACTCAGGGGGGTCACGCAGGTCTCTCACACGTATCACATCATTCTCAGAGCATGGGCGTATCTGTTATGACCGTTATGGGTTGCTGTATACTTATAAATGACAGCATATGTTCAATCATAACTGGGTGTATATAGCAGAGGATTTTCATTCTTTATTATATTCAGTAGACTGCTCTCTGACATTTCAGATTGCAGTAACAACTCTGTTTCTTTCTTCATACCTTTCCTGGTTTTATGACCAAACAAATGGTCGATCTGAGCATGGTCTGGGAATGCTCTCGAAAAAGCAGTTAACATTTTAGAGCCACTTTGAGTATTTTAATTCTTCCACTGGGTAAGATTGAGGTTTTTAGGCAAAGCCTGTGATTATTTACTTTCAGTCAAAGGGGTGAGATCTTCTCCTGCAGCAAATCTGCATCTATTCATCTGAAATTGAAAGATAATTTAAAATGTAGATGATATCTGTTGTATATTTTATTCTAGGTTGTGGGTTTAGAAAAGGTTGCTGACTTGTAGCTGTCCAGTATGTGTACAAGTTAGTGGCTAATGCTGTGTAAAGTGGTTTTTGATTAAAAGTAATTACATGAAAATCCAACTAAAATCCAGTGAAGCATTTAATCTAACAAGCCAATTATTTAAAACATGCTCTAGCAGAGTATTTATTGTTTTCTAAGTAGTTTTGTCCAACAAGTCACAGATTTTGCTTTGGTTAACAGATGAGGGCTCAGCATAATACCAGTCGTTACTCTTACTGTATGTTGTTTGGGTCGTATTTTAATTTTGCATCTTTTATATCACACAACTTAGCCATGTTGGCATCTGTCTAGCTTTAGTCACAAAAGACGTAATGGCAAAATACCGTAGAGTTTGACTGGAAACACATTTTGTGATGTCAGTAACAAAGCTACTGTATATGAGAAATAATTTCTCATCTTTTTATAGTTAGTTGCATTTTGGAATTTATATTTGGTTAAAATATAGTGGTACCATATTATTATAGCTTTTTAAAGAAGAAACAATTTTAGATATAATCTTTAGTTATTCAACGATTAAATTGCCCATCCCTAATAAAGACCAAGGTGTTTTGAATTATTATTATATTTATTAATTGTTGTGACATAAATAAACACCATACTGTGTTTTACATGGTTAGAAAACAAAAATACCTCTATAAATTTGAAAAGAAAAGGTGCAAATACTGCATCATAAAGTATGTGTGTAATTTATACTTATGCCACCAAACAGACTTGCAAAAATTTTAACTTTTTTTTATATTCTGCCTTTAGTTAAGCAAATGTTGGTATGGTAGCTACTAAAGACAAAAAAAAAACTATATTAGAGCATAAATAACCTTTATTACCAAAGTAATTTAATGTTTGACTCATATTGTCAGTTTGTTGCTATTTTTGCTAAAACACAAAATAGTCTTAAAATTGCATCAGCAAAAATGTATACATTTGTCTTGTTAGATGCCTGGATCTGCAGGGAATGTCTGATGCTTGATAGGTTTGTGCAGGTGTGAAAAAGTGTCCTGGCTCATACACACAATGCGTGAAAGGTAATTAACATGCGGTTCTTATTGTGGAGGAGGGGTACATCTGCAGATACTCTGCTGTGGTCAAGTCAAACACACACACAAGCTCAGGGTGCCAAAGACTATGTTTACCCTAATTTGCTGATGTAAAGTAAAAGTGAAAACAAGGAAGAAGAGAAACAAGTGAAAATGTGGCCAGCAAAGTAAACAGAGTCTAAAACTGTGGAGTTTACGTAATATGAACACATTTTTTGGGGTCGGTCAACAATACCAGCATTCTTATCCCGAACAGAATCACCATAGTAACAGTTCAGTAATAAGATCCATGAAAATCAAATTACCCTCACATCCAAAGCAAATACAAGCCAGTGTTTGTGTTGTTGTTTGGTGTCCATGTGACTGTAATGGTCTCACACAGCATGTCTCCTTAGTGTTAGGTGAATGCTGTTTTTGTAGGAGGCTGAGATGAATCAGGGAAAGTGAGAGTAACTTTTAACTCTGTGCTGATTTGAAATGAAACTCATCTACCGTTTCAAAAGAGAACAGAATACGGTGTGTGTGGTTGTGTATTTCATGTGTCCAGAAGTTTATTTAAAAGTGTTTGTGTGTGTGTTTAAGGCTGGTTAAGGACAGCTGCTGGCGTCTGTCAGATTTTTCCTCCGTACTTTCATCTTTCTGGCTGTCATGTTTTCATGCTTTATCACAGACTGTCCTGTCATTTTGAGGAAAGAGACAGAAGTGCGGTTGAGGTGGGACGTGTTATCAAAGGCACTGAGGAGGCCTGTACAAATGTTTGATTGGAGGGCTTTGGTCGCTTCAGCTCCTGCAGATATCCTCCTTTATTCCAACAGACTCTGTAAACCTGAGAAATACAAGACAAACAGACAGGGTTGAAAAAATTAAGATGTTGGTAGCTCAAGGCTATTTCTAAATGAATAAAAGTCGGACAGTTTAAAAAAGTTTGAGTTTGTATGCCCTACAGAATATAGAAATATGAATGTTTCAAAAAACATTTAAAAACCTGGTAACAGTTTAGAACAGGAAACACATATTCATTATTATTTAAGATTCATTATTACTTTTCCCTCTGTAATATGCTTCTTATTAATAGTTAGTAGGTTCAGTTTAGGTATAGGGTAGGATCTAAAGTATAGTCATGCTAAATAAAGCTAATAAGCAGCTAGTTAATAATGATAACTGGAATTTTTGAATCTTAGTGTAATTTTAAACATTAATAAAGAAGAAGACTTTATTATCATCCTAACATGTTCAATAAGCATTCAGCAACCAAACAAGGACCAAATAATTTAATGTCTCATTTGGGTTTTTAGTACATTTTAGGAGACACCTATGAGACTTGAGACAGCACGTCAATGAATCATAACTGAGAACTCCATTAAGTTCCCAAACTATGACAGAGCAATGCATTTGTCCTCTAGGAATATGCCGAATAAATATGTCAGAGGAGAGAAAGCATAGTTTCTTCAAGTCGAGGCTCATTGATTTCTCTGTCTCTGCGCTTGTCTCTTGAGTTGGAGCAGTGTTTTAGACAATGACTCTCTAGCGCTGAAGGGTACAGATGTTCGGAGGGTCCACAGGCTTGCTGATTTGGTGGTTAAATGAGGCACAGCTTGCTCTGTGGAGTCACGCTCTTCTGCTAGTACAGCTACATAAACCTCAGCCTTATTAACACGACAGCACTGTGCTAAGTAGCAGCACTTTTTACCCTCGCTGCCTGCCAGCTGGACCCAGAATCACTTCTGTCTGATGTGTTATTTTAAAAAGAAACTCTTTGATTCACTTTTTTCTTTCAAAAGAGAGATAATGCACCTTTTATTGGCTGTCTTTTTATTTCCTTTGTTTGCTCGTTCTGGATCTGTTTTTAATTTACCTGCCATCAGGTCAATTTTTAAAAGCTTTTCAGAGGAAGAATCTATTTAGTAACCAGGCAGAACATGTTAGGTGTGTATAATTGACATAATTTCATAATTAATTGAGATCAAACACCTTTTAACCACAATCCCATTGTACTTACTTTTGGCAAGGCTGTTCATATCTTGAGAGTTGACGGGGGGAAAAAACTAAACAAGAAAAGATCAAACTCATTATGTAGCAGTGGCAGAACAGAGACCTTTAACACTGTGTTGTGTGTCTGTTCTGTCTAATGTGTTTACAGTCATGCAAAAATCTTTTAATTGCTTGCTGTGTGGAAACGGTTTACTGTTAATATTGATAATATAACAATATATCAGATATTAAATCATGCCTACACATTTTAAAGCTATAAATGCTATAAAATAATTAGCAAACACCAAAAAAAAATCATTTTTTATACTGTGTATTATCATTTTGTGATGTCTAAATTTGCTTATAGCAGTTAGAATGACTGATTTTAATCCTTAGTGTTTTTTTTTACTTTATTTAGACAAAATAGTATGATTTGTCAGTTACTGGCCATAACATGAAAATATTAGTCGGTATCGGACAGTTATTCTAGCACACCATGTGCTAACTATTCCTATTTAGATTTTCGCACAACATTTAAATGTAGCGGTTGTCTAATGCTATTGACCACTTGTATTAACGTGTCTGTGTTTGTTCTTCTCCGTAGGTATGACTTCATTGAGATCCGGGATGGAAACTCGGAGAGCGCTGATCTGTTGGGGAGACACTGCAGTAACATCGCACCCCCTGCGATCATATCCTCAGGCCCCGTTCTGCACATTAAATTCGTCTCTGACTATGCCCACCAGGGGGCAGGGTTTTCGCTGCGCTATGAAATCTATAAGACAGGTAAGCGCGTGCTACCCAGCAGGATGTAGTTTATCAAAAACAACGCAATGTCAAAGCCTCGCCTGCTGCTTACACATCTCTCCTGTGTGCTTTAAGCAGGAGTCTGCTGTTCAGGTGCTTGTACTAACAAAGCATTTACAGTGTGGGTAGAGTTCATGTAGGTCCACTGAGCCTGTAAAGAAAGCAGGATTTCTGTGTCTGTCTTAACACATATCACAAATTCTTCCTTTCACACAGGAAACACGTACCTCACCTCTTCCTTTATCTACCCACCACTTTTTGCAGCGTGGGCTTCTATGTGTCAAATCCCACCTGCCTGAGAAGTGTTGATTGGCTTTTGTCAGTCGGAGGGAAAAGTCTCCATTGGTCAGAGTGGTGTCAATGACAACTCACCATTTTTATTACTTGTGGTGTAGAGGTGTAGCTTCACTTTTGTAAACTGGAGGGAAAGGCTCTGATTGGGGAATCAGGAGCAGGAAGACAGGATTACCGTTTATGACAAGTTCCAAATGGCTTTTATGGATTGGAGGGAAAAGCTGCGATTGGGTATTGGATCAAATGCAGTAGGTCACTATAATCTCCTTCGGAATGGTTTTATAGTTGGAGGTCGTAGGAAGGTTGTGCACCGTTAAAAATTCAATTCAGAATGCCTTTCAAATTGCAATTGACTCTTCACAAAGAGCACCCTTCTCCTTAGTTACTGTTGCATTGTCCGACAAGCCATACAACTCTCACACTACACAAAACTGAATTTTAATTGAGGATGCGTAATTGCGTAATTTAAATGTGAATGTAAGAAAGTAAAGTCAAAATCATTGAAATTTATGTAGTTTATGTAGACAATCTTTACATTTTTCCCTGAGATTCATTTGAAGTTGAAGTTTGGATGGATGGATGGGTGGATGAATAAGTGGATGAATAGATAAATGGGTAGACAGATGGACAAGTAGATATTTTTAGTGTATGCAATTTTGAAAAACCTATAGAAAATTGTAGTTATTCTTCATATTTAATGATTCAAGTTTATTAAACTAGGGTGAAGGAGAATTTATTTTTTATAGGACACATTTCCTGTATTTTTTTAAAATTCAAATTTCAATTATACTTCCTGTTTGGTGTGACCACTTCTAATTTACAAATTAAAACAAACCAATTTTTGTTCTTATTCTAATCTAAAATTTTCTCCCACTTTTGGATGCCCTGATGTTATTGGTGGTCTGCGCAACTGGCTATAATTTTGATTATTCCTTTTTTATATGTAAAAAGCATTTTCTGCTAGCAGTGAAATCACTTTGGGATGTTTTGTCGCGACTTTATGTGCGAATGCTCTTTGAGCAGCCCAATTTATTGTAGCTGACCTCTGGTGCCTTCTTACACTGTACGATTTCTCTCTCCTTCACGGAGCCTGGTCGACATGCACCGGCACAAATTCAGATCAAGGCGGCTGCTGGCGGGCAAAATAAACAGCGTGGAGACATCCCTTGTTCCTTTTTCAACCTTCTGAAAGCATTCCGAGAATGCCTCTTTAATTGACTCCTGATCTACCCTCCCCTGAGGCCAGCCGGGGCAGGGCAGCTGGGGTTACTAACACAACATGTGTGATGGTCTTTCCTCCTAGCTCACCACAGTAGTGCACTGGGACAACCCATGCAGAGCAGCTGTCATGAAGCTGGAGGAAGGCATTAGTCGGAAATGACCAGTTAGCAGTGCTGCAGTTGGTGGGTTCAGGTCTACAGAAGAGTGACAGTTTCTTCTGAGGGGCCAAAACACAAAAGCAAGTCCTTAATGAGATCCACCAGACGGATGACAAGCTAAAGTCACTCATTAGTGTGGACGCCCGACGCTGAGAGATATCAGTGAACGCTTTTATCGCGAACAGAGGCCCCACACCTCCTGCTTTACGGAGGAAGTGATGACACAATCCGTTGAGTGTGATCTGATAGTGTGAGAGCTCCATAGCAACCTGGCTAACGCGGAGCAGAGGTACGAAGGGAGACAGTGATGAACGCTATAACAACGGCAGGTCACAGGTTTTTTTAATCATAAACAAGCAATAATGATGAGACCGTTGGCGTGTGGAAGCTCGCAGTTGCCATGGCATTAACAAGATCTCATTATACTCAGAGGATGTGTGTGCAAATGTGTGGGAGTGTGTGCGTGTGTGTGTGTGTGTGTGTGTGTGAATGTGTGCGTGTTCAAATACAAAGACATTTTTTTTGGACTGAATTTTGATGAATTTGAAAAAGTAAGCGTGTTTGTTTATGACTTAATGATCTGGTGTTATGTGAAGATTCTTTTTAACATAAATACCTATATTTGTCAGTGATGCACCTGCTCAGATGCACAGCACTTACATTTTGATAACCAGTTAAAAATATGTTTTACATTTATAACTATAACAGGACCACTTTAAACTAAGGTTCATTAGTTGACATTAGTTAGCTACATTAACATTAACTAAGAATGAACAATACTTCTACAGCATTTATCTTAGTTAATGTTAATTTTAACGTTTACTTATGCGTTATTAAAATCACAGGTTTTTTTTTATTAACATTAGTTCATGCACTGTGAGCTAACGTGAACAAACAATGAATGACTGTATTTTCATAACTAACATTAGCAAAGTTTAATAAATAGTGTAATAAATGTAGTGTTGATTGTTCATTCATGTTAATTAATACATTAACTAATGTTAAAAAATGCATTGAATGAATCAGTAGAAAGAGTAAAGATATGTATAATGCTACAAAACATTTATTTTTATTTTTTCAAATAAATGTGGTTCTTTTGAGATTTCTATTCATCAAATATTCCTGAAAACACATTTTTTATACAAAGAAAAAATGTAAATTGCTAATAACAAGCTATTTTTCTTGAGCATCAAACTGTCATATTATAAAGAAGAATTCTGTAGAATTATGTGACACTGACACTAAATTTTTTTTTTACATTTTTAAAATATTACTGTTTTTACAATATTTACAATACAATATTTTTGATCAAATAAATTCAGTATTGTGTATGTATAATATATACAAACATAGGGATACTTGTATGTGCATGTATATTTCTAAATGTATATAAATGTATAAAGAAATAAAAATTTTGTAAAAGATTGGGGAAAATGATATAGGAAGGAAACAGCAGCAGCACCAATTGAAACCATCCCAGAATCCCTGAGTGCAAGTGTTGTTTATTTATATTGGTGAGTGTACTGGACATGTCCTGGCGTGGCCAGGGCAGTTTTCTCTAGCAGCGATAGAGATCTTGGGTAAATACACAGCCTGGAGGTGTGTCTGCCTTGTGCTGCACAGCCTGCTGGTTAGAAACACTACATCAATTCCCCACCTCCTGCTGCACACAGGAAATCAGTATCTTGTCACCCTTGAGCCGCCCAACAGCTACCTGTGCCACCACGCTTGGGGATTTCAGCCCCTGCCCTTGAGAGCAAAATGATGTGTTATTTCTTCAGCTGTCTGAAGCTTTGGCCATCTCCTATCTTGCAGAATTAATGTGCGCAGTAGGAAGAACTCATGGGAAAACACCCCAAACCAGACATTTGTTTTCAAATGGTCAACATCAGGCACCCTTATTATGCTGTTTAGTTGCTGCATTCTGAGTGTTGGAAAGTTCAGTGACCTTACATATCTGAATCTCATTCATGATAAGCACTTAGTTTACTCAACCATACACTTAACCACATGATTCTGTTGCCACAGTTACAATAAAAAAAATCTCAACCAATCAGATCTTCATCAGTGGAGTTCCAGAATAGCCAATTACAGCTCACAACACAAGTGCCCTACAGTCATAGTGATGCTCATCTAGTGACTGCATCCATTCTGCTATCAGAATTATGAAGGTCTAATGGATAGAGATATTGCCCTACAGATGTTTTGAAAATGTTTTATTTTTTTGTTGTTGTGATAAAGAAGAGTCAGTAAGATCAAAAAAAAAAATTGAAGAAATGTTATAATGTAACAGACTTACAACAGACAAATAAATTGTTCGTTTTAACTTTATATTTATAAAAGAATCCTAAGAAAAACATTGAGAAGCACAACGTTTTCAAAGAAAAGATTTATAAATAACCATATTATATTATTTATGAAGGGTCCCGTAACAGCAAAGTCTGCTAAAAATGTAGCTTTGTAATCAGGAAAAAGTTGTATTGTATGAATACAATACATTTTAAAATATATTTATAGAAAGCAGTTATTTAAAAAATATTTTTTATATTTATGTATGAAATGTATTAATATTTCCCATTATTACTTGTTTTATTGTATTTTTTATCAAATAAATTCAAATCCCAAATCTTTGAATGGCAATATATATTTGCAATATATATTATAATTTTCAATGCAGAGCTTGGAATATCATGTACGAGCCATTTCTGATGCCAACTACTTCTTTAAACAAATATTAAGATGCTAAAAACTTTTCTAAAGTGCAAAATAATGACATTCTAAAAGCCAGGAATCCCTATTCACATATATTCATAAACATCCAAGCGTTCCCAACATCTGCATCATTGCTCATGTATGTTGTATGGCTTAGATAGAAATCATGCCAGGACACCTCACACATAGTACTGTACTCTCTCTTACACACACACACATATCATTCACTCATCCATGACAAACATTCCTATTCTACCCAGCAACGCTCCTTAATAACAGCCCCCCCGTTTCCCTCTGGCCACAGACAGACCCATCCACGCACGCCAATCCCGGTGCTGAGCCTCCAACGCGCAGCCCAGACGCGGCTCTCCCCTGCTGGAGGAGGGGTGGGGGAGAGTTCCCATCATTCTGCAGGCTGGCTGTTTTTACCATGCTCACAAACATGAATTAATGAGAGCCAACAAAAAGGCTGATGGCGTCGGGGTCACTCATGCATACCGCAGCCCAGTACAGTAGCAGCTCAGCAGGGGTCTTTCATACTGTCTGCCCGTCTGAGGTGGCATGAGTATGAGGGGTCAGCGCTTGACTGGCGGGCTCTCATACGATCTGATATACTCACATACAGACAGCCTGTCTGAGAAACAAACTGTAGTAAAGCATAATGTCACCACTGCAGGGTAAAGCACATCTGACCAAGTAATGGAGGGGAACGTGCCAGTCTGGATGTTTTCATGCAGATGTGTTTATGTGGTATTAAAGTGTCCAGAAATGGGGGAAAATAAAATACAATGAAAATAAACTGGAAATAAATTGAAATAACTAATTATAAATAATTATAAATAAATAAATAAATAAGTATAATAATAAATATTTATTAATCTTTGTTAATGTTAGTTAAAAAATATAATCATTCATTGTATGTATATATATATATATATATATATAAATATATAACTAACTAACTATGTTTTCTTTTGGTTGTATAGGTTTGTTTGTGCGTTAGAATGTAGACAGAGATAATACTGCTGGGTCAGTTTTTGTCCTTGTGTCAAAATGTGCTGGGAATTGTTTCAGAGCTGCCATTTTACCTAGATAAATATACTGTAATGTGTGATATTTATATCACTGATCACTGGAGATGGGAGAAACAATAAGGAAAGAGAGTGCATGTGTATTAGAGAGAAGCCACATTCAAACATGTGACGTGTACAGGCAGGTGCTAGTGGAAATGCATGACCATTTGCTAAGGATGTGAGTCCGACACATTCATACCCACACACACATACACACACGCAGGCCTTGAACAGATGTAGTGTGCTGTATTAGTGCAGGAGGGTGTAACATTAACCCTGGCCTGCTGTCTCTCTGGGACCTGTCTCTCTCTCAGCTGCTCGGGTGCCAGACAGACCCTGGTTTCCTGTGTGCTGCCTGCACTGAGCGGGTGCACGAGCAGAGGTGATTCTACACCCTATTTAAGGGGGCCTCAGGCCCTCTTGTCTATCATATTAGCCTCCCTAAAAATATGTGATTAATGCAGCTGTCACCACCAAACTCAATGAAAGCCGGTTGCCGCCTTAGAACAAATAATAAAAAAAATGAAATTGTGAGATAAAGTTGAAAACAAGTAAACATTTATGCATTTGGCAGTTGCTTTGATTTAAAGCGACATTGCATTCAAAGTATATACATATGAATAAAAATAAAATCACACTGTGATTAAAGTCAAAGTATCCTAATAAAGCCAAAAGAGTGAGAGATAAAGTTGCAATTGTAAAAATAAATAAAAAAATAATTGTTTGTTGTATTAGAGTGTCAGGGCATGGAGAAAAATTAAATACAGTGACAAAAAGATCCACATTTTTGATAAAAATAAAAATAAAATGAATAAACACAAATAAATCATTTTTCAAATAATTTTTTACAAATATTTTTTTAAATATCAATAAATATTTAGTTAAAAAAAATTAAAACTTAATTTTAATCTTGGTCATGTCATTTAGTAAGCAGTTTTCTCTAGAAAAATAAAATGGAGATTATGAATAGTATAAACTACCTTTTTTTCTGTTTTTGTTATTTATTTAATTCTTTCACGATTACCTCAGACCCCTAAAAGTATCCAGTTATGTGATCTTTATGTGATGCTTACAGAAAAATGTAGCTGTATACAGTTATTGAGTCCAAAATGTTGCACAGATTGAACTGAACATGGTGTTACAGGTAAATTGAGGCAGAATGGATTTCCACCCAGGGGTCAAGGTTTGGCTTGTTTACTTCGGACATTTTTGGTTTATTAAAAAGCCTACTGGGGCGAATATTGAACTCGCATCCTTTTGACCTCAAAAAAGTATCTCTAAACTGCCACATTCTAGAATCTCTGCAGACTCTTGTGCATAAGAGCATCTGTGTGAGTGAACATGTTTGTGAGTCTCAAGGGCAGGTCTGAACCTGTCCACATGGGGTCACTGACCTGTCATTAAGGCCTCAGATATTACACTGCAGTCTCCAGCTCAAGTACTTTAAATAGGGCTCTGTTCATTTAGAAACAGGACTATTTGGGTTTCAATATGACAGTCTTGAAAGACGAAATCAGTCTTAGTATGTGTATTGGTGATGTGAGGTTGTGTGAAGCACAACTGTCATTTCCAGTTCCCTTACAGCTGCTCGGCGAGCACAGAAATAGTTAAAGCATTTGAGTTATTGAAGAGTTAAGAGTCACAGATCACTGAGCATTTGTTCTCTGATCCATTGATGTTTTACCCCCACAGACCCTGTCAACAGCTCCTCAAACTATTTCTCTTACTTTCTCTCTTGTCTGTGCTTTTATTTTTTAAATGATGCGAGCGGCACTTCCTGTGCTTCAAACGGAGATCCTTTGAGATTGCAGAAAGAATATCATGGGATTTCATGGGCTTGACTGCATGTGTGTGTTGAGGTGTGAGCATGTGTTTGCTCTTCTGTGCATTAGTATGAGCAGTGCGAGTCTGCAGCCCTCTGAAAAGGTGGCGTTACACATGAATGTGCCGTGCATCGTGTCAAAGGCTGGTGTATAGGACGTGTGTCACGGCTGAAGGTGAAGCATGACTGTGCATGTGTTAGCACACAAGGAACACTAACTCTGTGATACCACCTTGAAACTATAAAGGTTTACTACACAGCCTTAAAGAGATAGTTTACCTAGAAATTATGTCATTATTTACCCATTGTTCCAAAGCATGATATCCTTTCTTTTGTGAAACACAAAAGGAGATGTTTAGCAGAATGTACAAGCTGCTCTTTTCTATACAATAGAATTGTGATTCATATTGTAAAACGCAAAAAAAATGACCTAGCAGAATTTGCTAAATTTACATCAGGAAAAACGGGGCAATACTATGGAAGGCCGTTTTCTCCACTATGTAAAAAATAAAAAAAGGTTATTGCAACTTTTTTTTATCTCACAATTCTGTGAGATATATACTCGCAATTGCAAGTTATAAAGTCAGAATTGTGACATATAAAGTCACAATTATGTGAAAAAGTCAGAATTGCATGATATAAACTTGCAATTTCAAATTATAGTCAGAATTGCGAGATATAAAGTCGCAATTACGAGAAAAAAAGTCAGAATTTTATGATGTAAAGTCAGAATTGCGACTTTATATCTCAGAATTTTGACTTTACAACTCACAATTGTGTGATATAAAGTTACAATTTTGAGTGGAAAAAAGACTTGATATGTTCTCAGAATTGCGAGTTTATATCTCACAATTCTGACTTTATATCTCGCAATTACGAGTTTACATTTTACAATTCTCCGAAAAAAAAGTCAGAATTGTGAGATAAAAAGTCGCAATAACCTTTTTTTTTTTTTTGTATTCAGTGGCAGAAACTGGCTTCCACTGAATACATATGACACACCTTAAGAAGAAATTTGGATTCCTGAAAAAAAATTTATCTGAAAAATACAAGAAATTGACCTAGCTTTAAACAACATATGATCACACATTAATATATATACAAATAATATAAAAGTCTAAAATAAAGTGATTGCCTAAATATTCTATGCTATGTATTGGACTCAAATCAGTGAACTTTTTTTTCATGAATATGTTCATTACAAGAACCGTCTAAATGAACCAGTTTGATGGAATGAACCAGACTTTTCAATGCTAAGGGAGTAAAAAACGCGCTTGTTTATACATTTCTGGCACAAGGTTAAACTGGGATGTGTGTCATACAGCATCATGTCCAAAAATGGCACGTTAACATGCAGTACATCTGTCTGTATCACAGAAATCCCTCCTTCATTAGACACAAACAGGCAGCGTGAGAATCTGACTACAACGTTAGCTAAATATTGACAGCAGCTTCAGGGATGGGAAATCATTCTAATTCAGCACTTTTGCAGGTTTAAACCTTCACTTTGATGAATGTTCCCGTTTTCGTTTACATCGATGTGTTTTTGTCAGAAAGCTAACTGAGCGTGTCTGTTTCTCTGTGTGCGATGGACAAAAGAAAGCCTGTGTCTCTCCTGCCCCTCTAGAACAAGCCCACAAGATGTTTTGGTCAATACAAAATCTTCACGTAATGGTCTGTTTCAGCTGCTGTCTTCATATATTTTCTGATTTCTCTTCCCCCAGGCTCCGACTGTTCCAGAAACTTCACCGCCCCATCAGGTGTGATCGAGTCACCCGGCTTCCCTGACAAATACCCCCACAATCTAGAGTGCACCTTCATCATCGTCGTCCCTCCTCACATGGACGTCACCCTCACCTTCCTCACTTTTGACCTGGAGAACGACCCCTTGCAGGGCTCGGAGGGCGAGTGCAAGTACGACTGGCTGGAGGTGTGGGACGGCCTCCCGCAGGGTGAGTCTAGATGTTGTAATCCTGAAGAATTCTGCTTGGATTTACAGTCGGGGTTCGGATTAGGCTGCAGTATCCCAAAGTCCAGACCACCCGTGACTTTAAGAGGATTGCGTTTCCCATTTCCCTCTGACCTCATTGTCTGCTTTGAGATCAGTATGTTGCATGTCTGCCGTATGTAATTTGGTCACTTAATGTTTTCTAATCCACATACCGTTCACTATAGCACTATGGGCCATCTGGTTGATTATCTAGCAGTCCATACAGCTGTTGTTCTCTCGCACCACCCGTCCGTTGGCCGCTGCCGGTATGAAGCTCAGGCGCGGTGCTGTCGTGCTGTTACTGCGGCTGCCGCTGGAGCTATTTTAGTAGCGAGCGTTGGCAGATGAAAGCAGAGCCCAGGGCCTTGCTTTGCCTTATCTGCGCCAGGCGGGGCCAAAAAGCCACGGAACCCATATTCTTCTGCACGTAGGGGTGGAGGAGATGGAGGACGGGGGGTAACAGCAGCCATGGTAACCTTTATCAGGAAAGTGAAAATGGGGCGTGAATAACACTGCAATAGGATTTAATCCTTGTCTGGAACAGAGCGCTGCGGAATACACTCTTTTTCCCCCAGCTGTCTTATTAATGCTTCAGCCCCGAGACCCCCATACTGCCCCCACCCTCGTCCTTCTGCCTCTGATACGGGCTTCATATTGTAGAGCTGCACACGCACATATAATCAGACATAATAACTGTAGACACTAGAACGGAACAGTATATTTAAGGTGGTCTAATAAATCTAACCAACTTGACCAAGATTATGAGTAATTAACATTAATTTAAAAAGCCCATACTCATTATTGTAATGTGTTTGTATGTTATGTTTTATCTTGAGCAATTCATATCCATTACTGTTATGAGAATATGGTGGATAATATGTTTAACTGTGCAAATGCATCTTTATTTGACATATTAAAAAATATAGAAATACTAAATATTATATTATTTTCATTGGATGTAAAAAAAAAAAAAGTTAAAATTTCACTGACGTTTTCCACCATATTTTTTTCTTTTTCGTAATTAAAAACAGTAACATCTAAATTTTCTTTTTAAAAATATATAATTGTATTTATTTGTTTAATATGTACTTCTTATAATACTATATGAGATCAAGTATATTTAATATATATTTTTTGCTATGAAAGAGGTAGCCTATTTATGTTTAAATGTAAAAATTTCAGGAAATATGAAAATATGGTGAAAGAATGCTAAGAACATCTACATTTTCCAAGTGGAGAAAAAATAGAATAATGTTAATTTTTATAATATGTGCTACTTAATATTATAATATTTTCAATGTAATTTTAAATATTAAAAAGAGCACCTATTTTTACATTTTACTTTATAAAATATGAAAATGCAGTGGAAAATATGCATAATTGTGCAAAAACTTAGGTTTCCTTATGAAAATTGATATATTCTATATATGTAATATAATTTGATACTTAATATTCTAATTTCTTCAATATGCTTATATGCATACACATTCAGTATGCAATATGCATTCCTTGCTGTGAAAAAGAAGGTCTGCTTTTAGATTTGCCTAAATTTTATGTACCTTTACTTTATTTATGAAATGTGATTTTTATAAAGGGGATTTTAAGCAACTTTCAACAAGCAAGATTCAGACACACACAGACAGCGTCCTGATCAAAGTAGTATACAATAGCCACCTGATTTGATCATCAACACCATCAAAGGCGAGAGAGAGAGTTATTTCAAGCTCCGCTCGAGAGCACTTGTGGTATTAAAGTCCTTTTCTCTCCAGAAGAGAAGAAAATCAATGTACTTGATTGATATGAGGCTATTTCACCCATCCTGGACTCTGTGTGTGTGCGCCAGGATGGAGGATGGATTCATTACTGTGAGACAGCAGCCTCTCTACAGCATTACAGCCTGACCAAACGAAATCACATACATTTGTTGACTGATAAACGTCCCAGAATTCTGAGAGGTGGTGTTGTATAGGTTGTAAGCACATAAACAGAATAACCAGCCTTATCTTAAGAGTGGCCAGCTAGAGCAAAATGAGACCCGTTCACATCCCAGCGCTGACAAACCATCTCCTAAATTTGTGTTTTTTGCAGTGGGACCTCTTATTGGGCGGCACTGTGGTACCAAAATCCCCTCTGAAATACAGTCGTCCACTGGTATCCTCTCTCTTTCCTTTCATACGGATATGGCCGTGGCCAAAGATGGCTTCTCTGCTCGCTACAACATGACTCTCAAGGAGGTCAATGACAGTAAGTTGTGTGTTTTTATCTTATAGCTTCGAAACTGAACTGTTGGTCCAGCTACCAATACAAAAATTTATTATTTTATTTCTTTTAAACAAGTTTTTTACATAAATTGAATAAACCAGTTCAATATGACTGAATAAAATGTATCAGAATACGAAGTTAGCAGCAGCACTGTTTGTAGCTCCTCTTCAGCTCTGCTGTTTATTTGCATGTCTGTCTTTAATATAAGAAAAATCCTGTGTTCCTCAGATTTCCACTGCAGTAATGCTCTTGGCATGGAGTCAAACAAGATCAATGATGACCAGATCTCTGCATCATCCTCCTTCTATGATGGCCGATGGTCTCCAAGGCAGGCTCGGCTTAACTTTGAAGATAATGCTTGGACGCCAAATGAGGACAGCAACAAAGAATACATCCAGGTGACGTTTCCTCTCTTAATTGCATGTCTAGAAGTTCCCATCCTTCTCAACTTACTTACAGTGCATTGTGGAATCTCAAAAGGCTTGTGAACGGACATGTAGATTTGAGATTTCTAGGTTAGATTCAGGTTAGGTGCTAGACCAGGCCTTCAGAATGAGCCTCATTACTTTTGGTGTTACTTTAAGTAGTATGTCGTATTTGTGTCAGGATGCTGCTGAGTTGTGGGCTTCTGGTAGAGCTCACAGCTGTTGTGTTGTGTTAACACCTGACATCACTCCCTCGCTCTCAGGGTCCACGGCCCAGGCTTCCATCTTGACAAACAGCTGTCGTAAATGCCAACATGCCCGAGGACCATACTTCACCCAGACGCCTCGGCTCTGTTGTGTGTGTGTTCAGAATAAGAGAGGTCGTTCTGTTTTAGGTGTGTACATGTAGCGGAGATCTGCGTGGCATTGATATTCATCGATTTATCCAGGGTTTCAGGGTAAATTAACTGCTGAAGTTTCCTTGAAGGAATGCTGTGGGCACAATACGAGTTAAGATCTGTTGTTGAAAGCATCTGTGGCATCATGGTGTTTACAATGGACAATAATTTAGACTTTTACTTTACTTTTACTATATTTTGTTTTAATTTACTTTTCTTTCTTTTTTTGTTTTGTGTGTGCGTGTGTTTATAAAAGCAAAAATAATGATTACAGTTATGCACTAAGTTGGAGCTGGAGGTTAATACAGTTTTTAAATTATTTTATTTTATTTTATGTTTTGTTTTGTTTTGTTTTGTTTTTCTGTTATGGCACTTGCAAATTAGGGCTAACTGTTAAAAACATAGTTCAAAATAAAATCCAAAAAAGGGCCATACTTTATTATCAAATAATCTAATTTTAGTGAAATTGTGAATTGTGAAAATTAATTTTTATTTTTATTTATTTATTGTTTTTATTTAATTTATTGGTTGAAATATTTTGGCACTTACAAATTGGTGCCTTTATTTTTTTTATTTTATTTTTTACTTTTTTGCTTGTGACCTTTTTTTTTTCTGAGAAAAGAGATAAAATTATCTTCTGTGGTAATCAACATTATTCCACAGATGCTGATGATAGCATTTAACTTGTACTGAACCCATAACATCTCTTTAACATCTCATCAGATCTTTTCTTATGCTCGTTTCTCATTGTTTCTCTCCCTCTCTTTATTACTATTCATCGGGGACTCTATTCTCAGACGTGGTAGGCTACATCTTTCTCTCTCTCCCTCTCTCTCTCTATTCGTGGTCTCTGGGCACATGCAGGGGTTGATGATGCACAGCCCGCTCTGATGGTAACAGCCACTTGATTGATGAGGGTCCTTTCCTAGGAATAAATAGTTAGCAGCAGTCCTGGCTTCTATTGATTTTTTTGTCTAGGTGTGTTTCTCTGTGGCCCTAAGCAGCTTTACAGAAGGTTTTAGGTGTGTGCGTGCGCGCTCATATCTGTGTGTGAAAGCCACACCTGTCTCTCTGACAGATAACAAACGCTGCAGTTTTCCCGCTCATGTTCAGATGACATCCCGCTGAGCAGGGAGAGCCGAGGATCATGGGTAACAGCCCTCCTCTAGGACGGGAGCTGAATGCCTGATTAAGGAGCTCACTGCGGTAGAGGCGGTGGGGCAGAGAGACGGTTCTCGCACCGCAATCATCATCATCATCGTTGCGGGGAGGGGGGGGGTCCGGAGAGCGAGGGAGGGTGATAATCTGTGTGGAGAGGGAGAGTTGAATGAAGATGGTTAGTATCGATCAGAGCTCAGGTGATTGATCTTAAGGCTCTGATAACACCTTCGCTGCCGCCCGTGATCTGCAGGGAGGGGATGCCTCAAATTCCCACAGCTCTATCCATCTTTCAGCTCTTCCCTCTATCTCATTCCTCTCACATCCCTCTCTCCTTCTGCTTCTTTACTTATCTCACTCTCTCATCATCCTCATTTTAGTGGTATTGCTAAGGAAACAAGTATAAAGTAGGCTAATATAACTCAAACACTGAAATAATACATGTTCGTGACTCCAAAAAAAGCTGAAATTAAGTAAAAAATAGTAACAAATTTATTTTAGTTTGATTTTTAATTTTACACAATATACACAATACGGCCCTGAGAAATGTAGTGTTTAAAGTGCCCCTATTATGGGGTAAAGAAAGGTTCATAGCTTCATATTTAGGTTTTGGGAGTCCCAAACATCAGGTTAACACGCATGCAAGGTCAAAAAAAACTTTTATTTTCTTGTAATATACATTTATTTTTTACCTTATTTGTTCAACGACTTCCAAACAATTTGTTCAACAATTAATTTTTCCAAATCCCTCAATTTCATTTAAAGCAGTGTTTGTGAGCTTTTAATGCTCTAAAAGTTGCACCTAGTGGCAAAGTATAAATTTGCATTTTTTTTTATTCAGACCAATGTGAAAAGATCAACAAGTGGATATGTGGATATGCTAATGTTTAATTTTGACATCAGCATGAAGCGGCTTGGGACTCATTTTACAAGTCAACTCTTTCTTTTGAAAGACAATAACTTTATACACAATCGCACTTTCAGATTTAAAACTTTGCAGGATGTTTTCATTCACATAGAACTGTGTTACAGCATGAAAGGTTATGGATTTTCAAAAATTATATATATATTTATTTCATTTTAGTAGAATTTAATGTTAAAATATATCCTTCAACAATATAAAAATTATATGCAAAATTATTTAAACTTAAATTAAAAATTATATTAAATTCTAAAAATTCTAAAATGTAAAAATATTTACAACTAGGGCTTTGTTCAAGTCTCTTATCCAAAGCATTAAACATTTTATTGCGTGACAAATTTGTGAATTAGTTTTTTCACAATGACACAGTGATGTGACATTATCACAACCAGTCTGAAGATATTTGAAAGTTAATATACTTTAATGTGGACAATGATTTTGGTTGAGTGGGGCTACAACACAACCCACAGAAACCAAGCAATCAACAAAATGTCTTGTCATAACAAAAACCTTTATAACAGCACAGATTTAATTTAATTTTTTTTTTTTTTAATTCTCCTTAGGTCGACCTGCACTTCCTGAAAGTCCTGACGGGCATCGCCACCCAGGGTGCAGTCTCTAAAGAGACACACAAGTCCTACTACGTCACCACTTTCAAGCTGGAGGTCAGCACTAACGGAGAAGACTGGATGATCTACCGCTATGGCAAAAACCACAAGGTACGCTCACGTGAGAATGGCACCTGTGAGAGATAAAGCTGTTCTCTGTTTTCCTGTGCTGGTTATAGCGAAAAAGAACTGAAAAGGTGATAGCATAGTTTCTAACTAGTTTATGTGATGGGTTAGTTAAATTGCTGATTCTATGAGCTTACCTAAAAAGAAAGACTTTAAACCCAATCTAAGATACTCCTTTTGGATTATGGGGAAAACTAGACAGGGCTTCATTATTAGAAACCAAATACACAAGCTGGAGTGAAAGTAGAGAGTTGAACGGTTAGAGGTAAAAAGAGTGATAAGGCCTGAGTAAAACCAATCGTCCCGTGTGGTACATGCCTCTAATCTTCATTTATTAACAAATCCCCTGGAAATCCTGTGTGGAGTTGATTGCTAGACAGGAGAACATGTGAACGCTATGATGTTAGCATGATGATTTTGGAAGAAGCTGTAAAAACATCAGCCGCCATTGAGAATAACCTGCCGGATAAGACCCCTGCCACCACCAACTGGCGTTTGGGTCTTTAGCCCCGGACCCCCTGCTGGAATGGCCTCTGGCTTTAATCTTCCAGAAAATCTCTGAGTTCTGTCCTCCCTTAATGTGCTTGCTGTTTTTATGGCTTTGGTTTCAGTTCAGCTAAGCTTTGTTAAGAAGTCTGGCTGTGTCGGAATGGGCGATCAGCACCTTATGGGAGGCATGATTGGTCAGTGTCCATTTAGAAATGGTACTATTAAGTAATGTCCTGTTTATTCATATGCCTGGAAGGAATATATTTTAACGTCTGTCTAGCAAGATGCCTCAGTCCTGCAGACGAAAAGCATTCAGTCATGGCTTTTTTAATATCGCCTATATAGATTAACAGGAAATTGGGTGTTGGCATTGAAATGAAATGTAAATTTGCAATACTGTAAACTGGTTTGTATGTGAGCATCATGTAAATGGCTTTCGAGTCAGGCAGGTTATTATTTTTCAGGGCTGTGTGGTGATGGTTTGGGTTGATAGCACCACATCAGGCCCTCATCGGTCTCAAATGATGATGGTGGAGGTGTGTGTGTCCCTGGTCCAGAGGACACTGACAGATTGTGTGTGTGTATTCGGACAAACAGGAAGAGCTGCTGAGGAAGGTCAGTGTAGGCTGGTGGCGGATAGTCTCGTTGTAAGTGTGTGTGGTGTAAGTGTGATATCAGCAGAGATGGGCTTAATTTCTTCTCAGACTGCCTCAGCTGCTGTGGCGGGTTTTCAGTTCACTACTAGATTACCTGCAGCACACTCATTCAGTCACTGCTAAATCAAATCTGATAAGATCTCACACACACATACACACACAGCTGTGCTCCAAAATCTTCTTGTTTGCTGCACATATATAGGAAGCTATAGTATAAGGCAGTATCCCAACTGAAATGTAACCTTATAAGTTACATTACCTTATAGCTGATTTGGAGCACTCTACACAGCAAAAATAATTAAAAGATTCAAACAGCTTATAAATTAATAAATTAATTTAATAAAAAAACAAATAAATTTAGCCTTGTTGAGCATAAGAAACGCTTCGGCAAGGATACAGCGTGTTGCTGTAGAATTTGACCAAAAAAGGCAACATATTTATGCCAGTTTAAAATTGCTAAAAGAGAATTTTTAATCGGGAGGGCAGCTATGATGCCTTAAAATAGTGTTTAGCTTTTTTGGAACAGAACTACAAATTCCCTTCCCTTTTACTGGAAACCCAGCACACAGAAACACATGCATATATACAGCCACACGATTCCACACACTCCCTCCTTAGACTGTATCTGATAAAGCCATCAAAGTAATGACAGAACAATTTATGCTATTTTCACAAACATACTGTTTCAAATTGCAAGGAGGTCAAGAGGTCTCAATTCCATTTCCACTGGTGGGGAAAATAAGCGAGTCCCTTATGTAAGGTCCCACACCTGCTCTTAAGGTCAACGTGACCATTTAAAGCAGCCTTGTCATTGACAGAGATCATTATGAAGGTCTGGTAAATTCCTTGCTTGTTTAACAATACCATCGAGGGGGGTTTATATATAGAGACAGCATATGGTATGTGTGTTAACGTGTAAAATTCTGAGACGAAGCAACGGAGAGCGCTGTCATGGGGGATGACATCAGCTCGGACTTCAAAACAGCAGCCTGACAGATCCGTCCATCTCTGTGCATTCCTCCGCTTCACATGGAGCGCGTGGATAATGGAAGACCGCTGCCAGATCCCAGGAGGACTCCTCTGTTCTTTGGGAGTGTACCGCTGAGGGTTTAACCTTTAGTGATGTCATGGACTAGAGAATAGATGCTCTTTGAGTCGAGTCGTCTGCATGAAGCACAGCCAGTGTGTGTGCGGAAACCGTTTCACACATACTCAAACAAAAATACCCAGTTACCTGTCTTTAGTGGGGTCGTGCAAATGTGGTTTTCATTCACTGTGACAAATGGGGGTTTTAGAGGAAACATGTACACTACTGAGGGTCATAAAACATATCGTCTGTTCTTCCAATTACAGTGTGTACTGATTCCAAGTTGACTTAAAATGGCAGTGTGTCATTTTTATGTTGCTAGTTTCACCAAAAATTCTGCATGTTTGAGAAACTCGTCTGGAAACATTCCCACATCTGCTGTTTTTTTTGTAAAACACATTGGAATTTTTCCATTGGCTTTTGGCTTATTGCAGAAAAGAAGCTTTATAGGTTTAGTTTAAGATAAGCACCGGAAGTAAAAAAGTTAATGTTAGTGCATAAGCAATACCACAGTTGCACAGTTGGGAAATTTAAGTTAGAGTAGTTTGCAAGTGCACAAGTTTAAACACAATGAGGCTGTGAATATGGACTAGCGAGTATATGAGTTTTCCTATTTGTTGTGATGACATTTCCAAGACACATCAATGGTAAAAATAATAATAATAATAATTAGAACTGAGGTATTACTAATGTATTGTTAACTATTAACTATGACTTTTCTCTTAATAAATTCATAATTTGCTGCTTATTAATAGTAAGTTTTGTTAGTAATAGTAAGTAAGGTAGTTGGACAGGATTCGGGATTTAGAATAAGACATTAATATGTGCTTAATTAGCACCAATAAATTGCTAATATTCTAGTAATATGTATGCTAATAAGCAAATAATAGGTGTAACCGTAAAATAAAGTGTCGCCAATGTATTATTGTAAAACATGAAAAACCTTTGAGCTGGTCTCATCTTTGAGCTTGTCACCCTTGTTTCAGCCCAAAAAAACAATAAAAATAAAACAATGATGATGGAACCTGAAGTGCAAAAATACATATTTGGACTCATTCCTGCAGCACTCGATTGATCAAACAAACAGGAATCTTTCTACAAGTTGCTTACTTTTTCTGAAATTATTTTCAGAAACACAGCAGGAAGGTAAAGCAAGAGGGAGAGCATCTACATTCCAATCCCTCCAGCTCAATCTCACATGCAGACTGGGATTTAAGAAGAACGCAGGAACCAAATCAACATTTTTTTACTGTTTTTTCCTCTTCTGAAAAAGATTTAGTCTGTCAGCTACTGTAATCCAAAAGATGAGCTTCCACACTAAACAAGCTTTATAGAGGGAGTTTTGTGTTTTATATTTACGAATCGCACTCTTGAAGTTTTCTATTTGTGCTTCAATTTTGTCAGAAATTATTTAAAATTCATGTCACAAACCCTCCTAAACAATAAACTCCTGCCTTCTGTCATACGGCAATCAGTGAATGGCAGCAACACACCAAATTTTGGTCAGTGGGCTTTTCGTTGCTGTGCCACCAGCAGACTATCAGTCAAAACCATCCTTGACAGCAAAGCACACAGCCAAGGGCCGCCAGGGGCCCAAAGCCAACACGCAGCCTCCAAACTGATGGAGGAAAAACTGACACATCAAGTTATACTTCATCTAAAGCTCTTCTGAACTTTCTAATTCCTCTATAATTATCCTACATGCAGTTTTTATGACCTCGTATTAATCGAGAGGCTACATGGAATTTTTGTACTTATAAAATAATTTGTCACAGAACTATTTCTGTCTCCGTGTTTCTCCTCCTCTGAGGCTGAGCCTGCACTGGCCTGCAGCCAACTGGAGCCCGACTGCTCTGTCAACATCTTCATCTGGGCCGTGGAGGTGTGGGAGAGAGCAGGAGAAGGGCAGAGAGAGAGAGAGAGAGTAATGACTCGAGCAGAGCTGTGAACGCTGACCACATTTCCCAGCGGCCCCATCAGTCTGAGGGAAAAAAAAACGTGTGGCAGCGAGCCAATGCAAAGCAGCGAGAGGTGGAGGGAACGAATGACAAAAAGACAGACAGGCAGAAAGATGGACAGAGCAGGGAATGCAGCACCTCTTTCATCTCCCATGACACTGTTGTGGCCATGTGGCTTTCCGTAACCCAGCCCAAGCAGTCAGGCATTGTGGGAGAGAGTGTCCACTATTTTGCAACCACAAATTCTCTCTTCTCCCTTTTTATTATATTAACAGTGACAACGTCTCACAGGAAGCGTTCGTGTGTGTGTGTCCTCACACTTTAACCTCATAGAGAGTTCGCTTTGGGGGGTTTTTATTATTTAAGTAGACCGCCCTAGTGCCAGACATTTGAATAATTCAGACTCATTTTTGGGGACTCCTCACCAGTAACTTGCCCTGCTGGCCATCACAGAGGACCCATTTCATCTCATGAATATTCCCTCACACATACACATTTTTCTGTGCTGATGAATTTCCAAGGTGTTCGTTCAATATAACTACTCCTGGACTGTCAGACGTGATTTTTCAATAATTCATAGAACAGTTAATCTACATCCACCCTCATTGATCTGTCTGTGTGTGTGTCTAGACAGACCAGCAGCACTGCAGCCGTCAACAAATTCCTGTTTTTCCACAGGTATCTGCCACGGATTGGATTTTTCGCATATCTATAAACAAAAACACACGAGATCTTGCATGACTTGAATCTAAACACTCTTTAACGTGTCAAACCATGGTGCTCAATTTAAATTAATTTATATGAGTATTCCTCGTAGTCTTGCAGCCTGTTTTATTTATTAATGAATTGTATATAAAGCTAAATGCTCTTAAAGTTTGGATAAATATCCATGCAGCTCATTGAACTTTGCAAATGAAGATGATTAATTGTGTGATATTCCCTAGTAATAGTGCAGGGCAGACAAATTTTTGCTGTAAATGTTTGAATATAAACACAGTCAGTTATCCCAAAGTGAATATAAGTGGAAATGTAGTAATATATCTATGTATTTTGGGGGATTTTCTGAACATTGCAGGTCGTTCTCAGTGTGTTTATATCATTATTTATCCTTTTCTCTGCCAATAAGAGTTCTCTTAACTTTGCTTAACAATCTTTAAATACCCTCCGTATTAAAATATGGCAGATTTTAACACAAGAATCTGAAAACATACGCTTGTATCTAACACCAGAAACACTCAGACCATACAAAACATCATCACCTGAGACATACCTGATCTCCCCCGACAGACAGCATGCTGGGAAACACTTGCAGCCATGCCTGAGGGAACGTGATATAAGTAACGTACGCAAATGCATGATTCATGATAGTAATTTAGCATAAACCTTCCGATGACGGCTGTGTCCATTTGTTATGTCTCTAGCTACATGCACACATGCACACGCAGAGAGTACATCAATCAAAGATTACGCCTCAACTGCGTAGTGAGAGGCAAACAACGGAAAACCGACAGTGTGAGGGCAAGAAAAGGGAGGGAATGGGTGCGAGGGTGGCCTTGTGTCAGTAGACAGCAGGGCTGACAGCAGTTCTCCTGTTTCGGTGTGTGGGAGTCTGTCATTACCAGCACCTGTGTGTCTGTCAACACAACACCAGTCAGGGGCCATTGTAGCTCAGGGATGCAAAGAAAACATTAGCAGGTGCTCGTGTGTGTGAGTGGGAAAGGCGAAGGAAACAATTAACGTATAGCTTCATAGTATAGCGTATAGCTAATATATGTTTGGCTAGAAGCGGTATCTGACTCCGTCCCCTCTATAGATTGACTGCTGCTGTCATTTCTGTCATTCCTCTAATTTCCCCTTTCCCTCTGTCTTAGAGGGCCAGTGGGAAATCACCGTTCTTCAGCTTCGTCTCAGCCTGCTCCCTAATGTCCTCACAGTAATTGGGAGTTCTCAATCCTGTTATGCCTTTTAGGTTTTTTTTCGGTGCTTTTTGAACATTTTGGCATCTTCATGGTTAACATCTCTTCTTTGAGCTTGGAACTTCAACCATAATGACCAGTGGGCCTTCTGTCCTAAATCGCATTTATACATCTGTTGATCTGTTATAAGCGTCTCACGGCTCCTAGTTTCCTGCTGCTTTGGATTAAACAAGTTGGCCAATCAGAAGCCAGGAATGGGAGACGCCCAGTCCATGGGCAACAGTAAATAAAAACATTTGCAACTATTTTTAGATATTATTAATATTTTGTGATTTCTCATGAGAAACTACTAGATGATGTAGGTGGTTATTTCAAAAGATATAACCATAAATCCATTTATTTAGCTATATGTCAACCACAAAGTCTAAGGGGTTTTTTTTTTTGCCCATTAAAAAAACTCAAAAGTACAAAAGTAACAGCACACCTTTGAAATACAATAGGAATGTTGCCTTGCCAACTAAGTTAAATATATGTTAAAAGTAATTACATTAATAATAAACCTATAAAAGCAAATAAATACTACAAAAATAACACTGCCAAGAGTACAGTTTTGGAAAGAGTACCATTTGAAATATTTCACAAGATTCTTAATGTATTTTTTTTCTTTTCTCTCGGAAGTGCTGGGTGTGTGTTAGGTTATATCAGTGAATCGTGAGAAATAGGACTCTCCCACACACTAAAGATGTGATATATTACACACTTCTTACCCCCAGTCGTCACACACACACCACTTGGCTCTCACATACTGTGCTGTGTTGAAAAACTTCACAGGCAGTGTAGGGGCAAGGTTACACACTCCATCATGAGGTCATTAAACAAAAGCAGATTTCTGTGATGCATGTCTGAATCTTCCTACTGACAACAGCTTTACGCACTACCACTTTTTCCCAAGGTTTCACTTGTCTTCTGTTTCAGCCCCACCTCAATTGCTCTATTCAGTTTCAATTTCAATTTGAAATGGAAAAAGGCTTTTGTTTTATTGCCATGATTGTTATACAAAAAAATAATAAAATAAAATAATAATAACAATTATAGTAATGTTAAAAATAGCGTTAAAATAAGACATAATTTATTTGAATCTTTCTCCAATTTGCCATCTGCCCTTCTTTTAGGAGATCTGCTATACTCTGTATTAAATTCAATATTGTAGTTAAAGCTTTCTCAGAGTTTATATCTGAATAGTCTTACAAACATTGGCAAATATAAATGTTTCACACACCAACAAATGGCAGGTAGATTTGTGGTCATTTGAGATTATGATGAAATATGTGAAAAATTGAACAATTGTCCCTGGTCTCTGCTTTTAACTAACCATATGCACAATGATTAATGACCACAGGTCCTCAGTTCATAGTTTTCATCTTTTATTTTAAGATATATTGAGGCGATTTACCAAATGTCAGAAGGTTTTTTCTTCTTATTTTTTCTAAAGCGCTTTAATCTCTTTCTTCACTCTTCGAATGAGTCGGCCTAGCACATGACCCAGGCCAGCTGGCCCGGATGTCATTGGATCCTGAGACTGGTCAGGTCCTTAGGGTCCAGGCTTTGTTTCTGTGTGTGCAATGAAGCAGGACTCACCCTCTTCTTGTCTTTCTCCTCTTTCCTACTTCCTCTCTCTGGAGACAAAGACCCTAACAGAGGCTTGCATCTCTAAGGAGGGAGGAGAGCTTGTCATCTTGTCCATCCTCGCCATCCTAAGAAGCACATGGCATATTTCTGTGATACCCTGGGAGCTGCCTGCCAAAATACTAATGATCCATCTGACATACTGATGTAAACAATGACAACACCCCAAAACATGTGGCTGCATCTGATTTAAAGTCTTTATGTGACAACTGATTCTTCAAACACTCTTAACACTAGCCTAGTTTTCATGTTTTTGGACTTTGATATAGACTATTTAGATACTCCAGCATCAAGCCATTGGCTATTCATTAGCAGGTGCAGTTGTATTAGCCTATTATTTTTTGGGATTTTTTCTGATTAACTTTTATTAGACTGTATTGGAAATAGGAATGTTAATTTTGCTTATTTTATTTCTCCTAACCGACAACCGACGGTCGTTAAACCATTATTAACCAACAAGATTATGCTAAATTACAATTAAATTAAATTTGAATTGATACGTGGCTGTGACCCATTAAAAATAGCTTAATTTGTTTCCAGGGATTAATTTTATATGTGAAAAAAGCAGCCTAAAAATCACGCGCAGAGCTTGCGCGAACAGAGAAAATAAGCTATAAAAGAAAACAAAGGCCCATATGCCAAATAATTAGCATTTCCATCAGCTATATCGGTAAAAAATTTTAAGCGCTAAATATTTTTCGCAAAAACTCCTTGGATGGAAACTTACTGTGTGAGACTTTGTGCTTGTTTGTAAGGTTAGCTTGTTTTTGAATGAGTGGCCTCAGCAAAACCACCTCCAGAATAGTCATAAATCTCTCTCTTTTTTATCTCTCTGTCTTTTTAGGTTTTCCATGCGAACGTAGACCCCTCAGAGGTGGTCCTGAACCGGATCCCCCAGCCTGTCTTAGCACGGTTTGTCCGCATCCGACCTCAGACATGGAAGAATGGAATCGCATTGCGCTTCGAACTTTATGGCTGTCAAATCACGGGTCAGTAAAACTCTCACCACACATCTTTCTCCAAGTCTGCACAGAATTCAAAATGTTTCACCAGCCCTTAAGGGAGCTTTTACTTTTAGATAAAAAATAATAAAATATTGAGAAAAACAACACTGAGCAATTAATGCTTTCTCTTGGCATCACAAAAACAGTTAACCTATTCTATCAAAATAAACCACGTAACATATAGTAAAGGTGCATCAATGCACATTTCCTGCCAGTCCTGTGTAAACTACAGCACGCAAAGATTGTTTATTTATTTTCACACCCACCATAACTTTTATTATGGTCAAGCTATGCACAAAATAAAAACAGTTTTGGAAAGGGCTTGAATATTATATAATATAAAAACCTAAAAAATCTATATGTTGGGTTTTCCTAGATTGCATCACATATGTCTATAATATCTAGATATACTGTAGATCTAAAAGGGAAGTTTTCCTGTCTCAAGTGAACTTTCATGCGCAGCAGGCCCACAGATAATCCACATGACAAATATTATTCCAGACACCCACTGTGTCCCTGTCAAGTGAGCTCAGATGTATATTTATCAGAGCTCTTTAGGGTCCTGATTGAGTTTGGCTATTTATGGAGATGGGGAGATAGCAGTCACCTAATTCTGTTAGCATGTCCTGCAGCAGATGAAGGAGGTGAGCTGCTTTTGCACTGATGTTATCAGAGACATCACACTCCATCATTACGCTATTAAACAGTGATTCGCTCCTATTTTCGTCGACACTGAGCAGGACAAATGCGCTTTTAGAGACGGGGTCTTTTTCAACACTGACACAAACGACGCACGGACACTCCACTGGCCTCTATATTGGACCTGCTGCAGTCCCGCGGGGGCCGTTGTCCCTCGGGCATCCAGCCCAGAACAAGCTGCTTTCAGTGAGGCGTGTCACTGCCCTTCCTGTCTTTCCCGTGAAAGAGTGATGCTCGGCCCGCGGGATATCCGGCAGAGCCGAGCCCATAAAGATGCCCGTGAAGCCATCGATCACGTTTGTGCCGTTAGCCTCTTTCTGTTTTTTACTGCTCTTTCTGTCAGAGTGTGGGTGTACCTCTGGGTGTAATTCAACTGAGATTGTTAGGATGGGCTTGAACCAGATGCCCCAGCCTGTTTTCCTGTTCTTTTGTTCCGTGTTTAAGCCATAGGCCAAAATCAATCATTTATTTCTGGTACCTTTTGTATTTGTGCCTGTTGAGCCAGAGAATGGCTGTTTTGGGCTGAGTGGGTTTGCTTTTAACTCTGTAGAGGTGAACCTAGAAAAACTGGAACACAAAATTCTTCCTGTAATAAATCCTACACACAAACACCCACTCCGGGCGGGATGTACACATAAAAAACACACCCACACATGCTCTGTTTATTTATTATTTACTCCTAAGGCCTCTCCCATGACATAACAACATGAAACATTGATCTCTCCAGCCTTAAAATGTCAATTCCTCTTTACCTCACCATAACTCATCTGCTTGTCCATGCTCCTCTCAGATGCTCCATGCTCCGAGATGCAGGGAATGCTCTCCGGCCTCCTGCCAGACTCCCAGATTTCTGCCTCCTCCATGAGGGACATCCACGGGGCCACAGGTGCAGCCCGGCTGGTGGCCAGCCGCTCAGGGTGGTTCCCAAGCCCCACGCAGCCCGTGGCTGGCGAAGAATGGCTGCAGGTGGACCTAGGTGTTCCCAAAACTGTTCGGGGCATCATCACGCAAGGGGCCCGTGGGGTGGACGGCAGTACCAGTGCGGAGAACCGGGCCTTTGTGAGGAAGTATAAACTTTCCCATAGTTTGAATGGAAAAGATTGGAGCTACATCATCGACTCAAAGACCAATCTCCCAAAGGTAAGAACGATGCTGCTAAGAAAAAACACAACAATCAAAAAAATTATATAATTAAAATCAAATCAATATTTACAATTATTATTTTATTTTATTTTGTATTTTATAATGATTATTTTAGTTTATTTTTAGACTGCTTCCAAACTAAGCTCTTTTAATCTACAGTAGGTAAACCTGGTTTTGGCCTGGTCTTGATCTTGGTCAAAAACCAGTTAGACTACCTTGAACCAGTAAAAATCCAGCTTAACCACCTTAAGCATAATATTTTAATGTTTTTCCAGCAGAGAAGTGAATGGAAGAATACAACCGGAGTTGAATTAGGTTAATTAGTTAATCGTGCAAATTTAAATATTGTGGGTCGTTGAAAGGGCTACAGTAATGAACAGCTCACCAGAATCAGATTATTAGCAGACTCATTTCATTCTTTCCTGCTCATCTCAGCGACTCAGCATTTCACTTCTAGATTCCCAATCTCCCACTCTGAGAGCAGAATTCAATTACGCTGCAAGCTTTGATAACATTCCAGTGAAATCATCCACAGTTGTGTTAATTAAAACCTGAGCTGCAGAGACTGCATCAGAGACTCGGAAATACAGAGAATATGCAGTAGCTTTCTTCTCTCAATCACACAGCTGGGCAAAAGTGCTTTTGTGATTCTGCTCCTACAGATTTTTGAGGGTAACACGCACTACGACACCCCAGAGATCCGCCGCTTTGACGAGATTGTGGCCCAGTTTATCCGAGTGTATCCAGAGAGGTGGTCTCCCGCCGGCATCGGAATGAGACTGGAGATACTGGGTTGTGACTTGCCAGGTAAGACCTGTGTAATTTTTGTGTTTCATTTATTAATTAGCTTTTTACTCTGTGACTTTGGGCTTGACACAAAGCAGATTTATAATCATCACGATAAACAATTAATCCGCTGAGTAATAAAAGTTCATTAGCCTAGCTGTAGGCTGTTTACATTGCCTCTAGCAACTTCGTATTAATATATAATGCAAATGTGCGGTCACAGATGTGTGCATTCATTGGCTACTGGCAGCATGTTGAATGAGGCTCATATCATCCAGAATTTACAGTCAGAATTATCCATTTTAATAAAAATAAACACGATACCCCCAGCTGCAGTGGTAGAAAGAAGTGGAGCAGTCCTACAGCCTCTCTGTCACTTCCAGCTTTGCTCTCTGTCCCCGATGTCCTTCATATCTCCTCCTCTTGAATCTTTTACCTGTCACAGCATGACGATCAGCCAAAAAGACACACGGCTGCTCCCTGTGGACCTGGCCTGGTCTTTATAAAGCGGCAGGCCGAGGGGCAGTAATCGACGGGCTGTCTTCATGGCTCTGTGTCTGCAAGAGTGCCGGGGGCGAAGGAGCATTAGAGGAGCTGCTAGAAAGGACGTTGTGGGTGGAGGCCAGGGGAAGCCTCAGGGCTCAGTGCCCAGGTTTATTAGCATGGCAGGACTGCAGGAGGAGGAAGGCATGATGAAAAGTCAGACAGAGAGCCGGTGCTGGCTCAGGGTTAGTATGTGGCACTTTTCAGGCAGAGGATGAGATCCGGGATGAAAGCTTCATGTGTCATCGGCGGTGCTTGGTGCGATACTGGCACAGGTTTACGGAGCCTGTGGGTCATAAATGAATGAGAGCGCAAGATCAAGAGAGAGAAAGAGAGGATAATCAAAGCGGATGAAAGAAATAAGAGAGGGATCAAAGCCAGTGAGTTAATGAGTGACGAAAAATGGACTGACGGTCGATTGTGTTTGTGTACACATGGTTATGTTTGCGTGAGGGAATGCGATGACAGTGCGGTGAGGCTCCGCAGCGCACAACTGCGCACCAGATGTTCGAGACACAGGGGGCTCAATCTACCCCACTCACTGTTGAAACTACAGCCCCAGTTCCTAATCTCCACAGTAAATCTAATCACATACAGATCCTGAGACACACAAACACACTTGTGTGTTATATATACTTGCATGTGAGTTTGAATTGTGTGTATTTTTCTTCCGTACTTTCTTTGTTTCCGCCCGGTACGCTCAACATTTCGTTTCCTACCATCTGTTATGCACATACACAGTCATCGCTAACAATACTGGTCCTCAAAGGAGCCGTTTGACAACAAAAAACATACAGGCCTTCGGTTTGAGTGAGATTGTTGTAATTCGGCTCTCTAAAGCAAACCGTACTTTTGTTGGTTGGTTGCAGCTGTGGTGTGAGGGTGAGTGAAGCAGGATTGGAGTGTTTTGTTTCATGTTTTTTGATTTGTATTAATTTGTTTTGTTTTGTTTTGTTATATATCTTTGGGCATGACGACATGAATTAATAATAATAAATTACCGATTCAGAAAGGCTAATGCATGTAGCAATATATGCAATATATATCAATATATGATACAAATTATGTGCTATTGGAAGCAACATCAATCATCAAGGCAGATTTTACAGTCAGTCTGAATTATGTTTTATTAAAAAATAAACACAATGCTCCCAGCTACAGCAGTCTTATAAACACTTACATGTAACTTTAAACCCTTTGTATTTTTCCTTCATACTTTCTTTGTTTCCACACGTATGTATAACATGATGGCTGTTTCATTTCCTACCATCTGTTATGCACATCCACAGCGATCACTAACAGTACCGGTCCTCAAAGGAGATGTTTGACAACAAAAAACATACAGACCCACGTTGACGACCTCGTTTGAATGAGATAGTTATAATTCAGCTATCTGAAGCATATTGTACTTTGGTAAATTGTGGTTGTTTGCAGCTGGGGTGTGAGGGTGAGTGACGCAGGGCCCAGGACTGATGTTGTTCTGATTTTGAGGGGCCTTGGGGATTCGTAGAGAGAGAGAGAGATGTTAAATATTCACAGGGCTACATCAGGCTCACTCCACTGCACAGAGATGTTTACGCCAATCACACACATCTGCCACTGCCTTCATAGTTGTATACTGCCCCGAACACACACAAACAAACATTTAATTTCATATAAAGAGAGGTTAATACAAGTTATATCAGTACTGGAATACTTGATTCTGAGTGGTATAAATACTGCATAAGTGTGAATTTAAAAAGGACCATTTTCCCCAAGCAAACAATTTCTCTCATATCATACCACAGTCTCTTTCTTCGTACATGCAAAAAATAATTTGACTCAAATCAGAATTGAATGTCCCTTTATTTGGTAAGCAGCCATGTAATAAGCAGGATAATGCACAGTCATGTACACCATGATCACCCTGACAGGGTTTATTTAATGATAATGACCATTTAACTGTGCATTACATATGTCAAACTGAAAATATATATCATTAAATTTACCATAATGCTCTTACATACTTTACAAATACACATTAACTAAGGTCATGTATTCCTGGAGTTATTCTGAGCTGTGGCTAAGCTACGATTTTGTCCCCAAATCCCATCACTCTCCCGTAGAAAGGAAATGTAGAGTGAGGGACACGAGGAGAGAAATAATGAATTGATGAATAAATAAACAGAGGTGTGGCATACAGACCTTGTGAGAGCAAGACCGTGAAAGACACACTGAGGGACTTTAGATATTTCAATCAGGCACCCTTGTCTATTATTCATTACTGAACTCGCGTCAAGCCAGAGGTTCCTGTCTCTGGGAGAAAAGAGAGCGAGAGAGTGGTAGAAAGAGTGAGGACAGTGACCTCTGCTGGGTGCAACGTGTCTCAAAATGGCAGGCGCTGCAGAAATACACCTTTATCATAGTGTGCAACACTGTACTCACGTGGACTTCACTCCCTGCTCAAGCTGAGTGGACGTACTGAGATTCAGGAGCACAGGGTTACTGCAGTTTAATTAGCTGAAGGAATGATGTAAAGAAGTAGCGAGCTAAAATCTGTTACAAAGTTCCTATAAGGAGAAGACGGACCACTCATACAAAAATAATGGAAGAAATCACACTGCTCATTACAGCACCTATAAAAATGGAAGTGCTGCCTTTCAGTTTTTATTTTCTACTTGAACCAGCCTGAAAATAGCTGTTTCAGTATGAATTGAGCTAATAAATCAAAATTTATGATGCCATTGTTGTACATTTTATTGAAGATTTAAAATATGGTTTGGAAATCCTGACTGACTTTTACTGTTCAGGTATATAGGAGCTGTATTTTATGCCTATTACTTAGACATAAAATAGCTGGCAATGGCCAAGATGGTCAATGAATGAGCTGACTTGCCTTAAAAGCACTTGAGTTTTGAGTCTCAGTTCTGCTCTAACCTATTGCCCACACATGGTACTCACATAAACACACCATCCAGGGGAGAGCAAGAATGCCACACACCTGAAAGAGAGAGAAACAGAGCTCAGCATGTGCAGTGCCCACTGATCACTTTCAGATGTGTGGGCGGGGCCTGTGGCTGTCCATCAAGGGAACAGTGGGTGTGGTTTAGAACACAACGTTCCTTGCTTGGGCAGCTGGTGATGTGATTGGAAATTGTTTCCATTTCTTCTCATCTTTGACGAGGAGAGTGTAATCACTTCTTTCTGCTTTCTGGCTGAGCTTCATTCTCTCACCTAAACCGAGCTTCCCCCTTACCATCTTTCACTGCTCTCTCTCTATCTGGATGGAAGCATGTGAGCTGAAGGACAGCAGCTTCTCTCATCTAGTTGAATTGGCTCTTTGAAGTTATCAACCACATGTTTCTATTTAGTGTATTCCCCCTACACAACCCATGTTTGCACACAGGCATTTACCCACAAAGCCCACATGTCATTCTTCATATCCTCCCAGTGTAAATATTTAGGTTGATCTCCACTCCTCCCCTCCTCTTTTTCCATACAGCACATCTTCCCAGCTCTTCCTTATATTAAGTGTGCACACTGTATGGTATTTCCAGTGTACAGTACAGCTTGACTACTGAAAGTCTCACGTATACTTTTAGTTCACCCAAAAAATATAATTCTGTCAAAATCTAAGTGACTTTATTACAAATATATTTTCAAAAAAGTCCCAACTATTCAGTGGAGTCCAAAACAACACTGAATCTATTTGTAGAGACAAAAAAAAACGTAATTATTTTCCTGTGGAAGAAATAAAGTCAATACAATTTTGGAACAGAATTAAATGACAGAATTTTCGAACACACTTCCATGGCAAGTTATGATTATTTTACATTTTGGAGAAATGGTGGTGAATTCTTATGAATTCGAATCAGTTTGTTTTTGTACTGCTTTGTACATGTCTGTTTGGTCTGCTAACATCACATTGATGGTGATGTTTAGGTGTGAACCATTATACTTTTTTTTTTTTTTGTATGAATCAAAACATATGAATTCATATGAAACACCAACTCTTAAAATAGCTGTTCTCTCATGAAATTTGATTTCGGCTAAACTGTTTTTCGAAAATCTACTGAAACATACTGTTGCATAATCACTACATTTAATGGTTTGCCGTCGTTGTTTAACATATGTTTAACATATGCAACACATCTGTATATACTGTAGACAAACGTTAAGTCTTATGATTGAATGTCTGGTGCTAAACAGCCCACCATAGCATTTTAGCCAGGGTTAGATGCAGTGTATAGCTTGAAAAACTGTTTTGAAGTATTTTCTTACATTTTATAAATGTTTGTATTCACTCTCCATCGAGCCTGTCAAAGACTGGTTTCATAAATCGCCACTGTTGTTTTGAAGCAGTGTTTTCTGAAGACATCTGATGTGAATATAAACACTGTGAGCCTGAATATTTCGAGGCATGTGCAGCATATTTGATATCCATCACCTGGAGATGATTTGTTGGTTTAACTGAGCTTGTGAGGAAAGTCCTTATCAGAGGCCAAGCAAACAGGCCTGCCTGAACTCAGTGTGTGTCTGTGCGTTTGTATTTGGGGAATTTACTAGCTCAGAGATAACACGATAAACCTTCTGTTACTTTCTGTGTTCAAAAGACACAGAGACAAAAGCTTTAATTAGTTCAGTGCTGCTGGAAAACGGCTTTGTTATTGAATTCTGGAGGCCAAAAGCCTTGTCTTTCAAGTTGGAAATGTTTAATTGGGTTGCATGTGAATAAGCGTCAGTGTTTAAGTATGCGTGTATTTATTATTTTCTTTAATGTGGTTGTGACTTGAACACATTGTTTAAAATACACTCACATCAGATTTTGATGATCACTTTCAGTGTTCCGAACTGACTCCTGTTCTATGTTTGTTACTCCACACAATCTCCCAAACGCACATCAGTCTTTGTTTTCCCTTGTAATGCAGTGTCTGCTCAAGATCTCAGTCAGGCGCTGAAGTACGGCCATTCCGCCTGCCAGGGGCATAGATTTACTCCAAGGCTTTCTACATAATTGAACATTTTTTCCGTCTCGCTATGAAAACGCTGAGTCAGAGATTGCCGAGGCTCAGCGGGGCCCATGAGAGAGGAACCAGAGCTGACTCTGCTCTGTGCCCTGAATCCAGAGGTTAAAAACAAGGTAATCCTTCAGGGTGAGCAGGAGTGACCCCAAAACTAGCCCTTGCTTGTAAATATCTGGTCTGTCTTTTAGACTTGGAAACATTTCATGGCCTTAATGTGTTATCAGGCTGTGGAGGAAATCTCAGGCGACGCCCAGAGAATTCTGGGATCCAGATCAATTGGCTGCGTCAATAGAGCTTTGGAGCATATTGGAAATCTATTGCCGTGTCTTGCTCTGATCCATAGCTTAAGCTTCAGGTATCAGGAGAAATCAGCAGCATAGAGAGTGAATAGAAATGAGTGTCATTTGAAGAGAAAAAGGTGTCTGTCTTCAAATTGTTGTAAATAATATTGAAAATTGTTAAAGATTATCTTAACTGAAGTAAATGAAAGCACCTGTTTGATCAGCACTGATACTATGATACTTGGCTCATCCTGTTAACAAGGGAAACATTCACTGCTGTTCAAAAGGTCATTAGTAATATGAAACTTATACTTCTATTTAGTAAGAATGCATTAAAATGACCAAAAGTGACAGTCAAGGATTTCTATTTCAAATGCTGAAATAGGTTTCTTCAAAAACATTAAGTAGCACAGCTGCTTTCTAGATTAATAATAAGAAATGTATCCTGAGCAGCAAATCAGCATATTAGAGTGATTTCTGAAGGATCATGTGACACTGAAGAATGGAGTAATGATGCTGAAAATTCAGCTTTCAGTTATTTTAAATTGCAACAATATTTCACTATATAAACGTGTTTACTGTATTTTTAATCAAATAAATGCAGTCTTAGTGAGCACAAGAGACTTCTTTCAAAAACTTTAAAGGTGACATATAATGACAAATCAAAAAGTGCTAAAATCAGGTGCGTCTACCAACCAAGGAAATGTGAAAAAGATTAATCCAGTAACTTTGTTTTAGTAAGCCTTTTTCTGCGAGCCTCTGAAAAAACGACTGACCCCTTGTGACGTTGCAAAGGGATCTTATTGTTATAATAATACAAACAGATGTTTTTAGCAGGTAGGAGCTGTAATGGCACAGATCTGTTATGAAAAAGGGGACGGGGAGTAGCAGCTCATTTGCATTTAAAAAGACAGGCACGAAAATCAGCCTGTTTCTGCTTCTGCTTCCACTCAAAATAACCATTTTCAAAATGATATAATAAATGATCTGTGGGGCATTTTGAGCTGACACGTCACAGACACATTCTGGGGACACCAGACTTATATTGCATATTATAAAAAGGGGCATAATATGTCTCCTTTAAAAAGTCGTACAAATCCCAAACGTTTAAACAGTGGTGTACATTAATCAGGACAGCAGTGTCTCGCAGGAGTGTGGATGTGTGACTAAAGAATGAAAGGTGTGTTAGGTAAGTGAATGAGAGCTCTCAGTTCCCAGATATCCAGGACTTGTTGGGAGGTTAATTGCGTTTGTAAAGGGCAGAAAATTAATAGAGTTTAATGTCAGAAGCAGCCAGCTGGTGCATCCCTTTCATGTACGCACTCGCTTATAGAAATTAATAACATATTAATATTACAGTAGGCCTCTCCTTTTCATGTTGTGCTAAAGTGTCTACATGATTAGTGTTACGCCACTCACGTATTTGCCAATTAAGCAGGGAATTGTTAAGAGTAATGACATTAATGACTTTAAGAGCTGACAATCATTACTCATTTACGCCTCGTTGTCTCTAAATCTTCATTCGCTCAATCCCCCGCGGGGAACGAAGAGAGATGCAACGGCTGATTTAACATTTTCTGTCATAACAAATTATCACCGCAGAAACCACGCAAGAGCACTGTTGCAATCACCGACACTGAAGTTTTCGTTGCCGTCTGGCTTGTGCTGTTTTGGCCAAAACACACCATTAATTCATAGATGATAGGTGTGGAGAGAAAGAAGAGAAATAAGGCTAAAGGAGTGAATTTTATTGTTGAAAGTCAGCGATAGACAGTGTCAGTAGAGGGAACCTCTTTAAAGGTTTTGTGACTCATGGAAAATAGCTGTGGTAACAGTGGTTTCACATTTAAAGGCATTGTGGGTAACTGGTACAGTAACTGCAGTGGTCCGAGATGTAATGGTAGTGCTGATGAACGTTTATTCTACAGAATATGTCTCTTTCTCAATTGGATCATTTCACAGCAAATAGTTCTCAGATGCGCAGAATTTTTTCTAGTTGTGGTTTTGTAATATTTCTCTTATTGTAAACACTTAGTGTGTGCATGTGGTGCATTGCACATTTTTAATGGTCTCAGTCTGTTTCACGTGTGTCTGGTGGTTGTGGCCACTTTTTGGAGGATGCTGGTGTGCACGCATGCCTGTATGATTATTCTGTCATTTCATTTCTGTATGTGTTAGGAAGACTTGCATATAAATCAGAACTGGTACAAGGATCTTTTTTAGAGTGCCTCACAAGTTTTTCCAGCCTGACTTATTTCTAATATGTGCTGTTTTTTATACTTTCTTTTAGAATCTACCACCATTCCAGACACTGCAACTCCTACCCTCCCTCTTCAGGAGACAAGTACTGCCCACAGGACACCAGGTAATCAAACAGAGCACCTTACCAGAATATATTACTGCAGTGAATAAGATCAGATCTCATTACACAGCGGAAATCAATAAATTCAATCTTATCTATGTGTATTACCAAGACTCAAAACCTTACTGACATGATATGAGAATATCAAGTAGAGCATGTCTTTCTATGTATTTAGATAAGCAAGCATTTCAGAATATCACTCATACACTTTTATTTACAGTGGTCCGCAGTGTAATTGCAGCCTTGCTTGTCCCAGAGCTCTAATAACAGATTGCTGCCCCTCCATTTGTACACACTTATGTGTTGATGAGTAGAGGCTCGCAGCATGAACGCTAACATTATGCTAACTAGCATAGCAGCATGCCTTTGGATGGATGGCTGCCGGAGGCCCACTAAATGCCGAGGCACAGCGCTCCATGTAGATGAGGCTGTGCTGGAGTCTGTCGATTTCTGCATGTTAACACAGCAGCAGCAGAGTCAGTCAGTGCACATAAAGTGAGGCAGGAATCTGTACATATTTACTAAAATGGCAATATTTCAAATACAGCGAGATTGTAAACTTTCGCAGACACTGAAACTGGAATCTGTCACATACAGTGAGATAAAAGTCTTTATAGATACACTGAGAAATAATCTGTGTATGTAAAATCAGACAAATCTGTTTATATGTAATATATAAAATATATAAGCACAAAATACATTTACAGTAGCAACGTGTAGGCATTACACCAAAATAATTTTAAACAAAGTATAGTACACTTAGACAAATATGTCTATAGATTTCATGAGACACAGTAAGTGTGTGTTATGTGAGAGCAGGGTCTGAGGTCATGGAAAATGAGTATAATCTGGTTTGCTCTCTCATTCTCTCTCTTCCCAGCTCCCACCACTCTTTCGTCTCTGGGTGGTCTGTGTGACTTTGAGCAGAGTATGTGTGGATGGACCCATGACCCCATGTCCGAGCTGAAGTGGTCTCTGTATAGTTCCTCTAGTCCTAGTCTGGACCTGACAATGGGATCTGACAGTAAGTCCATCCTAATAAAATTTAGTGTATTGCCTAAAACAAACTAACAAATGTATACAGTATAATCTCTTCGAAAACAAACTTTTGAGATAGCATTGGGAATATCGTGAACTGAGAAGACAAGTGTGCTTGTTTAATAAGAATTATTGAGAAAATAAACAGGGACAGTGGTAGAAGGTCTGAAGAAAAGTTTATTGCTGTATGGTGCATAAAAGATGCTTTCAGACCTTACTTTGCCCTTGTCCTCACATGTACACACGCACCAGCGCTCACCTCTCATATTCCATCCGTCCGTCTCATTACTGGTGTGTAATTATTGTGATAGTTGAAATCTGGGAATAGTATCTGTCACTCTCTCAGTCCATCCTCGTTCCTCCTCTGGGAGTTTCTTCCTCTCTTCATATCCCTGAGCTTACCTGACCTTTATCAACCTTGCTTGAAAAAAAAGAACATTGGGAGTGCTTTGCTAATTCTAAGCACGCACACACACAAATGTACAGTTTGCCGTGTCCCCTGTGCTTTCTTGGAGCACTTTTGAGGCTGTTAAAACAATCTTTGCTGTTTTCCACATGTCAGGGTTTAAAGAGAGATCCAGGAGTCAAAAGGAAAGAATCCTCTCCTGTTTAAACCATTCATAAACTAAGAGCACCCCCAAGCTCAAGACCTTCTCTTGTGTTTCTTCACTCTTTTACACCAGGGGTGTCACTGCACACTGGTTTTAGGTTTTAGGACAACTTTGTTAAAAGTTTTGGTAACACTTTAGTTATAACTAATAACTACGACTTTTCCCTCAATAAATTCTTAATTTGCTGCTTAACAATATTTAGTAAGGTAGTTGTTAAGTTTAGATATTGTGTAGGATCAGGATGTACAATAAGGTCATGTAGGATAAGGCATTAATATCTGCTTAATGCACTAATAAATGGCTAATATTCTAGTAATGTACATGCTAATAAGCAACTAATAGGTGTAACTGTAAAATAAAGTGTTGCCATACACATATGTGTGTCTGTAATTGTAAATAAACAATTTGAGGCGGAAAGAGGCAGAAATGGGCTTCCACCGTTTTACCAGTAATTTTATTATTTTTTTCTGTGCATACTTGTGAAGTATGTTTCTGGCTTCACTTACCAGAATCCCTGGATAAAAGCTGCTCAACTCATTCACTTTATAGCACAGCTCACTCCAATAAAACATCGCGGTAAGCTGTGTAGATCCTATGGCTCCTGGAACAGCACTCCAGAGTGTTCATACCCCAGTGTTTTAACCATGAAACAGAAAACCAGAGGTCCAGAAAGGGTTGATACGCAGTCAGCCTAATTAACTCTAGGTGTAGAAGGTTCCACTTAAAAACAATAATCCCAGAAGTACATTTCTCTGCCCTCTAGTTACTTCATAGGCACACCAACCTAAGCTAAACAGCCTCTGAGCTTTGGTGAACTTTCCCTGTGAAAGGGTAATTAATTTTTTTATATGTATACTCAAGATCAAACAGAGGAAGTTCTTTGGCATTAATTAAATGTATAATCTATTTAGGAATCTCATACAGGAGGACCAGCGACAGCCTGATTTGATCTCTGATTTCAGTGCTATGTTTTAAATAAGTTTGGGATGACAAATGTGTCAAAGTAGGGTGAACGGAAATAAATGACTATGGCATTTCTCTGTGCATCAGTGGAAGGTGGGAGCTTCCGTATTATAGCTGAGGCAGCGTGGGTAATGATGATAATTTTTGGTGCCATCCTGTCCAGTCCGATCACTCACATAGTGTTTCCCAGCCTCCTCTCTGATCATCGTTTTCCGCTCTTCTTCTCTTCTCCTATTCATTTTTCTACCGCTTTTACTGAGATGTCCACATTGGGATATGACAGAGATTGTGTTGTAAAGACTCTTTCCTCTGAACACAGAGGGGATGTGCTTTTATGTCAGAGCTGATCTTCTGCTTCCACTATAAAAAAAACAAAAAACTGATTAATTATTTATTATTTTGCAAACATAAAAACATCAGAATGTTTAATGCAGTGTAACAGTGAGAAAGAAACAGAAAAAGGGAGAAATAGAAATGAGCTTACAGTGATTCACTTAGCAGGACATGTTCCTGGATCTACATCCTGGATAGGGTTGGAGAATTAGGAACGTGTTTCTTTAACAGCAATGTTGTTCCAGGACCAACAAAAGATGTTTAACATCATCACTTCATCTCATTCTCTCTACAGATTCTGGAAATTTCCTGTTCGTGGAAACGAGTCCTAAGTCCGAGCCGCAGCGTGCAAGGTTAATGAGCCCTTCTGTGGGACCTGAGCGCCGTCCCGTCTGTCTGCTCTTCTACTACCAGCTGCAAGGTGAAGGTCAGGACAGCCTCCGTGTGTTGCTCCGGGATGATGACCAGGAGGAGACGCTGCTCTGGGCGCTGAAAGGAGACCAGGGGCCCATGTGGAGAGAAGGCCGCACCATCCTGCCTCAGTCCCCTAAAGAATATCAGGTATGACAAATATTGATAGAAATATAGGATGAACTGACAGCAGTAACACAGGGAATGTCGTCTTTAATTCCCCTTCTTTTTTCTCTTTAATTTGTAAGGTTGTCATCGAGGGCTTCTTCGAGCGTGGCAGTCGAGGGCATATCTGGGTCGACAACATCCATATGAGCTCCAGCATCGAGCTTGAGCAGTGTACACGTAAGTATTAACATCTGGGTCTTTCTTTGTCTCACTGACTTTCTCTCTTTCAACTGTCATCCACCATATTTGTCACCGGGGACCAAAATCAACACCTGCCAAGCACCAAATGCAAGTTAAATATCTTTGATGAGTAAAAAACTGCTTTTACATTAAGCCTTTAAAGCCATAAATCTGAAGAAAATAACATAAGAATTTGTCTATACTTTTATTTATGTTTAAATATTTATTTTAAATTAGAAACTTTAAAATTGGCAGGTAAAAAATATTTATAGATTTAAAATAAAAAAATAGAAAAAAAAATTTTTACACTATATGTCATAAAATGATCTGTTCTGCTTCCCATGCCCACCCTACCCTTGCCATTCAAGCCCAAGAAAAAATTAATCACACAGAAAGTGTTTTTCAAGTGCTCAGCTCGCACAAAAAACTGAAAACTAGGCCACACTCACCCTGTGGGCTCTGATCCCAATCTATGTTTCATTAGTTTCTTTTCCTTCTTCTTTCTTATTTGTAAACAGAGCTTTTCAGAGCCATGCCAGAGAACAACCAGACAGGCCTGCTCTCGACGGTGTAGCTTTCCACAAACAGACATTAATGTCGAACAAAGCTCTTCGCTACACGACCAGTCGCTAACAATGCAGTGAAGTTTACTTGCTTAGCAAAACATTGCTGTTCCCTCTGAGAACATGCGACTTATTATATTTAAACTACCATCAGCAGAAGCAGGATTAGTTATGAATCAAAGTTGATCTTAGCTGTCATACACACTTTCATTCAGTTGCTCACGTACACACTTCCGCCACAGGCCCCCAGCTTTGGGACTGCTCTTATTAATTAAAGCTGTTCGATGTGTATGCGCCAGCCCTGCGTCGCTGCCAAATCTGTCCCCTGTCTCTCTGCAGAGTTCCTTTTTTAAAGCAACAGCATTCCAAACATTCTGAACTGGCATTCTGATTCTCTGGCATTCACTGTGTGTGTGTGTGTGTGCACAGCACAGCTTGCCAAAATGACACACAACCCAATCCCATTTTCCTCCCTTCTTTACTTTTGCCGTTTCTCCTTAACCTGTGTTTGTCATTTCAGACCCCTCTGAGTCAAAGGGTTTTTAGGGAGTTGTGTTAATAATTTTAAATATGTATTCAAGGGAGCTGTTATGAATTCACTCAGGAAATGTTCCTACATGACAGATATAACTTAGATAGGTGTCTTGAGATATCGGGATGTATTTAGACAGTTGTAAAGTAGGATTTTAGAGAGTTGAGTGAAGTGGTTAACATGGCTTACAGCACCTCAGAATTAATTTTGTCAAGGAATTGGAGCTGCAGAGTAATTTATTCATATGATATTAATCATACTCAGTCACATGTGTCAGAATTCCATCTGCACTGTTGTTATTTATGTGAATATATTTCATTTGTGCCAGTTCTTTAACTAATCTTTCTTTTTTCCCTCTCATTTCAGAACCCTTCGCTGCATTCCCCCCTGAAATGACTGGTGAGTTTTCTGGCATATTGTCATTTCCTGTGCCAATGTTTGTGCTTCCTGCTTGTTGCCTAGCAGCTTGCATCACCTGAAGGGCTTTTGATAATCATTGTACTTTTTGTTGAGCTTCACATCAGCAGCACACAGGGATTCTGTAAAGTCTGTTTCCAGTCCCACAACAAAGTTTAAATGAAGTGTGATTTAGCACCAGTGCAGTTTGTGTGTTTATGTGTGCATTCAGTGACGTCGGTGCCTTTATGTCAAATCATTGCTGTCATGATTATTGTCTTCACTATCATTGTTGTCATATGGATATTTGTAGCAAGGGCTGTATCCCAGCATGCATCTGTAGCCCCACATCACATGCTCTGTTGTATGGTGTCGGTATCATGCCTAAACATCATCAAATGTGGCTGTAGATTCAAGGGGTGATATCTTGTATGTCACCCCTTGAGATTCTATGATAATAATAATATTAATAGTAATATTTTTGTATTGCATCTTAAGTATATAAATTGCATATATATGTATATAAATAGACACATCACCTCTCTATTTGTTTTAAGAACCTTGATACAAATCTTGATGCAAAACTTCCCTGAGAACTCTTTTAAAACTATTTGCCTCTCATCTCATCCTCTGGGGTGACATTGCAGTGTTGTTCGTCATCAAATTTTAAACCGGCCAATAAATAAATAAATTCTTGAAGTTACTATACCAACAATTTTAAAACAGTGTAATGAGAACAGCAAAAACTCTACATTGGTGGTGTGTTGAGCTGCTGTGCTGCTATAGATGTCATGTTTATTCCCCAACAGCTGTATGATTGCGGTCAATCAGATTCAGCTGCAGTGGAATAATCCTCATACACTCCATTTTAAATGATGGTGGAGCACACAAGCCCACTAATAACGTATTCCTTTAGTAACTACCTCCCTTTCTTTTAATTGAAGTGGAAATGATTCCCAGTGTACTGTAAGTAGATTCATTTTCCCATAGCAGTCAGAATTCCTAAATTACATGCGCATTTATGCATAGACAGATGAAAAATGAAATTGAGGGAATAGAAAGAGTGATTGCTGAGGTTTGTGTGCATGTGTGTGTGTGTGTATGTACACACGTGTGATGGGTGAGCAGTTTTCATGCACTGCTGGGTTGGGTTCATGGAAGACCTTGGCTTGAGGCAGATGAAGCTGGCACAGATCCATGCATGCAAGAAAACAGAACTTTCCCCCAGACGAAAAAGCTACCAAACACACACACACACTCAAATACACACTCGCCAATATACTGCATTACAAAAGAGAGGAGGTGCTGACATTAGCCGGTGTCTTATTATACTATGCTTTTATGGCCTTTGAATTTGGTTGCATATGAAATTACCTCAGATACCACAATCTGTTCACAACCCATAAAACATTTCTGCACACTTAATGTGAGGACGAAAGTCAGTAATTCGCGTAAAGGACAGGTGCATGTGCATTTGCGTGTCTGTGTTTGTTTTGTTTGTATGCAGCACCAAATCAGAGCAAAATCATTCACGTACAATCCAAGATGGCTTGAAGCTATGCAGTCTGCATGCCTCTCTACCCCAAGCCAACTCTTCTGTGTCTCTCCACCAGGGGGAGCCTCACCTGGCTGGAGCGACCCCACTGTTGACACGACAGTGTCCCTGCAGCCCATGCCCACCTACTGGTATTACGTAATAGCCGGAGGTGGCGCCATTTTCCTCCTGGGCTGTGTCACGTTGGTCATGGTGCTGTGTTGCCATCGCTACCACCTGGCAGCCAAGAAGACCCAGCACTCGGTGTCCTACCAGAACACGTACACGGGACAGTACACAGGCGGCGGTCCCGGGGGTCTCTCCGGACCTGGGGTGGAGCCGATGCTAACGATTAGGTTAGAGAAGCAAGAGCCCTGCTCCCAGTGTTGAGAGGAGACCAGTGAACCGCTTCCTCCCGCAGGACACCTAGGTAGTGTCCTTTAAAGTCGAGGATGAGGTAAAGAAGAAGTGGACACGTAAGCACCAGAGTTGTGGAGTTTTCTGTGACTCTTTTGTGGAGCTCCAGTACTAGGAAGGAGGAGATCTGCTGTGCCGAAGGGACATCCAGCCAAAATCCTGACTGGCAGGGACCCCCTTTCCCCTTCTCTCTCTTTCTCTCTCTCTCTCTCTCTCTCTCTCTCTCTCTTTGGATGGGAACCTTACTGTGAAAAGCTCTAATCTCCTGTTCATGACCAATCCTATTGTACAGTCAAGAGAACTCGGCAGCATTGCCAAACTCTGAGGAGAATCTGCGAACAGCGATGGGAGGGTGGCATCGGTACAAAAAGGAAAACTTTTCCTTGCATGTGTGCTGCATCTCATGTGAACATAGGAACACTTGAGGCTTGAGACGTTTGACAAGAAGTTTCAAAGAGACAAAAGCATGAACGTCAAGCACTCTGGGACACATGTATTCTTGCTAGAGAATCTGTGTCTCTTCACAGGATGTGTGTGGAAGGGTTAGGTACCACGTAATGTATTGAATTTTTAAACTCCTGGTACCTCTACAAAGTGCTTACATTATGAGGACTGGTCCTTTTATCTTTCTCTAAGAGCTTGAGTAGAGCAATGGATTCGGTCTGTTCCAGTGATCTGTTCGGTCTCCTTTGGCTATTGAATGAAACTTCTTAAAAGCATTTTGAAGGCTGTTTGTTTTTCGAAAGTTAATTTTGAGTATCTGTCAATATGTGTCTATATATAACTCTTCTTTTCTGAAAGTCACTGGGGCTTCGGCACTTACAGTACGTCTGAAGAGATACGGTATGTTTTTCGCCTATATGCAAAGGTCACATGACCCCGCCTTAGCCAGCCTTCTCCTCTGATTGGCCGACTGACTGGCACAACATTGGCCTTAAGACGCTTCAGTGGCATTGGGCTAGTTCAAGCTGATCACTGTTCTCATTTATTATTTAATCCTTTCGTATTCATGCTCAGCCGAGATGAACTGAAGTGCATATGCAGCTAACCGATGCACTGACTTTATTTTTATAGCTAACGCTAAAGCGGTGTGTATTTGTGTGTTGTTTCCCCAGAGATTTTGATTACACATAGTCTTGAAAAAGAGCAGAAGTGGAGAGCTTTGTAAATCTGCCAAATGTCAGATGGTGCAAGAGCGCTTCGCTATCTTATTTTGCTTCAGGGAGCGAGTTGGCACGTTAGCATGATAGTTGGAGCCCATTTCCAAGCCCACCTTCTATAGTGTCACTCAGAACACCTGCTGATGTCTTACTGAATTACTAACCAACCTCTTATCTGTAATTTTTGGGGAGCTTCTTGCCAATTTATCAGTTGAGTTAGCAGACAGGGAAAAACATAATTAGCATTTTGTTTTATTAGCATTATTTGCATATGACAATCTTGTTGCCGATTTTTTTTTTCATCTTTTAACGTATCAAAGCATACTGTATACGCAGGAGGAAGTTTTCAAATGCACTTTAAAATAATTTTCCCTGTGTCCTGGTGTGAGTATTTGCTTGATCTCTTTCATGTGCCGCTTAAAAACGTAGCGGTATACCTCTGAAAAGAAACCATGCTATGGTCTGCAGTGTTCTGTCCAAGTACATAGTGTTCAATGTTCTCCTCTGTACCAAACAAACAAAAAAATAGGCACCATCAGAGCTCAGGGTGGAAATTCCCCCAACAAAACATTTTCCTCTTTACACATAAAGACTCTGAGGCTTCATCCATTACTGAAAGCATCTGTCAGACAGGCACGTCAGATTTTGGCTTCATCTAAAGCAACTGGGATGAAAGGAGAAAGTAAATCCTGATATCTTGTTATGGCCTCCATCTGGCAATAGGTGAAAATAATCCCCCATCACGGACGGGCTGGCCCGCTTTCGCCCGTTTATCTGCTCTTCGCGAAAGAATGTGTGGGGAGATGGAAGGCGAGATCAAAGAACAGCATGCTCTAAATATAGACCTCCTCTGCAAAATCCAGGGTCTGAAGGGGTTTGTTTAAAACACAAAAGCACATGAAAGATCCTCGTAGACAGAAAGAGAGACCACCTGACCCGGCAGGCCCATTGTAGAGCATTGTCTCCTCTTTTCCCACCTAATCCTCTATACAGTAGAGTGTGTTCTGGGGAGATGGGACACACTGCAGCTTTTCACGGTAGACATCAGTTCAGCTCAGTTTTGAGTCATGTGGTCTCTGTTGCACCGCCATATTGTGGTGCAAATCTTTCGCTTGCTCAAGGCATAATTTACAATATGCAACACACTTTTCTTTCTTTTTGTTTGAGTTTCTGTGCCCCCCAGTTGAATGTGTATCAACACAAATGCCAAATGTGTCTGTCTTGTCTCGTCTTGAGCAATTATAACATTTAACTCACTTGTTTCAAGCAAGAAGAGTCCTGGTTCATATGCCTGTGTGATTAATATATGAATTAATATCAAGCTTTTAACTCTAAACAGTCGTGATTCTGTATTTTGTTTATTAGTTTGAATGTATTAATTAATTTAAATGAATTTTATTCTCAGTTTTTCTCTTTCTTCTGTTTAATCTGAGTTGTCAGCTGATCATATTGTGTTTTTCAATCTACTGTGGCCCAGACTTCCTTTGAACCTTTTCATATTTCTAATTAGGTAATGGACCAGATTACATTTTATTAAGCCCGTTGTAAGCATTCTTGCTGGGAGTCTTTTCCTTTTGCTGTCTCTCAAAAGATATTAATGAGCAAAAGCACTCAGAGGGGCCTCATATGATGCCAAGAGTCAGTCTCTGATAGTACCTGCACAAAACAGCATATGCTCTCACCCCTCCTCAGAGACAGAGACAGCAAAAGGCGGTAAACGTCTAAAGTGTCTGTCTGGAGAAACAGAATTTTAATGTGCAAAAATACTCCAGGTTGTAAAATGTTTATGTTTTGCATTAAAAAAAAGTTAAATATTCCATCTACAAAATTTTAACTTGATTAAAACAGTTTGTCTATGAAGTATTTAATCGTGTTTACTGAACATGGCTTTTTGATGTTCATTGTGTCGACATTATGCTTAATTTGCATACAAGTTCTGATGGGTTTGTGGTTGTGTGCACTTTTTTGTCCCTTGTGAATGTGGGGCTTTGACCCCGCCATCTATATAAGCTTTTTCTTTTCTCTCTACGACAGCATTTCAGCCTGTTTAAATACATACAGTATGAGGTATATTTTAGCCTGTTGAATTTCGTGGTCTTGGAAATGTTGTATGGAATGTTACAATAAAGTGATATTTTTCTACAAACTGCAACTAAAGTGGTTTGTGTTCTCTTTTTTTATGGGTGTTTGATGATGTATAACAGATTCTGCGCATCCATAGCTACAGCTGTTTGTAACAAAGTCTGTGTGATCATTGGTGTACGGTTTTTGCTGTTAATGTTGGCCATTTTGTGCTCACACATTGTACTGTTGTTACTGGCTCGTGGAGCAATAATGTTCTTTAGTTGGAATATTCCAAAATATTTTTTTCTGTATGTGCATTTTGACATTGAGTGTTTCATTTGGGTTGTTTTTGTCTTCCAAACAGAGCGAAGACATGAAGACCTTGGAAATAAGCGCCTATTCAGTGGCAGAGAGCACCTTGATCAAGGTAAATCTATTCATAAACCTTCAAGCGTAGACTGGTGTATTTTAATAATAAACACAAATGCGGTCGTGAATGCCTATCCAATGCATTATAAGGACACAGTTACTTGATTATTTGGTCAGTAACAAATTTCATTACTCTGCCAATAGAGTTACCTTTGGTAGTCTGTGCCATAACAGAATGTAATATTATTCAGATCGCTTGGCATATGTGACCCTGGACCACAAAACATAAAGAGTTGATTTTTTTGAACTGAGCTTTCCAATGATATATAGGACAATATTTGGCCAAGATACAACTATTTGAAAATCTGGAATCAGAGGGTTCAAAAAAATCTCAATAATCAGAAAATCGTCTTTGAAATTGTCCAAATGAAATTCTTAGCAATGCATATTCCTCATCAAAAGTTAAGTTTTGATATATTTACGTTAGTAACATTTACAAAATAGCTTCATGGCTACATGACCTTTACTTAATATTCTAATGATTTTGGCATAAAAGAAAAGTAGGTAATGTATTTTTGGCTATTGCTACAAATATACCCATGCCACTGGTTTTGTGTCACATATACAAGAATACAACACACTCAGCCAGATTCACTTTAAACATTATAGAAAGCTATGGCTTTGCTACAACTGCAGCTGACTGGAAAGAGAAAACTACCTGCAAGACTACCAATGCGTCAAATGTTCTGACTTTTGAAAGAACCCTGCAAAACATCTTTTATTAATCAGTATTTTATACTTGGAAAGCAAAACTTTAAGTCTTGTTTTCAGGGTGCCTGCATTCAATAATTCAGTAAGTGAAAAACCTTTTATTAGAGCGCAATATAAAATCTACTGTTTTGTTTCCTACTTCCAGGGTTCCCGTTCCCAGCCTGGACCACACCCAACCCCTCACGAGAACCTCCAGTGACACGGATCTCAGAGAAGGACAACGCCTGGCTGTACACCCTCGATCCCATCCTGGTCACCATCATCGTCATGAGTTCCCTTGGCGTTCTGTTAGGAGCAGTGTGTGCTGGGCTCCTGCTGTATTGCACCTGCTCCTACAACGGCCTGTCGTCCCGCAGCACCACCACGCTGGAAAACTACAACTTCGAGCTGTACGACGGCATCAAGCACAAGGTGAAGATCAACCAGCAACGCTGCTGTTCCGAGGCCTGATGGCAGCCGATCAGGAGAGGCGCTCTGTCCGCTCGTGAACTGGTGCCGGCCTGATCCAAAACTGTGAATGGACCTCACGCCGCTAATTTAGGGCTGATCTCTGACCGGGATTGTTGAAGGATCACTGGAAGCATAGAGGCTTCCTGTGGACAGCTCAATGGGAGCGAATTGCGATCAACACATATCAACCTAATGACTTTCCACCCTTCAAAAAAGAAAAAGAACTTTAAAGAAATGTATATTGCTATAGATTTGTAAAGAAAAATACATGCTTAATGGAAGAGAGGGAGAGGCACTAGGACTAGAAGACAGATTGCTTGTGAAATCTCTGCCTCCATTGTGTGAACGCTGTGGCCTAGAATATTGTGGACATTTGCTTTAGTTTAGACTCGCTTAAGTTCCCATCCCATCCTGTCTTTTGCCACTTTTCACAACCGTTTTGAAGTGTCAACGCCTCTTATGAATGTTTTGTACTTCAGTTCAGTCTGTTTGTAGCATATCGTTTTTGTTGTGGCCATTAGACAACAAGAAAGAAAACACGCTGTATTACGTTCAGAAAAATCCTTTTAGATTGAAGTATTAGGATTGTCTTTTGTGTCTTTTTTCCTTTATTTTTATTTTTTTTGCTTCGACTGTTTGATTTCTAAGCACATAGCGACTCTGTGCTGACAATTCAAACTTATTTATCGCAACCTATGGATTGCTAAGGATTTAGAGCCACTGAGCTAAAGAGTGTTGAGAGAGTGGAAAGAGAGAGAGAGAGCATCTTCAGTTCTCTTTACCCTATTCTTGAAGTAACAAAGACTCAAGCTGGCAGAGCGACTTTGGTGAAGGAGCTGGAAAATCCCCAAGCCACTTTCATGTACAAACAATCAAGCCTTAAGCAAACTGTTTTGGAGGAGAGCCATTCTGAAACACCAGTCCTTGGGTTTGAAGCCACTGGGGCCTCGGAGGAGTCAGGCCTTACACTTGCTTTCTTTCATTTCACCTGTCTGTTTACTCCATGGTTTATTTCGGGCTGCTGAAAATGAAGGCTAACAAGACCAGGTTTGGTGCAAGCCTGAGAGAAGGGTGAGAATTTCACAGAGCATTTCACTCGAGGTGAAGAGAGCGATAGAACGAGTACACGCATGGGGGAAGTGTGTGTAAATTTCTTTATTGTACCTCAGACTGGCCTCTCGCTCCCCAGAGCCACGCTGGGAGTTCTGTTGACTTGTGGATAAGCGAGGGGGGTGGAGGGGCCCGTCTTATTAGGGAGTGGGGAAAGCAGCTGGAGACATGGATTGTTCAGTTTTTGGGGGAGAGAGCGATGAAGAGGGGGAGATTGTGTGTATTCAGCTCGGTTTTCATTGGACTCTGTTGACTCTTTTCCAAGTGCCTTGGAGCTCTGGCCTGTTTTGGCTTTGCTGCAGAGCTGTGATAGTATTACCTCGTCTGTCTGGGACAGGAGGCCAACACCAAAAGACATGGAGATCCCGGCACTGGTCAGAACTTTCAAAAATTGATGTTTGTAGACTTTGTACAGAAAAAAAGTTCTTTTTTTATTGTTATTATTATTATTTAATAAAGTATGATTAACGATACTTGTTACTGGTGTGGTTATTTATAGAAGTTTATAATCTATCTATCTACACTGTAAAATAAATTCTGTAAAATTTACGGTGAAAAACAAGAGGTTGTGGTTGCCAGGATTTAAAAAAAAATATGGTAGCAACGTTTTAAGTTTTACAGTTTTACAGTTTTAAAGTTTAATTTACAGTTAAATACTGTAATTTTATTATTTGATATAATGTTAATATACCAACGTATTAAAGTACTGAAATCTGTTTTGTACCTTTAAAATATGCTGATAAGCACCAAATGCAGGTGATGAGGAGAAAGTCACATGATGAACCAAAGGCCATCACAAGCAGCTTTTATAGATGAACATATTTAGAAGGTGCTCTCACAAACACTAAACACCATCATGGTGAGACTCATTAAACTGAAATATGCAATAAACATTAATTTAACAACATTATACAACCTTAATAAACATAACTGACAAGAAAAAACTAAGAAGAAACAGTTATTTTAAAGAAAATACATCAAATTCAAACAAAATTTTAAATACAATGCAGGGAATTCTGGGAATGTCAGTTTGCGGTTTTTCCCTGTACATCTGTCTATTCAGATTTGATTTTGGGTAATTCTGAAACATGCTGGAGATTTTCAAAATACTTTTTTCTTAACTCGTTTTGCTTTTTTTATGGAATTGTGTTTTTATTTTGTAAATAAAATACTCTGAGACTGCCGTTTGTCTTGTCAAAATGTCACATTCAGCTATCACAAATCCATTGACTTCTGTTTTGATGCAAAAAGTAGCTTTTTATTGCCTATTTTATTACAATTATATAAACACATGAAAATTGAGAACCTATTGTAAACACTTTTTAATACTGTTCCATTATGCAACTTTTAGAAGATCTATCTGTCTATCTATCTGTCTATCTATCTATCTATCTGTCTGTCTATCAGTTTATTTACCCATCTGTCTATTTGTCTATTTGTGTACACACACTATCCTCTTTACTTTACTGAGTTCCGCTGCACATCGATTCTGTAGGAAAAATCTCAAACATTGGTGGGGTAAATTTCACATCAAGTCCATTTCGGTCCCATTTAAGTTAAGCTCATCTCAGACAATCCATTGAAATCTCTTTTCAGTCCTAATTCAGCATCTGACCCTGCTTTGCAGCTGTGTTGAAGGGAGACAGACGAGAAGTGAGCGCCACCGTTTCCAAAACACTGACAGTTTATAGACAGCGCTTCAGACTAGACCACACACAATCCAATCCAACACATAATCTCCATACATGGACAGACATTCAAAAGCAACGTCCCTCCAAGGCTCATTAAATATATCACTGTGATCTCGTCTTTCACTTAAAACATAAATATAATGAATAATGAAAACAGAAGTAGAGAAACAGCACCACATGAATAAGATATTCAGCTATGCATACATTCAAAACTCTCATTTTAGAGTGGCTCGCTGTGCATCATGGAGCAGCGGTGGTCTCCGTCTCCGTCTAAACCCAGATCCCTGCAGATACAAGGGCACATTTGTTTGTTTCCTGTTTGATGTTGACTTGACTAATGATCCATGTGCATAATTATTTTGTTCTGGATGCTGACAGCCCCTGACCAAATAATATCATGAAGCGTCAGTTATGTGGCTGATTCAGAAATGCGCTGTCATGTGGATGCCTGCTATCTTTCCTCATTAACAGCAATGCCACGTTCGAGAAATGCAATTCACCATCCATCAATGAGGAGAGAGGGGAATGGAACAGAGATGGGGAATTTGTCAGCGATCAGGGCTGAAGTCTTTGCTGACTAAGTCTTGTGGTTTCTCTGATAACACATGTTGTTTGGGTTTGGTTGAGAACGCCTTGAATTGGACTCCCAAGTGCTAGTGTTACTGGGTGGGATTGCTTCTCTCTGCTGTTTATTTTTATTTATTTTTTTTTTGTGATGGTCTTTCTAGAAGCCTAAGCTAAGATGGCTTGAGCCAATATTCTCATTACACTTCACACTGGGCTCTTTTTAAACAACCCTGCTAAGATCAATTAAATACAAAAAATTTAATTCTTCAATAAAACTTCAAAGGATAGAATAAATGATCTTTAATTAATTTAATTCTTAGTTGCTCTGGGTACTGCAGGCAACATTTCACATACATTAAACAACAAATACCGGTGTAGCATTTTATTTTACAGTACATGTACTTTCCTGGTACATAACAAAAGTTAAAAAAAAATTGCAAATGCCTGACTGTATTTTTAAAACTATTTAGCTGATTTTTGCCATATCTGCAACTCTTGTAAATGTCTTGTTGCTGGCCTTTACATTGCATGTAATGTACGAAATCAATATACTCACAACAGGTAAACATTTTTGCTCTCATAAAAGCTGTTTATTTTTCATAATTGGTACAATCATTGGATTGTTTCTTGTTCCAGAGCTCTCACGAGTTTGATGCACTGAAGCTGCTGATGGGAATAAATGTTTTACTACAGGCAGACCGGAGATGTGTAGAGAGCTGTCAGGAGCATTTGAATCAGATTCAAACATCCTCCCAATGGCAGATGGCAGGAGATGGTCTGAGCCGCAAGTGACGAGAGATCTGCAAAGAGGACACTTGCTCTGTGTATGTGAATATGATGAGGTCCAGACTCAAATCTACACAATGGTATAATTGTCATGTCTCTAATATTACTTTATGGTTTCTTTCATCCTACATAACTTCAATCAAATTAATATTAAATGCCAATTTTGAATCTGTTTGGTAAGTGACATGATTAATAAAATACATCAGAGTGAGATAGGGAGCAGTCAGCCAGTCATTAACACAAGCCACGTGATACTGATAGCTGAATGTATAATATTTATTTATATATTATAAAACTATACAAACATCTAAAACTAATTAGCATTGATTGTTTCAACAGTTTGCACTGTCTACAGCCATTACAGTAAGAAAGTGCTGGAGTACTTCTTTACATTTTGTAGTACCCAAAAACAGTTCAGGGGCCTTATTTATAAAATGTTGCACAGAAATCCTAAATTTTATCTTACGATCATTTCTCAAATATGTGTATGTGTGATTCATAGAAATAAACGTATGAACAGAAAGCACACGTACACCTCTCTTTCTGATGTGATCGAGTGAGATCTATGAAGAGCAAATGATCTGGAACTTCAGCTCTCTGCCTTGTAAACAACTCATAATTAATGTTATTAACATATAAAATATCACCAATCATCATAATTTAGAACAGCTTACAATTTCAAAAGCCTGCAATACTCTGACAATAAAAAGTGTGTACATCTGCTGAGACCATGACTTGACGCTAAGCACTTTTCTACGTCAAAGACCGTTTTAATAAATATGAATGTTGGCGTGGATTTAAGCGTACGCACACTCTACGGTCAAATCTGTGCATACGCACACTTTATAGATGAGGCCCCTTGGCAGAAATTGCGATCCCCAGCCGTACAAATTGTGTTCCGGTGCTTCCCCTGTGGTAGAAATCACGTTTCCCCTCGTGGGACCCCCTTCTATCATTGGGCCCTTAGAATCATTTCTTGTAGGTAACATTTTTTCACATTCAACTGATTGCCTCAAACTAAATTCTTGAATATCTAATCCACTTCATATGAGCAACTAAATGCTGCATAGTGGACGTTTAGTGAACAAAACGTGGAGTCCGGTCTGAGAACAGCAATTTCGAGTCTGACTGTGATACATAACACAGTCACAAAATATCAAACATTTTCTCAATTTAATCTGTTTTTCTGAGAAACAATGTTAGTCCAAAAAAAAGAACTTTCTCTTCCAGTCTAATTTAATATACGGCATTTTTGTGGCTTGAAAAGGAGATAAGTCTGACTCTCATTGTCTTTCTCCACACTGAACTCATTTGGATTGGATGGCATAGACCACAGTCTGTATAATATTTCTGTGAAGAGATTCCACACCTGCCTTCAGATCTTTTATTTTATCATGTTCCAGGACCAAAAAGTTCCAGAATCTTCTTGAGGCAGGGTGTCTTTGAGTTCATTTTGTGAGCATGTGCTTGTTTATCACCAACCTCAGAGCAGCTGTTACTACCCAGAAGAACTGTTTAGCTTCAGCTCATCACCATCATCTCATTTACCATCACGCTGAACAAAATAAAGCAACAACTTGTAATTTTTTTTCCTGCTGCAGGGAGATTGTCGATACCAAGTGCCCACCAACCATCCTCTTTAAATGGGCGCGTGGAGAAGGACCTGTGCTATTTTCCATTAAGGTTGTTTAAACACCATAAGTGGCATGTTTGGGTTGATGAAAGCTGGTGTTAGCCTCGTCTCGATGCGCTGTCTGCCGCCGTTGAGGTATTTGGCAGCAGCATGCAAACTGCTGCTGAGATCAGACGGGCCTTCGTACGTCTCACATTTCCCTTCACGCTGCAATTATATTTCATAGCCAAGGTGAAATCAACACCACCCGTCATATTGTTTCTGTAGCCTCACATCTCTGGGTTATTATTCCCATGTATGCAAATGAGGAAATGTGGGAGGGGGTGAAGGCAGGTTAAAAATGGCCAGTCACATGACTGTCAGAAAATTAGAGATGTCTTTTGCAGGCTGCTTGCAGTCAGTCTTTCTCCTGCCGCGCTGAGAAAGCCTCTGACTCATCTGCCTCCAGCAAAATCAAATTACATTTCTGTAAAAAGGCTTTCTCTCTCACTTTCCGCACAGTGATTGTTTTGAAAATAATTATTCGGGTTGTTTTGATCGTTTTATATCGTTGGTGAAAGTTGGACGTTCGGTTGTCGTGGGGGAATGGACTTTATGAAATATGATTATATTGATGTTGTAAAAATGCCTTCATCGATAATGACATTATAAATCATCTTTGGTGCTTATTATCTATTCAGAAGATAATCAAATTCATGTCTCACTGGGAGAAAATTATAAGGTTTGTGTGTGTGTAAATATGTGAGTGTGTGAATAAGAGACAGTGAAAAACAGAGGAAAGGGCCGCTAGATCAGTTTTGTAATTGCAGCATCAATAATGTGATGTTTTATTTTGTTAGCGTTACCTTGAGATAGTTGGATTGGACATCAAAGTCTGGGTAGGCAGTTTTTTTCCAAAGGAGGAAGAAAAGAATATAGCAGAATGAACACAGAATGGCTGGAAGGAAGGAGACAGATATTTGAAAGATTGCCAATTATTTCCTAAACAGAAACAACACAGAAATTATCATTTGAAATGAAAACTTTTGACAGATGACACACAGAGAGAATAAAATCCTCTTAAGGCAAAAGTGAAGGCAGTGTGTTGTGTGAAGTGTATTGTATAAGCCAGAGACAAACTTTGCTATTTTGTAGTTGGAATAGAAACAATGGAAGTCTATAAGATGGCCTCATTAATACCAGCACTGAAGTTTTTCAAATGTTGCCATTTTTATTTTTAGTTACTTTATATATATATATATATATATATATATATATATATATATAAGTAAGTAAATTATTAATAATAATACATATTATTATTAATAATTTACTTACTTTTCCGTACATTGTTAAGTTGTCACAGAACTATAACTAAAAGGTTTAACATTATCCTAAATCTCTGTGGGACCTGAATTTGGTGCCATTTGTCGAATTTTGTATGGAAAATGCCTTTAACTTGAGTCTTTTAAGTTGACCTTTACTAAAATCTTTATTACTGGCATGCATATATATATATATAATTGGACTTCTAATTATACTGTATTATCAATTTTTTATGTATTTTACTTTTCACCCACCCTGTAAATAACATATATGAAGGTTCCTTTATAAATGCTTATAAGGCCCCGGGCGTACATAATTATTGCGTATGAGTGGTATAAGTTGTTTTTGAATGTTTTTGTACATTTAGAATAAATTTTAGCATGAAGGTTTTTGATGAATCTAAACGTATATCTAAAACGTCCCTCAAAAAACGTAAAGAATTTGTGCTTATGCATGTTTAGTGAATGAGACCCATTGAGTGTTGAGTAAAACAACAAAATTGCAGTTCACTGTCATGTTTTTAACTATACGAATTAGACATTTAAATGAATCTTTAACATTAATCGTATTTCTTAACGAATTTTTAATGAAACATTTTACAATTTTTACCCCAGGATGGTCTGCTTGCCTGTATTTGCTAGACCTGTCAGTATTTTACTCGTACTGTTTTAAATGATGTAACACCGCTAGGTGGCAACAAACAGCTATCTTCTTTGAGTCAATCATCTTTCAGTCGATTCGTTCAACAACATTGATTCATTCAGGAATGAAGGTTAAACAATTAGAATAACACATCACTGTACTGTGTTTCTCAGAGAGGTGCACTTTTGGTTTTGAACTGTTACTGATCTGTTTGTTTGCAGAACAAAAACACACAATAAGCGTCCTAATAAAGCTGCTTTCCTATGCGCAAAATAAGTAGTTTGTCCAAATTTGCAGTATTCATAAAACAGTTTGGGAAAAATACCCAGGTCAGGTGTTCAGTTACACTGAGATTCTGGAGTGCTCATCTGTGGCAACGAATCTGTGTTCTATTACCTTTTTTTGTTTGTTAAAATGATCAAATTTAAAATAATTGTACATTGACAAACGGATGCTCATCTGCACAGAACTAACAGATCACACATTACTAGTAGATTATGCATTTTAACCAAATAGGGTACATTGCATATAAATGTTTTTAAATTGTTGTTGTTGTAAATAATTGTTGACAGTGCTGTCGGTCATTGAGTTCTGCTGATGACACAAATCTCTTTTCAGTGTTGTTTACAGGATCTTAAAAGACCTTTACAAAATGGCAGGTTTTTGGATGTATGTGTAACTGAAGAACACAGCTGCGAAGGTTCTGCAGATACCTGCTTATTATCCCTCAAAGTACACGTACACACACAAACTCATCCCTCACCCAGCACTTTCCCCACCTTTTAATGGCCTTATTTTTAACATTCCACTGCTTGAGCAAGGCCATGGGAACACAAGAGGAAAACATTTCCGTTGCCCAGAGGGCGGCTTAGCCAGTTCCAGTGGGTATCGAGGGGTATCATTACCTTCTCTCTCAGGTTCATTCAGTGAGTATGCACTGCGAGACATGTTTTATCAATCACAGCCTATTGAAAGCCTTCGTTTAGCCCGTGTGAATGTGTGTGTGCAGGTGGTGTGTTGCATGAGTTCCAGCATGCAAAGTAAAGACGCTGTGTGTGTGATTGCACTGGAATGGCATATGAGCTCTGTGGTTTGGTCCACCCATCCTTCCATCTCTGCCTCCGTCTCTGTGGTGGTGTCTCAGCCAGGGAACCTGCATGGTCTTATAAACTGCAGAATAACAACCCCCTCAGGAGCAAGAATTACTGACGGGCCCAGCTGCTCAGACTACAGCCCACACACACATATACAGACAGAGGTATGCTCCATAAACACTAACTCATGAACCTGTGATCACGTTTACCATCATACATTTACAATGTATGGCACGCAGTGACCCTCCAAAAACTATTTGGATACATATGCTACAACTTTTTTATTTATTTTAGTGGTTGTAGAAATGAAAAGCAATCAAAGTAATAATAATAATAATAAAACTACCTTTTAATTTTATAATTAAAATAATATTAAATTAATCTTAATTAAATTAGACATTATCCCCAAACAACCGCCTTTCTAAAATATAATGGCAGCTATATAATTTAATTTAAAAAGGCTCATTTATATGGTGTGTGAGAAAAATATGAAGTGGCATATTATAAAAACAATAATTATAATAATAAAAATAATAAATTAATAATATTATTAATAATAAATAATAAATACAATAACTAAATACAATTAAATAATTAACCTTTATAATGCCAGTATTTTCTAAAGCAAATTATTAAAATATTGAAATAATGTTTGTATAAAGCCTCATATTGTTTTTACATCCTCTTTAAGTAATGTAAGGTGTATAAACCTTTAAAATGTTAAAACTATAGCTGTAAACAGAATAAAATAACTATCAAATATTGTTTAAAATAAGTGTTTAAAATACTGTATTTAACATATGTAATTAATGTTATAACATATATAAACACACACACACACACACACACACACATATATATATATATATATATATATAATATATAATTTGACATAAAATTGGCATGAAAGTTCCATTTCATGACTAACTTCATAATCTTACACAGCCTATATATATATATATATATATATATATATATATATATATATACACATCTTCTAATTGTGTATTAATTGTCTTATTGTGAACATGCATTGCGAAATGTTGAAACTCATGCTTGCAGTGAAACTTCTTTTTGGTGATTTGGAGACTTTGTAAATCCATGGATACCAGTTTTTATACACCAGTTTTAAAAACGCCTTAACTAAAGCCATGACATTATAGAATTCTATTTGAAACTGTAGGATAAGCGTTCAAACACTTTTTGTGGCCACTACATATTCTACAGTGGTTTCATTACCTGCACAGTTAAATTTGACACATCTTGCACTCAACAAGTGTACTTTCCTGTTGATTCCGCCTTCGGCTTACCACAGGTGAATTCACACACCAAACACTTATCAGTAAAGGGAAAGACAGACAGGGAAAGGTGTTTTCACACACATGTGCTATAACACCTATCCAATTTGTGCACTGTCAGAAAGTGAGAGAGAGAAAGCGATCAGTGTGGCATAAAAAAAATGGCCTCAGCTTCTTAACTACAGGCTATGAACCATCTAATTTCTCCTCTCCTGTTATTAAACTGTCAGTCTATATGTTTGTGTGTGTGTGTTAGAGTTTTTTTCCTCAGTGGGATGAATGGACTCTCTCAGCCCCTGGTAACCTGGCTGTGAAGTCTGGCCAATCGTTTCAAGACATAATTCATTTCCTCCTCCATTAATTTCCTCCGTGTTGTTTTTAAGAGTGTATGCTGACAGTACACACAGCCTCGGGGTGAACACACACATTGACGCTCTCCTTTCCTGCTCTGACCCCATACACACACACAGATGCAGACCTCCTGTTATCGAAACCATTAATTTAATGTGTAGGAAGAAGAAGTGCGTGTATGCGTGTTACAGAACTGAATAGCAGTGTATGTTTGATGAAACAGACCTGTAAAACAAAGGTATTGTTAAACTCCAGCAGATGTGCATCTCCATCTCCCTCCTTCCCTCTCGTGTTTTCCGGCGTGATAAAGCAGCAGGCAGTAACAGGTTGTTTTTCTACCTGAATTTGTTTTTGTTTCAGATTTTCACTCCATAGAGAGATCCAGGTGGCTCCAATGTTAATTAAACTCCTGGGCATTCAGTAAGGTAAGAGCAGATGCCAACAACCGGTCTGTGAAAGCCATCTTCGGTGGCTCCGATAGAGGAGAAGGTGATTTATTGTACACATTGTGCACAGATGTGGTTTTCCATTAAAGAAGTAGTACAGTATGAACATGTGGGAATGTGGAGATCTTGGTCATGCTGGATTTCTGAGATGTCGTTCAATGTTTCCTGAAGCAGTAGGACTGATACATGGTTGCTAGGGTTTCTAGCTTATGTCTTGATGGTAACAGGCCATTACCAACTGAATTGCTTTCCATTAACATATTTATTCATTACAATGGCAGTCACTCAGCTGGCAAATGCAGCACCAGAAATATGCAACCTGGATGCTGCAAGCTTTGCTTCGTGATTACTCGTTGACTGATCACTTTGGAACCACTGGAAAACAACATAAGTCATAATCCCAGGTAATGCTGATTGGCTGACAGCACCACAAGAATGTTTAAAGTTCAAAAACCTTTAACTATTGTGCTAGAACTAGTGCATTGGCTTTGATGTTAATTGTAGTAGACGAGGAAAAACTAAAATGCATTTCTTGCTGTTTTGTTTGTTTGTTTGTTTTTCCAAAAATGTGTATTCTCTGAAACTGTAGATCTACTTTTAATTGGTCGTAAATGAAGAAGCGTATTGGTGTAGATACATGTGCATAGACCAAAACTGTCAAAGAAAGATGTGCTGATACTTTTCTAAGTGATCAGACTTCTGGGTTTTACATGGTTGATAATTAAATGGAAGAAAAATCCTTATAGTAAAGGAGGGACAGAGCCAACATTCTGCTGTTGGAGAGTGTTGTTATAAAACTGCAGCAGTGCTAGTGCATTAAATCAAAGTGAAATCTAAGTGAATGATATATCAATATACACTTAAACTTGCTCACACTGCCAGCAATATTCATTCAGATTAGACCAGCGAATCTCAATTCCAGTCCTCGTTTTCCCCACTCTGCATATTTTGCATGTCTCCTACTTAAAGCAGAAATACTGCACAATTTCTATCTGTCCCAGATGAAAGATCGACATCTTGAAAGGAACTGAGCTAATTTCTGTGATCGTATCTCCTACACTCTTAAAAATAAAGATGCTTAAAAGGTTTTTCCACAAAGAACCATTCAGATTCTTTAAGGAACCATTTGAATAATCTGAAGAACCTTCTTTCACCACAAAAAAACCTTTTGTGAAAAAGAAAGGTTCTTCAGATGTCAAAAGTTCTTTATAAAACCATTTAGACAAAAAAGGTTCTTCTTGTCATAGTGGCCTCTAGTGGAGCTTGAGGGCACTCACATCATTTCACCTCCCCTGGACTCACATTCTATATGGAC
>JAUMHE010000056.1:6271403-6281533 GCA_032359235.1 Enteromius mattozi
TTATCTATGTTTGCTCTTGACGCCCCTGTTTACCCTGCCTGCCTGACTTTGAATAAAATGCTGCAAATGGATCCGCACACCTCCAACTCAATTGTTACACATCTATTGCATCATGAAGCACTTTTATTTCTAAGAGTGTAATTGTTGGTCTTGTGTCAGTGAGAAAGATGGCTGATGTCATGCTCTTACGACCAAAGATAACCTACGATACAGTGTAATCATCACACAATGAGCTCGCTGGTACCATCAGTGTTTACTGACCAGCCACATGAAATCAACGCGACATGGCGCTAAAACATAAAAATGCTTACCTCAAGCTCTTATGCCTTCCTCTTTTGCACTTTTCAGCACACATAAAACTACAATTGATAAAGTGTGATGTATCATGCTTTTTGTTTACCACTAGTGCATGCTAATAACATTTTATTCTTGTATAGTACCGTGTATCATACAAATTAATAGGTGTCAAACACACAAGTCTAAGTTCATTTGATCCATACTGCAATTATTAGACAACACTTACTAGAGAAGTGTGAAGTATGACAAACAGCTTAAATAAACACAATTTAAATTCACTTCTCTAGCCCACTTTAATGACCTTTAAATGGAACATATATGCTCGCTTCGAATTAGAATCATGGCAGAATATGCTTACGGTCAAATAGAACAAAAGCCTGAAGTGATAAGAGATGCAGATGCAACCACCACTCACTTCAGATTTGTTTTTAACATCATATAACAAAGAGTTACTAGTCTCTGTCTGTTGATCAGAAGGCTAGCCATAATCTTTGAGATACAATCCAGAAAAATACATCAGTTATGGTTTATGAGAGGGCACACTCTATCTATCAGATGACTTCATCCTCCTCAAAAGCCTTTAGTTGGCTCCACGGTGATGAAAGCTGCTTTTGATATATGGTTTGATCCCAACCAAGCATGTGAGGTAACTTATGACCTTTTCACTGTAAAGACTCAAGTCTTGCATGCTTGAGTAACTTCAGAATGGCTCCATCCTGCCTGGCAACAGTGACAGACAAACCATAGAAATGGATTTTATCTTCTAAATCAAACCACTCTGTTGACCCAGACAGCCAGACAAGAGGATCATACCACACAATCTGGCTGGTCATTATGAGTAACAAGAGATTAAAATCAAAACAGCAGCAGCTGTCAAATAGCAAATCGTCACAGGCAGAGGTCAGTATTTGCTACAACATTAAATTAATAAGTAAATTGATAAATCATGTTTTTTGTGAATAATTACAGAAAATAATAAACAAATAAATAATCCACAATGCGAGAGAACTTAGTGGAAAGGATAGTGACTCTAATTAGTCTGCCTGGCTCCGTTAGATTAAATTATGAGTATTAACATTTGTTTTACAATTTAGAGTTAATTTAATCATGGTGGGGGAAAACTAAAATGGCTGAAGACTTTTGAATTAAATCCTATAAATGTGTACTTTTTTTCCTTTTTTAATATATTTATATTTTAATAGCAATTGTCCAAATATCCACTATGCCTGTTAGTAAATGACTGGGTATGACATGCCGTGCAAGACGATATAGCTTTAAAAGAATATTGCTAATAGTGGCTTGTTAGCTCTCCACTGAGATGAGTCAGGGCTGCCCACAGATGGTTCCATTAAACTGTCCCAACAATAATGACAACACATCTAATAAACAGTGGCACCTCAGTGAACATCCACAGCCAGAGCTTACACATTTTCTCGCTGTGTGCCCAGAGCAGGATACTCTAAATCAGTTCAATTAAATGAATAGAAAGCTATATTGATATGAAAACAGTATGCATGCTGCTGTGCATGATTGTCTATGTGCATCTCATTTGTCCCAGCTGAAAGCACTCTATTAAACACTCTGTGGGGTAGCCTTTTTATGTGATATTTCAAAGGTCTGTGACTAAGAAAGCAGGTGGTAAACAGAACTGTATTTAAAAGAGATGTCATGGCAGTGTTTGTTCATCAGATAATGGAGAAAAACATTATACTCAGCCATATATCCACCTTCACTCTTATCGGCCTGCAAAATTATGAATTTTACTCTTATATAAAATATGAAGGTGCTTAAAGGATTCTTTACAGCAATGCCATAGAACAACCATTTTTGGTTTCACAAAGAACCATTCAGTCAAAGGTTCTTTAAAGAACCGTCTCTTACCTTTTTATAATCTGAAGAACCACAAAGAACCTTTTGTAAAACAGAAATGCTCTTCAGATGTTAAATGTTCTTTATAGAATCATTATGGAACCAAAAAAGGTTATTCTATTGTGTGTTTGAGGCATTATCATTACATTTGCATAATTCCTTTAGTGCATTATTAAAACAACAGGAGCAGTTCAAGTGAAAAGTGAAAATGTTAAAATTCCTCATAGTCCTCTTAGACCCCTGTCATCACAGATCAGAGAGGTCATTTTTACACAGAGGATTTTAAGCACTAAAAATAACCCAAAACCTTTTTTTATTTGCACACTGGCTGTGAAGTGAAAACCCTGAAAATGCTGGATTAGAAAGAAGGGCATCTAATTGTGATTTTAGGCCTGCCTGCTGCCGACGGCAACTACCCCCTCTGAGATTTGTGCTGGAGGTGAGAGGAACATCTTTGACAATAGGTGGGAAAAATGAAAGAAAAACAGAATTGTTTTACCACAAAAAAAATAAAATAAAATCAATGAAGTGACCTCCCTGTTGACCAGATGATGCCCAAGCGAAATCTCATTCACATTCTGCAGCACAAGGCATGTCTGGGAATGTAGAGTGTGTCCCTGTTAAAAAATACAACCTTTTCAATTGATTTTTCCTTTGGTTGTCCTCTTTGCACCATAACCAACATTTTGAGTCAGAATGTCATTCCGGTCTTTTTATTATGTGAAATATATCATGCAAAGTAGGGAGATTTTAGTGCAATATCAGCCCTGTGAGGATTTTTTGCAGTGGAAATGTGGCTTTGCAGGTGGACAGGTCTTAAGAACTAACACTCTCTGCCACTCCCACACACGTAGACATGAAAATAACATCAGAGGATGAAAGGATGGGCTAACAGCTGGATATGAATGATAAAGTGTTCTCTCACCTTCTTTCGAACATCCTTAATCCAGCCTGAATTGACTGACAGATGAGGGTGGTGAGGCTGGACTCTGTCTGACCAAAACAAAGATTGAGTGAGATACAGAGTGTGCATGAACATTTAACTGTTCTAACTTTTTTGTTGGTAGTGCTGATGCTGTTGAAGATCGTAATGATGAATGTAATGGCAGTGCTGATGATTACATGACAATGACAGTGATGATATTGAGATGACAAAGATATTTAAGGTAACGATGGCACTAAAAATAACACTGATGCTGATGATTCTGAGATGAAAATAATAATGCTGGTACAGTAATTATGAGGTTAATGGTAATGGTAACAGTGCTGATGATGAGGTAAAAATGAAGATGTGATGTTAATTATGAGAATGGTGGTGATGATGATGATGTAATGATTAAGATGATGGCAGTTACAATTATGTGATGTAATGATGACAATGATGATGTAGAGATCATAATGATAGTGATATGACAATGATAGTGATGGTAATGATTAGGATGACAATAATGATGTCATTAATGCTGGTACCATGGTACCGTGATGATGGTAATATGATAGTAATGATGGTGATTGTAATGATGATAATGGTGATATGACAATAATGATAGTGAGGGTGATGATGAGAATACTGATGAAGACAGTACTGGTAACAGTGATGGTGATATGACAATAATGATAGTGATGGTACTGATGAGAAAATTAAAGACGACGGTGCTGGTAACAGTGATGGTGATATGACAATAATGATAGTGATGGTAATGATTAGGATGACAATAATGATGTCATTAATGCTGGTACCATGGTACCATGATGATGGTAATATGATAGTAATGATGGTGATTGTAATGATGATAATGGTGATATGACAATAATGATAGTGAGGGTGATGATGAGAATTCTGATGAAGACAGTACTGGTAACAGTGATGGTGATATGACAATAATGATAGTGATGGTAATGATTAGGATGACAATAATGATGTCATTAATGCTGGTACCATGGTACCATGATGATGGTAATATGATAGTAATGATGGTGATTGTAATGATGATAATGGTGATATGACAATAATGATAGTGAGGGTGATGATGAGAATACTGATGAAGACAGTACTGGTAACAGTGATGGTGATATGACAATAATGATAGTGATGGTACTGATGAGAAAATTAAAGACGACGGTGCTGGTAACAGTGATGGTGATATGACAATAATGATAGTGATGGTAATGATGAGAATGATGATGATGCTGGTAACGGTGATGGCGATATGACAATGATAGTGATGGTAATGATTAGAATGATGATGATGATGCTGGTAACGGTGATGGTGATATGACAATAATGATACTGATGGTAATGATGAGAATGATGATGATGAAGATGCTGGTAATGGTGATGGTTATATGACAATGATGGTAATGATGAGAATGATGATGATGATGCTGGTAACGGTGATGTTGATATGTCAATAATGGTAGTGATGGTAATGATGAGAATCTGGATGATGATGGTGCTTTTAACCAAAGGTGATATGACAGTAATGATAGCGATGATAATGATGAGGATGATAATGACAATGCTGGTAACAGTAATGGTGATATGACAATAATGATAGTGATGGTAATGATGTTGGTAATTATGATAATGTGACTATGATAGTAATAATAAGAGTTTATGTCCTTGGTTGTAGTAGTGGAGATGGTGACGTAATAAAGATGATAATAATGGTGTGAAAATAGTGATGGTAATGATGATGGTGAGACACTACTGATGAGGGTTATGGTAATAATAAAAATATTGATGATAATTCTGGTAACAATGATAGTGATGTTATAATGAAGGTGATGGTAATTATGATGATTGTGATTTGACAGTAATGATGGTAATGGTAATGATGAGGATGATGGTAAAGATGACAGTATTGAAGCTGGTGCTGGAATTAATGATGGTGATGTAGTGATGATTATAGCAGTTATAATAGGGATGAAGACAATGTACAACTCCTCTATTGATAGTATCGGCGCCTGTAGGTGGTCTTGTGACTTTGAGAGCATGTTTTTCTAGTTGTCCTGTCAGTCCTGTGTCATGAGACTCAATATGGACATAAAGATTAGTTCCCTTCAGCCTTTCCGCCAAACGCAGCAGGCACAAATCTTTGCCTCTGCTTCTCATTGATCTTCAAGTCGTGCGAGGGCTTCTTCTGTCCTCACGATTCATTCTTTCACTCTCTCCGTAATACTATTAACAGCCACCCCATTCACCGCAAATCTCATCCATATCATCATAATTCAGTGATCTGATATCAATCTGTGTAACTCCATTTTAAATTTAGACCAGGAACATAATGACTTTCTGTATGTGCATATAGGCATGTGATATTTTATTTTTATTGCATCAAATACAATTAGGATTCTCATTCCCAATTTATTGTTTCGTCCACCATTCTCACAGACCTCCTCACGCTTCCTCTGATGGATTCGAACAATTTCTTTGGCATTTCTAATATGTGGCTGCTCTATCCCATCTTGCTGTGTGCTGTACACTAAATCCACATGGCGTCTGACTTATTAGCCTCTTTGGTTTCTTATGAGCTCTACATTTCACTGCGGCTCACCGTTGGCACATTTATTAAGGTCTACGCAGCGCACTGGCACCGTATGCCACCGAGGGGGAGTAAGGATTAACAGCAATGGAGCTACAGGTCTTAATTTGAGGGCAGACTGTCTTTATGTTCTCCCAGTGTTCACGTCTGAGCACACATAAACACGAATATGTCATTGTATGTGCAGAAAGCAGAGAGCGAGACCCTGAAGCACCATGCCTGTTTAGGTGTCCATTAGTGGGGACAAATCCGCATGTAGCCCGCTGTAATGGCAAATGACTCGTAGATTGATGAGACAGCGCAGTTGCTTTTTAAATATTTATATCTGTAAGCCAAGGAGGGCTGGTATATGTCTGTGGAAAATAAAAGGGCAGAGAGAGAGAAGACAGCAGACTTTTCTCAGGCCGGTCAGGATGGTGGGAATAATTCACCGTTCCGGCATGTCAGTTCTTCAGCTCTGTCGCTTCCAGCATCTCCGCCCCCCTTTCTCCTCACTCCTTACATGGTGTGCTCGCTCAAAGGGATTTTCATGTTCATGGAAGCGCTGCTATGGATGCATGGAACAAAAGATAAAGGATCACCTCCTCTTCATAAAACACATTTTAAGGACTTTTGAGGAAGCTAACAGAGGGACTTTCTTATGTGTGTTTTGTTTAGTGTGGCCTAGCTCGTAGTTCCCAAAGACACGCCCTACACATAAGGACAGACAGAAAGCCCCAGCTGCTCTCTCTCCCTCTTCTTTCCTCTCCTTCTTGCCCTTCCCAGCCTGCCAACGCACCTGCCCTTTTCATACCATCCGCTAACCGCCATTCTTTGCAGCTGGCCTGATCAAAAAAGGATCCTGCCTTACATTAAAAGCATGGTTCCGCCAGAATGCTTTGTGGTCTTTCCATGTGTCTGTCTTTGACCAACTGACTTGACAGGACTCGTGCTGCCAGAAGACATGTTTGTGATTTTGAGGTAATTTGTTTCCCATGGAGAATCGTTCAGGCCAGTGGACATACTTTTTCAAAGAAATGATGTTGTGGAAAATGCCTGCAGCAGTTCGGCCCTTTGTTTGGTGTATTGTGTCCACTAGGATGTGCCAGACTGGACATAATGCGTGAGATTAGGACCTTCACAGGGGGGTCTGCCATTCTCGTGGTCAGACTGGATCAAATGGAGGTGCTTCATGCTCTCGCAGATGGTCAGGGTGAGATTAGGGACATACCCCAGAGGTGAATGGAAGGATTGGAGCTTCCACACTCCTGGAAAATGAGGAGGGATTTGGCTCATGGGTTGGGATCATATTGAATTTTCTAACACTGCATAGAGGGATTTAAGAGAATTGTTTCTCACTGGAGTATAAAACTGTTGTCAAGGAATGTGTGATTTATCCTAAAGACATTTTTTCTGATCACTACAAACACCCCCAAGATAGTTCTGACCACATGACATCCTGTTTGTCATACAATATGCAGCACAAACATGTCAACCTCACGGGACTTGACTAATTGTTTGGATGGTGTTCATGTGTGAAACTCAACTTCTTGCCACGTCTGGCAGATCTGCAAAACACTCAACTGGGACTGTGCAGTCAAGCTCCAAAGAAAACGCCAATGAAAATAAGCACACTCCCATACTTCCTCCAACAACTGCATTTAGCATTACACTTTGACAACAGGATACAACAGCAACAAAACATTCTACAGTAAAGTAATTTTATACATTTAAAAAAGTGCATATAATATAATTGTGTGTGTGTGTTTAAATATTAGAAACTTTTTGCATTTTTAATAAAGCCTATTATGCTTAAGTTAAGGGTCATTCTGATGAACAATGGCTTAAATACAATATATTTTTAATTTTTTTAATTATTTTTTTTTATTAAAAATATCTGAGGGGTTTGATATGATGAAGAAGAAAGAAAAGTGTATATGCTTATTAAAAAATCAGATAATACTGACATACTGTATAGAATGTGACTTTTTATGACAGAGGTAGACACAGAGAAGTTGGCAGAGTTCTAAAATGCAATGTGGTAGAAAGTGTACAGCTGTTTAAACAAACATTATGATTATTATATGTATAGTCTGTAAAGAAAATACATTACAATCATTATATTAACTTTTTTTTACAATTATGTTTTATTATGTATAATTTTTTTATATAAAACCTACTTAAATTTATTTATTTAAAATTGGGATCTGCATTTTAATCTACGTGTCTTGGAAAGTAATTTCTTCATCTTTTCTGTATCACTAATATATGTCATTAACCCACTAACAGTTAAAGATATATACTTATTTTTATTGCACATTTTATAGGTGAAGCATATAACGGTGCTATGGAAATATAAAGAATTGTGTCCTGGGAAAATGTATGACCCATTAAATTAAAATAAAGACATGGTTGCACTCTTTATTTGTATGTTCCCCATGACGTTTTCACTCTTAGCAAAAATCCTGCTACTTATTTCACGACCAGTTCCAAGAAAGTTCAACGAAAGTGTATGTACACGTGAGACAGGTCAATAAGCGTGTCCATGGGGGGGCTTATCTAATTTAAAATTAATCAGCGTTTTTGACTACATGCTGTGCACCTCAGGAAAAATGACATTACAGAGAAAAGAAGAGGTTAGATATCTGCCTTCCTCAGTGCAGTCAGGTGGCTTTATTATAGAATATGGATATTGTTAAAGCCGGTTAATCCTTGCCTGAGGAAAGGCAAGTAGACAGGAGGGATTGTACTCAGTCTGTCATATTCCTCTCAGCCTTCTTTCATTTTTAGCGCACTTAAATCTCACTTGCACCCAAGCATGGTCTCAGTTTTTTATAAGTAACCCTGGCCGCGGGTGACACAGACCATAATATCACCCACAACTCATTTTGACTGTCTCAAGATGAAAAGTTCTCTCTTTTATACAGTTATATTACAGTAATATCTATGGGGGATGAATTACAGTGCGAACCACCAAAGAGCACTGCAAATATGGCTTCTGTAAAATTCCAAGAGAGATTCACAGTGTTTGAGCTTATGGAAAAAGTTGGTGATGCACTATGATGAACTTCCTAGATGCACGTTGCAGTCCGTCAGGTCCGTCAGAGGTGTTATTAGCAGTGTCACCTACTCTAAACTGTTGAATTGTCGCATCAAATGACCTGCAAAAAGGCTGCAGCTCCTCTCATCTCTGTGGCTTTTAGGTAATCGACACTCAGTAACGGTTGTTATGGAAACAGAAGCTGGTAACCACTTTGTCACAGTTGAAGAGTAGACCAGGAAAAAGCATGGTGTGGGTAGAAGCTGTCCTTTTGTTGTACATTGATCTGAGAGCACTTTTTGATGTTTTCTATCATACGGATAGGATTTGGATGTATATGTGGGGAGCTCATCCTGGATCTGTGCAATACAAGAACCCTCTGCTCAGAGCCAAAACACTTCAGCGTTTTAATGGCAAATTGAAAAATCGTAAGAAATCGTGTCTCATCAAATTTGTTAGCAACATGCTTAAAGGAGGATGCCACCGAGCCAAAGAGATATAAAAGAAAGATGGCGAACACTTGTCTCCAAAGCAGCAGCATGCTGAGAACTATCTTTAACACAATAGAAATAGTCAGCATCTAGTCAGCACTGCCAATGTCCTGCTGTTAGCACCAGAACGGCAGTTAAGTCTGAATGAAATCCTGTCTGTCTCATGTGAAGTTTGTCTGTTTTTGTGGCTCAAGCGCAGCTGTAATCTTACAGTAGGTGCTGAGAGACACGGTCATCATACAAGCGCTGCAGGAATATCCTCTCCGCTGGCTCTCTGATCTAAAGATAGGCTTGCCTGTTCTAATTGAGCAAAGAAGCTCTGGTGATCAGACTTTAGGTGTATGACTTCTTTTTGTTTTGTGTAATACCTGCTGTGAATGAGTGAGTCAGAACAGGACACAGCTGAGTCTGTTTCCTGTGGGATTGTTGAAGGACATGAATTCTGATTCCGCTTCCTATGTTGTGAATCAACGTACCCTACCTTCTAAAAGTGTGGCATTAGTAAGATGTCTTTGAAATAGTCTCAAGTCTCAGTAAGTCATTTATTGATCACAAATGCAGTAAAAATAGTAATATTATGAAATGTTATTACAGTTTCGCTTAATTGTTTTCTATTTTAATATAGTTTTAAAATAAATGAATTCCTTTGATGGCATCATTACTCCAGTCTTCAGTTGTCACACTATCCTTCAAAAATCATTCTTTTTTCAAATAAGAAATAAAAAAGATTTATTTTGCTTTTATTATGATAGGACAGGTCAGAGCTGACAAGATTTGAAGCGGGAGAGAGGCACCTCCTGATTTTGCTGAGTTAGGCGTGTTCCTGGGTCAGCATATTTTGTTGACCCTGGAACAACATTTTATTCCAAAATTTTAGTTTTGACCATATCTCTACACCTAAACCTAACC
>JAUMHE010000056.1:6283156-6332189 GCA_032359235.1 Enteromius mattozi
AAACTGGTTCTTCAAATCTGATTGGCTAATCACAATGTTGTTCCAGGGTCAACAAAGATGTTGACCCAGGGACACGCTTAACTCAGCAAAATCAGGACGTGCCGGGAGAGAGATGGGGCGCTTGATTCAAACTCAGGACACCCATAGCACAACAATAAAGCTGTATGTCAGCACTAGGGGTGTAACAGTTCATTTAGAGTCACTTTTTCAGTACGGTTCAGTATGTGGTATATTTAGGAAAAATATATATTGTCAAATAAAAATAAAAATGAGAACAAATAATTTTACTACACACAACAGCACAAATAAATACAACAGAGCAAAATAAACAGTTTTTAAGGCGTTTCAGATGTATCTAACATTAGTTTTTACGTAATAAAGTAATCAAATGTAAAATTACATTGCATATTTGACTGTATAAATTAAATATTAATCTTATTTAAAATTACAAAAGCTATTCAGTAAAAGGCAGTGAATGATTTCCTTGTCTTTTGTTTAACATTAAAAAAGTGCTGTCACTTTAAGAGAATGCACGGATCCAGTACATTGATGCAACCGACTATGTCTGCTAGGATACTTACCAAGATGGGCATTTTTACGTAATTTTTGTGTGAATTTGTCTATTCAAGCAGAAGGCTTAAAAGAGAACTCAATATTTGCGTTGTGTTGAGATGCAGGTTTTTAAGTTTTAGATGGGAACAGTTTTATCCTACCTATCAGATTTTCCTACCAGGGTTTTCTTCACATGTGCACGTTAATATTGCATCATATTTCTTACGCTGAACAACGATAATTATTATTTGCATTACTGTAAGGGGTAGGTTTAGGGTTGGGGTAGGTGTAGGTATAGACATTATTAAAGGGTTACTCCACCCCAAAATGAAAATGAAAAGGTCCAGAAAAATATGAACGACATAGTCAGAATACTCCAATGTCAACAGGACAGTCACAAGCCTCCCGGTTTTCCTCCAAAATATCTTAAGTTGTGTTTTGAAGAATGAAGCTTTTAAATGGTTGGAATGGCATCTGTTCTTTCTAGCCACAACCCTGAACAGCACATAATTACTGTATTTGCATTATCATTACACACCTAGTTGGTGCACTGTCTGCAAGTCAATCAGCACCGATGGAAATCATTCTAATATAATGATTTCATTTGGTGCTCAAGAAACAGTATTATTACAGACTGTAAACTGTGATACATTTGTTTCAGGATACTTTAATAGAAAGATAAAAAATTTACTTGGAATATTTACTTAAAATAGCAATCTTTAAAAACATAAACATCTTTACTGTCACTTTTAATCAGTTTAATGTGTCCTTGCTGAACAAAAACATTTATTTAAAATAACCTCATTGACCCCAAACTTATGAAAACTTAGTGTAGCTTGAACACATATTTGTGTACAAATTTGTGTACTTCTAACATATTTCAATATATTTAAATGCATTCCACCGGTTTTTTGCCAAAATTATGCCCAGACATCTGCTGCACATAACACAGCACCGTCCCTACGTGAGAAAATTCAGTACAGAGACAGTAATAAAGACTGACACGAAGCTCAAAGGGCCAATCTGTCTCAGGATTGTCATGGCAAAGTTATGGATATTGACATATTAAAATGTGCACCTCAAATGTCACCTTGGACTTTCAAAATCGCAGTCATTTTAAAGATGTGAATAAATAAACCAATCAACTAGATGGGGAAATACGGATGAGTTGGCCTACTGTGTATTGCATTGTTGTTATTAACGGGCGGGATTCAATAGCGGCGTCATCTTAGCGGGCGGAGTGACAGCACTGAAGAGCGCGAAGGACAGCAGCAAACAGCAGCAAGCCAGTTTTATCACCATCAGCCATGCAGGTTCTGCCAATCAGCGCCACGCAGGGGATCGGCTGTCACTCACGCAGACTGACAGGGAGCTGCGCGGGGTTGACTTGGTAGCAGCTGGAGGCTTGCGATGGCGTTTGAAAGGTGCAGTGTCTGCTCCTTAGAGTCCGGCGTGCTGGTGGCTAAACCTGACGTACCGGTGACACACATGAATGAAGCGGCTTCTAGTGTATGTCCTGTGGGAAGGCGCAGGCAGTTCATGTGGAAATGAAGCATTGAGGATCTTTTCAGCGTGGCGTGTTACCTCTACTGTAAATAATGTGACCGGTTAATCTGTGTGCGTAAAAAAAAAAAAAAAAACCTCTCAATGAGCTCATTTACAAGAGGGATGGATTTCTGCCTGATTTCAAACCATTAAACGGTACACTCATTAACTGACAGGAGCTTCTGACCCCAAACGCATTATTTCCACTTCAGTGTGCTTTCATCTTGACAGTAGTGCCATACTAAATGATTTCCATATTCATGCACCATGGTATTTACATGCTTACAAGTTACATAGAAGATTTTCCATCCCTGTTGGAGAATCCAGCTTGGCTGGATAATAACTGGTCTAAACTGGAGATTGACTGATCTAAGCTGGTAGACTGTCTTAAATCAAGACCAAACCAGCTAGTTTGTCATACTAGCTTGAAATGAGTGACCTGGTTTTTGAAGCAACTAGTACAGACCTGCTAGAAAGAAGCTAACATGTTTCAAAATACAGCTACTAGATTTTCCAATAGGGATACAACTATTGGCGGATCTACCCACTTTTTGGTGTGTTCGCACCACAGAAACTATTAATGGTGTAAGTTCTAGGACAGTGGTTCCCAACCACGTTCCTGGAGGCCCACCAACACTGCACGTTTTGCATTTCTCCTTTGTCTGACACAACCAAATCCTAGCTATGGTTCAAGGTCGTGGCAAGGGGACATAACGTCTCCGTTCCCTCCATCAGGGAATGAGGGTTACATATGTAACCGAGACATTTCCGGTCTGTCAGTCACTACAAGTTATGCCGTGATGACAGACTGGCGTCCAATGGAAAACGCCACAACCTGAACCGTTACAACCTTGTAGCACTACAAATGTTGTCAAGAGGCCAGAACTGTTGTTCCTGAAGAAGCAATTTTCTACTTCCTGAAGAGATTTCAACCTTCCGAAAAAGGGGCTGCAACCTCTTGTATTTGTTGTACAGTCTGGCAAGACAATGTGGAAGCGGACCTTCTGAAAAGGGCGCTACGGAGACAACATCCTACCATCGGGAGGTGACATGTGGAACCCTAGTATGGACTGCCCGAAGTGGGGCAGTACAACATATGATCTTGTCTCTAAGGCAGGCCCTATCCATGGAAGGAGAGGAACGACTGGCAGTAGAGATGGACAGAGTACTCTGTCAAGGGAAGACATGGGTTTACCAAGGGAAACCTCACTATGGAGGATACACATATAGGATTACCCGCAGGGAATCAACTATATGGACATCTAGCCCAGTACAGGGGCTGACCGGACCCCGGGCATGCACACCGATACTGAGCCTGGCATCAACTGCTTCGCCCAGTCTGACTGCCGAGGATGCTGGAGGAATCTCTACCAGGGTTCTCCACCTGGGGAACTTACTGGAAGAGTAAACAGTGCTCGCATCCCCTGTGAGGGGGAATGGCGCAGCAGGCGTGACACCGGCCAGTTCTTCCTGCCAATTACCTGTTACCCAACACACAGGAAGAAACTGGCTCAATGCGAAGATTGCAGTATCTCGCAAAGGTGTTCGGTGTTGCCCAGCCCATAGAGGCGCCGTGAGCCAAAGCAAAGGAGGAGGCCACGCTCCAAGTGGAGTGGGCTCTCACCCCTAGGGGACACGGCTCACCTTGGGCCTGGTAAGCCAAGGTGATGGCATCAAAAATCCTGTGGGCCAACCTCTGCTTGGAGACAGCCTTCCCTTTCTGCTTACCTCCGTGGCAGACAAAGAGCTGCTCAGAGTTTCTGAAGCTCCGGGTGCGGTCCACGTATATGTGTAATGCTCTTACAGGACAAACAATCTAAACAATGATAAAAATAAGCACTGCTTGCTTTGCATATCCACCATTCAAGCTCTTCTGGTTTCCCTGTTTGAATGACGAAGTCAGACTACTGCCACCTACTAGTATGGGAGAGTTGTGTTCTCTCACACAAGCGCAGAGTGTACACCTTAGTCAGCCATCAGCAGCAGTCTTTCCAGATTGTTCTAGTACAGCTTTTTTTTTTGCTTTGATGCAGGCGATGCGAGGCAACTTTAAAGAAGCTGGTTTGCAACATTGCAGGAAGATATTAAATGTAATATCTTTCCATTTTGGATTTATTATTATTTGTTAAATGTTGAATTTATGTGTCTGAAGGCTGGAATATGCCACACGACTTTTAAAATCTGTCCAGATCATACACTTACCTACTGTAAATAGTGACAATGGAAAACTAGGCATCACACACAACACGACAGAGGATCATACACTACCAGACTACCAGACTCATGCAGAAACGTGCGCCTTGTTGCTAGGAGACACATGACAAATGAAAACAAATGTGGCTGAAACTGGCTGAAAATATCAAATATGTTTGATATCCTCCGACTGGATAGAATCAAAGTCTGTGACCATCATATACTACTCGATTTTCTGTCAGCTCTGATTTTCCTTAACTAGCATCAACTTCTTCAGACTGTAAAATCGGGGCAAAAATCGCATAGTGTATTCCAGGCTTAAGAAATGCGTCTGAGAATATAGTGACAAGACCGTTGGAGTGTCTGAAGAAGTGCTCAAAGTTTAGTGTGACTCATTTATCTGTGTCACATTAGCAAAATTTCGAAGTCACATTCAACCTAAGCAGCCTTTTGCTGGTCAACATGGCATATCTATGTTACCAATTTGAATCTGTTGCGAAATCTGCAGGAAGAATTTTTCTGCCCTCACCCAAAACTCCTAATGGTGTGGATTTTACCCGTGAAAATCTGCTGAGCAACAGTAAATGTGACTGCACCTTTATTGTTTTCCTTCTCTCTTCTTTATTGTTGATCTCACCATGAAAATTATCTGCTCTACCAGAAGAACAGATGTGTGATGAGAAAAGAGCTGATATAATGTATGAATTTCTCTGGGAGAAGTGCTCGGCCCCAAAAAGCTCCCAGCCATAGCCACTGTCTGCTACCCAGAATAAATCATTAATTGGATTGGAAGTCCCTTATAAACAAACGAACACATAACAGTTCTCCTCCACCATCTCCTCTGTTCTTCTGGCACCCAGACGTTTTTTCTCTGCCTTTGTCTCAAAAGTTTCTGGCCTTAACTTAGGCGGAGGTCTGAAGGGAGTCAAATGACTCACTTGGGATCAAACACACACTCATGATGAATGAGTATAGAGCTCATTTGAATGCTTTCTTTCCATTAATTACCTCCAAGCATTCCTCTGTCTCCATCTCCTCAGAGAAGCATTTGATTCACAAACAGTCATTATGGCTGTAATCAGCTATTTTCTCTCTAAAAACACTCATTGTTTTAAGATGCTACGGATAATTTTAGCAGGCAGAGTTTTTCCCTTTGTCATTAACGTAATCCTGAATCAAGTATAATTTCATGAATGAATATGTTCCAAGAGAACAATTGACATTTTCCTCAGCTTACCCTGAGCTCTTTATACTGCTTTCTGCTGAACTTCAAACACATACAGTCCTGTTAAAAGTGACATCCATTTCATCTTTAGACTTAGACTGCCCCCTAGTGACTCGTTCCTTAATGAATGAACATCTGGTCTTGGCAGTATCAGGAAAGACTCTGCAAACAGCCTGCTGATTACTTTTTGTCAGAGAATACTATTGTTCAAAAGTTTGTATTTCTGTATTTCTGTATCTTCTGTATTTCATTTGATTTATTCATTCATTTTTTTAAGGAAGGTTGGATTGCTTTGATCAAAAGTGAAAGTTTTTTTTAATATTAAGCAGCAACTGTTTTCAACATTGATAATATTCCCAAATATTATTGTTTATTACTGTATTTTCATCAAATCAATGCAGCTTTGGTGAGAATAAGAGACTTTCAAAAACATTTAAACATTTTTCATACATCAAACTTAATGTATACTGCTGTTCAAAAGTTTGAGATCAGTTAGACTGCATTTATTTGATCCAAAATACAAAAAAACATAGTAATATTGTGAAATATTATTGGAATTTAAAATAGTGGGTTTCAGTTCTTTTAAAATACTTTAAAATATATAATTTATCTCAATTATATCAGCATTACTCCAGTCATCATTATCACAGATTATTATTGCAGATTTATTTCTTTTTCTTTTTTTAAGATTCTTTGATGAATAGAAAGTTAAAAGAAATGCATGTATTTAAAAACTGAAATGCTTCGTAACAATATACACTACTGTTCAAAAGTTTGAGGTCAATTTTTTCTACCTTTTTTTAAGAAATGCATACTTTTAATCAGCAAGGATGTGTTAAATTAATGCAAACTGACAGTAAAGCCTTTTAAAGACTATTGTTAGAAAATATTTCTATTTTGAATAAAAACTGTTTTTTTTTTACTTTTAATTTATTATAACAAATTCTGAAAAAAGCATAATGTTCCAAAAAAAAATTAAGTAGCACAGTTGTTTCCAGCATTGATAATATATCAGCATATTAGAATGATTTCTGAAGTATCACGTGACACTGAAGACTGATGATGCAGAAAATTATTTTATATTGCATTATATTTATATTTACTCTTTTATATTGCAGTAATATTTTACAATGTTTCTGTTGTTTTTTCTGTATTTTTTGTCAAATGATTGCAACCTTGAAGAGCAGAAGAGACTTCTGCTAAACACATTACTGATCCCAAACTTTTGAATAGCATACAGTACATTACACTGAAAAAGAAAATGGTGTAGAAACAAGTTTCTGATTTTGCTTGTACATAAATTGCTCAAATAATTAAAGAAATGCAAGTAACATTAAACTAAGTGTGAGATTTAAGAAAGACCTATATTGTATTAAATAGTATTATCTTCTAAAACACACAATTATTTTTTTATACTTAAACAAGTTAAAAAGTATTCTTTTTAGTTTAATTCTCAAAGGTCTTGGCCTGTTAGTCTAAAAAACTAAAGACCTTTTTCAGCATGACCAGCATTCAACCCCTTCCAGAGAAAATGCTCTTGGTCTAGTGAATGACCTTTTTAACAACTCCTGTGAAGGTGGTTTACTTTTTATCACCTAATGTGATCTGAGATTGGACATCCATGCTGCCATTTTCTGTCTATACAATGACATCCGCACTGCAGATGTACGATTGCAATCACGACCGAATGGCCATTTGACTGAGATAGATGTATTTCCTTTCTCCATTCTGAGGCAGTCTAAATTGAATGTGTTAATAAGAAGAGATCTTATCTGCTTGTATTGCGTAGGGGCGTGTAGGATGGTTCACGGACTCCTGACAGGAAGGCCCATTGTGTTCGGTCACACCACAAGACGTGATGAGATCATATCCAGTCCTGTGTACAGCACTGGTGAACTCTGCCCGAGTGCCAGGAGTGTGTTCGGTGTTATCTGCGACAGACTGCTGTTTCTACAGGACGAGAATGTGAGGTTAGTGTATGTGGAGCAGCAGAAACAGAGAACAAACACCTGAGCTGACTGTTTTCTTCATGCGAGGGAATATGGATTTGATCTTGACAGACTTCATGTTCATGTCTGTTTCGGTTAGACCACAAAGGCAGATAAAAAACAAGGCACCGGGGCAGACAGGGATGCTTTCACTTTTTCTGGCTGGGTTTATTGATCACTGGACATCATGCAGAGCTCAACATCTTAGGCTGTTTAGAGAGCCCCTTTCTGAGAGGTGGGGGCAGAGTCTGGCTTTTTGCTTCTAGTAACCACAAATGCTCCTGCAGGGCTCCCCGATGTTGAGCTCTGTCTGGATCAGGGCTGTACACACACATTCTTCCATCCTGCTGTTATAAGACCACAAACACCTATATCGCATCTCCATTTTCTCAAAGGAGCATAGGTGCATTCATGGGAATTACCGTGAATATGAGGATATGCAAAATGCGTTTACGTCCTTGTAGAACACGCAATTAAATTTTTTTGTAATTACAACCTGATCGCTGAAATGTCATGCAGAAACACTCAAAATGGTTCTCATAATATTTCCGTGATATTAAACATATAATACAGTTAAGAGTTACTATTCAATTATTGCTTATTTTATTGTGCTTATTAAATAGATTACACTGATTCACTGTGTTGCAACACAAAAAAATCACTTGGAAAAGTCATGTCATTCCAAGAACATCACATCTGTGAGTAGAACATCTTGGTTGTCATCTAGTAATAATGGTAATTATGACATGCCATGAAACACCTTTCATGGTGAGTCACCTTTAAGTATGACAATTTAGCTGTCATGTACAATCTCTAACAGTGGTTCTTCAACTTTTCAAGGCAAGTAACTCATTTAATCCAAACAGAATATGCTATTTTACCATATTTATTTTGTCAGAGCTGGGTAGTAACTTACTGATTACATGTTACCTGGATTACATAACCAGATTCCAAAAACATAAACAATTGTAATTAGATTAAATTATATTTTAAAATACTTGTAGTCAGACTGCAGTTACTTTTTATTGATTACATGATTACATATTATCCACACAATAGTGATACATATTTCATATTTTTTCTCTAATTCCTCTTTTTCATATTTTAAATGTTCCTTTCCAAAATAGCCTGCCACTTGTAGTCTTATATAAGTCTTCCAGTTTTGTGGACATTCAGGAAAAGACCAGTCGTTAGTCAGATAAAGCATTTGACCACTGGATTTGCAAAAATCATTTCAGGTTCAGGAACATTTTATCAACATATTACAACATTATTTATGTATTACAATATGTATTGTTATAAATATTAAATATATTTTAATTACGTTTGTCACCGTCTAATAAGATAACCATTTAAAACACTAATAATTATCTATAATTATTATTAATAATAATAATAATTATGATCTGATAACAGTTAAGCATAATCTTGAGCAGATCTGAAAAGTGAACATTTTTCTGTACATTACAAGTATCATAAAACCTAAATTCACTATAGCAATTAAAATGATTGATTTTAGCATTTTATTGTTTTATTTTTACTTTCTGGACATTTATCAGTTAGTGGCCATAATGTGAAAAGAATTATTACCTTATCGATATCGACAAGCAGATGAAAAACGTAGTCTATGCATCAGAGACTTTCATGCACGATAAAATTTAATGAATGTAAAAATTAATATAGATGAGAATTTCTATAAAACCACAAATGACAAAATGTACATTTGTTATTGAGTCTTGATACATACCACTTCCATCTGTTCCACATGAACATATATGAAATGAGTGGCTTTTCTTCTCTGCATGATTGGGTGGTAGGCCAACAGGTGCCTGTTAGACAGCTGAATAATTTAAAAACAGTCCATGAAAGACTGTGCTTGAGGTGAGAATTTGAGATAATATATACAGTACAGATGTGAAAGAGAAAGAGAAAAAATAATTTCGGAATAGATGAAGTGATTGAGATTGAATAAACTTGATCCCCTTTTGTGTCCTGCACAGAATCGAAAATATCAATCATTTCTCTGGGTGGCTCAAGTCATTCTCCCCACCGGACTCTCTAGGATTAAATTGATTTTTACCTCTATTTTTCACCCTCCCTTCTCCCTAAAATTGCAATTTGCTGGTTCAGATGGATTACAAAGAGGAAAATCACCACTGGAGAGAGACAGGATCCACGCTTTCCCACTAGGCACAGCAATAAGAACTGGAGCGCACAACAAAGAGTTGAGCGAAATGAGCTGCGTGATGGACAGCGCACGCTCGCTCAACGGGACAAAAGCCTTCATAATGACCAGTTGACAGGCAGACGGCCATTACCGCACACACAAAGCAGTGATAAGATAAAACAGATCTGTAACTGTCCTGTCATAGAAACCGGCCCATTGTGGGCTGGAAATGATAAGATTTCTTCTCCCGCTACTCTCCACTCATCCTCACCCTCGACACCCGCACACGAACACAGTTTTTCTGTTTTTTCACCCTTCTTTTGTGTGGCTTGGGAAAGGCAGCTGCTTTTCTTTTCTCCTTCCTCCCATGTGGGAAAAGAAAGAGCGAGGATTGAAATAGCGCACAGAAATAAAAATGGGCCTTAAACTGCTTTTATTATGATTACAGTATAATTCAAGATTGACTGACCATCTCCCACCTTCACGCTCCTCCTTGTTTCATCCTCTTTTGTACGCTCTCAATGACAAACTAACACTAAAACACACTAACAGAGTCGTTTCTACACATTCGTGGATATATGAATGCTGCTGGCATCTTTGAGTCTTTAGCTGGATATTCCAACAAGACACAGTTTTATAAAGAGAATAAAAAGCCCATCTGGACAAACATGATCGTCCAAGAAAAACAGGCGGTCGTTGTCTGGCATCTTGGAAAGGTTCAGCTGCATATGCCTTCAGACTGTTACTGTCAAAACTTTGGTCTGACCCATCGCTTGATGAGTCACCTACTGGCTTTTTAACTGGCCACACTCACATCAGCCTGGATTGTGTGTGTCTTATGGCAGGAAATCATCTTAAACCTCTTTTCACAAATCTTGTCCAAAAATCTTCTACTTATTGGATTCAATAGGATCTTATAGGAATATTGTTTCTTTGTCATCCTGGTCGATAGTTAACTTTAACTCTTTAGATGATAAATTAGGAATACACAACCTATTTCCATTTATTTCCATTCATTTCCATTTATTTCCGTCTTTATTTCCATTTAACTTTATTGCCAAATTATTGCTATTTTTGTCTTTTTTATTGTATTTTTGTTTTGTACAGCTAAGTTTTTATATTTCTTATATATTTTTTGAAAAATTTTATATTTTGTTCTATTTTCTTATGTTCCTATAGCTAAACTTACCCCTTATTTTATTCCACTATTTATTTCTTGTTAATTGTTTTTTTAATTATTAAGGTCACGGGCGGTCGTATAAGCATTTCACTGCATATCGTACTGTGTATGACTGTGTATGTGACAAATAAAATTTGAATTTGACCTAAATTGAGCATGTGCTGCCATTAAACGTCCTTTTAATCCATGGAGGCCATAGATATATATACAAAACAGGTCACAGATAACATTACTGTCAGATGTTTGTAGTCTTTTTATTTTATTCAGCTAAATAAATACAACAAAATATATGTTGAACTAAAAGAAGGAGGCCACTAAGATTTAGCTGCAGTGCATTAATAACGTGTATCCACAAGGAGGCGATACACACTTTGAAATAAGCAAACAGCTTATGCTGATGTTGATGTCCACAGTGTGTCTTCATCATGGGCTCCACAGAGAGGTAGATGCCCTGTTAGTCCTACACACAGCAGCCGTGGATGGAGATGCGATCTTCCTGCTGACACAGAGACTCCAGATTCTCTCTTTACTGGAGAGACTGAGTCTGCTGGATGGATGGCAGGAAGGACAGCAGTGTTCTTTCAGGTCTGTGAGCTTTGGCAAATGTAGCTGTAGGTGGGATCTAACCTGATTACAGCTGCCAGCTGCGAAAGCTCACAAGCCTCTTGAATGGAAGAGATGCTCTCCACTAGGAATTCAATCAGGTGTTTGAGAAGAGCCCTTCTTCTTCTTCTGGGGCGACGCTGCTCCACGAGGATGCCTGAGAAACACTTTACAGACTTGGCAAATTGATAAAACTCATCATATTGAAAAGTTGAAAAGCTTGTAGCACAAGTGATCAGCTTCAAGGCTTCCGCAATAGTTTGTTGATTTCAAAAATCAACTAAATCTCCTGTTACTGACATAGAAGTTAGTTAAGGCTCATTTAAATGTAAACAACACTTGACATCATCAGTAAGTCAATTAGAGCAGCTTGAGCTCTACTTAACATGTACTTTATTAGGGTGACCATACGTGCCATTTTCCCAGGACACGTCCTTGCCAGGGTTTCTATATTGCTTTGATTCAAAGTACCTCCAGAGCGTCTTTAAAACATAAGGAACCGATTGATCTGCACAGGTAAACAAAGCCAAAACCTAGATATTTTAGGCAATATACAAATCCTGGCCAGAAATGGCACGTATGCTTCATGCTGTATGCTTCTCTATTACCCTTATATATTATTAATCTGTATGTGCATGTAGTGGTGTCAGTAAGGGTCAGCATCACTGCTAAGGACTGCTCTATGTAAGTTGTTTATGAATGAATCTGTATTGTATACTGAACAAATCTTTAAAGGATTCTTTCACTTAATCATGTTTTGTATGTTTTTGACTGTAGCACAAGTTGTTAAGATTTGACAGCTGCCTTTGAAGAAGCATTTCCTTCTAAAGGCATACAGTATGTGTTTTTAATCTGGCGCAAAGACTGTCTTGTTTGTGAATTTATATACATAAGCACACATTGTCATTCACTTTTCCCCAAACATTGTTTTAGATGAAGTGGCGAGAGGCGAGACAAAATAATTTCTTAATAATTAGTAAATTAATACAAATGTAATGCCACTAAGTTGTTTTTACTTTTACAGTTATTTAAAATATATATACATTGGATGGACGCACGCGGCATGGGTTGTCATGTGATATGTGTTACTTTTTTCAGCGTTGTCAGATTGGACCAATCACAGTCTTTACTTGGTTAAACATTTTATAGATGTACTTTTAGAAATAGCTTAATTTGTTTTTGAGTTGCCATTCCATAGAACTAGAATTTACTTAAAATATATATTGTGAATGCACAGTTTTAGTAAAACAAAAACATGTTTATTTTGAATGCGACTCAGTGGGGAATATGCTTTTCTGAGCCGCCAAGCGCCCCCTGGAGGACTCTTGTTTTAGAAACTGCTAGCGAGCAACGTTCTCCGCACGAAAACTATTCTTTCACAACACCTAACAGAGTAAAACGGCCTTTTCAGTGTTTAAAAGCGTCAGCGTTTTCATTTAACATCCGAGCCACATGACCACAATCAGTCATGTGAATGCTGCCCATATGACACGCGGACAGCGTTTCCCGTTTTCCAGCTGAATACAGACGGTCGGTATAATCATTAGAACACATGCACTTTTAAACCCTTGCAAATTGGTAGACTGCAATACGCTTCAATGGAATAATGCATTCAGATTGTATTTTTTTATACGAAGTCAAACAATGGCTAACAAGTACTCTAAAAGACACACGAAACAACACAAGGCACTGGGAAATGAAACTGAGCAAGCATCACTTGCACTGACTGTAGAGGTAAGAATCACTGAAAATCACTGTTCAGGGTGTCGGTAAATTTCTCAGAAAGTTGATTGGGAGGATCTATTACACCTGGGTGTCTTTGTATGTTCTTTTTTCTTTTCCTCTATTCATCAGAAGCATCAAAGACAAGCCCAAGTGGATGTGGCCTCTGGGTCAGCATGGCAGGGCTTCAGGAGGAAAGTGTGTCTGCTGGTGCCTTACATGTGGCCCAGGGGAAGTGTGGGGCTGCAGGCTCTGGTGATTCTGTGTGTTGGGCTGCTTGGACTTGAGCGGGTCATCAATGTGTTTGTACCCATTTACAGCAGGAATATAGGTGAGACTAAACTCATCTGTGCTTTTAGAATGCTCCCAAATATGTAGCAATTGCATCTACATGGGTGGAGCATATATTAATTCAACAGCAGGGCCAAAAATGTCCAACCCTAAAACGACTTTGACGTACTTCATAATGCTTGGTTCTATGCCTATATAAGTATTATATATTTTAGCACTTATTCAGACAGCATAGCAGCTGTATTCTATTCACTGTGTAAAAGGTGAAAGTTTATATAGTGTTTTTAAATGAGAAATCACCTATTGACTTTAAAGGACTTTTTCAAGTTTTTTTGATAAATAGTCATAGAAAGGAACATAATTTATATGAAATGGAAATGTATTTGCAGTTAAATTATTACTTTGCTTTACTTTTGATAGCCCTGAAAGTAATTTAAAAGGTTAAGATCTGGCCCTTTAATAAAAACAATAAATAAATAAAATAAAAAAGGCCAAAATATTTGCCTTGCCACTTTTGGCCAGTAGAGGACAGCAGCTTTCAACATTTGCCCTGTTACCTGGGAAGGTGAGAGCTGCTAAACCAACGATTTTTTGTTGTAATGAAGAACAGAAGCTTTTTTTGTTTGAATTTGGTTGCAGTTGTTAAATGCATGCAGCTGTGCCGAAGTCCTTTAATTGGTTTAAAAAAGATAACCTAACACACCTAAAATCATTTTGATGTAGAATTTTTATTGATAGAACTATATATAAAGTCAGTTTTTAAACAAGTCAAGCATGTATGTGCGGGAGTGTTCTTATGCTTGTGAAGTCGGATTGCCCCTCCCTGGCCCGTTTTCTCAGCCCCTTGTTGTTGTGGGCCAGCTGGATGGGTGAGCAGCCCCCAAAACCTCTCAGAGAAGTCAAAGCCTTTGGTTCACATAAGCCAAGAAGTATCGAACTTTTACAAAAGAAACGTGGGACAAAACCCAACTATGCTAAACTCTACTCTGGCTCAAGACTTTGTTTCCACCCTTCATTCTCTGCCTCTTTTTTTTTTTTTCTTTCACCCCATTTTTGAAATTCCCCGTCTTGATTCATTTATTGATTCATTGATTCATTCATTCTCTTATCATCCTCGTTCTTTAAGTGTGCGTTGTTCATTTGATCTCTTCCTGAAGTTGGTGGTGTGTATGTGCTTCTTTATCAGAGACAAGTAACAGCTTTGCATTTGGAGGCACATGAAAGCGGCGCTGGGAGAAAAGTGAGCTTTTGTGTGGCAGAGAGAGATTGAGAGGGGTAATAGGGGAGGTCACCAACCCTGCCAGTCACGATTAGGGGGCATTAGGGGCTTTTAGCCGAGTTAACACGCTGGTACAAGGGCCTTTTTGTCCGCAGCTCTCTCTGCCCCCATGCCAAGGATAAAAATCAGCTCTCTCACCATCCATTTCTACGCCCCCAGCTCAACAGAGAGGAAGAGAGTTTTTGCTTTTGCCCTTGGTATTTTCTTGAATTGTTTTGATTTTTTTTTTTTTTTTTTTTTGCTTCAGCCCTCCACCTTTTCTTTCCTCATTCGATTCCGAGTGCACAATCAAAAGGCCATGAATGTAAATGAATTAGATTGAGGATCTTTCTCAGCTCCCAGGACAGACCAGTGTGTTCTCGTTAGATATATTATGCTGTAGCTCCTGGCTCAGACTGCATCCTTTTTTTTTCTGTTTGTTTTGTTGTGGGTTAACGTATAAGTCAGTGAGATGGCAGGTTTGGGCAGCTGTTAAATTTTGGTGTATTGAACTGAAGTCATGTGGTTATTCATGACTCAGGATGTTAAAGTTTATAGGCTATGTGTGATTAAAGGGAAGATGCTCTGCACACGCTCATTAATAGGAAAACAGCAGAAATGTGTTCACAGTATGTGCTTCCTACACAGCCTTGGGGATGTACATACAATTAAAATGATGGTTAAGCAAAAATCTTACTGTTCAAAAGTTTGGGGTCGGTAAGGTTGTTTGTTTTTTACATTATTTATGTGCCTGTAAAAAACGTTTGTAATGACTGTAGGTCTTTCTTTTCATTAGAGAATCATGAAATAATACCATGGGTTTTACAAAAATATTAAGCAACACAGCTGTTGTCAGCATTGACATTAATAAGAAATGTTTCTGAGCACCAACTCAAGATATGACTTCTGAACGATCATGTGTATTTTTTTTATTTATCCCTGATACAAAACAATGGTCACACTTTATATTAGGGGGCCTTAGCTGTGTACATCCAAAAATAAGTACAATGCACTTATTGTACTCATATTATATTGCAAAACACTTTTGGTACTTTTGAGGTGGGATACGGGTAAGAAAGTCATATACCCCTAGGATGGCTTGGGGGTGAGTAAAATATGATGCAATTTTCATTTTTGGGTTAACTATTCCTTTAAGGTGTAAGGCAGTGGTTACATAACCAAAACAATAATATATGCCAGTTGAGCCAGCACAACTAAATGCATTCACATGTTCTCTGTATTTTTGCAATTCTGATATTCTAGTGAACCAGCTGTCAGCGACAGAGAGCTGGAGAACCCTGGCCTTCACGGTCTGTGTTTACGTCCTCCTTAAGTTCTTGCAGGGCGGAGGGGTAGGTGAGGGTTTATATTCAAAGTAATATTGTAAGGATTCTTTTAAACACTACAGCTTGTTTTATTCTGTACAAACCATTAACTGTCTCCCTTTCCCTTCAGGGACATCAGGGTTTGTCAGTAACTTGCGCAGCTTCCTGTGGACCTATGTCCAGCAGTACACCAGCCGTGTGGTGCAGGTCCGTCTTTTCGCTCACCTGCATAACCTCTCTCTCCGCTGGCATCTGGGCCGCCGCACCGGAGATGTCCTGCGCAGCATTGACCGTGGAACCTCCTCAGTCAACAACTTGTTAAGGTCTGATGTGGTTAGTAAAATATGCTAAGTAAAATGGTTGACAACATTTTCCCATGTTTAAATGTTCCTTGGTTTATTTTACAGCTATATTGTTTTCAGCATTGTACCCACTATTGCTGACATCATCATTGCCATCATCTATTTTGTGACGTACTTCAGTGCCTGGTTTGGCCTCATTGTTTTCATTTGCATGTTTCTCTACCTCAGTAAGTGCAGCACAAACACACTTATTTTCATATCGTGGATGCTGATAGATTATAATATTAACAATTGCAGTATTTTTGTTATTAAGGTGAGTACGCTATTGTTTAGGTTTGAAAATTGTGAGGCTTATTTAATGTTTTCAGCTTTTTCACTTAGGCTGCATTTATTTGATCAAAAATACAGGAAAAAGTACAATTCTGAAAGTAAAAGTTGCCAAGTAAAGTACAGTAAAACTGTGAAATCTTATTAGAATTTAGTAACACTTTTCAACTTTAATTTACTTTAAAATGTAATTTATTTGTGTAACACAAAGCTGAATTGTTATTAGCCATTACTCTTCAGAGGTCATTCTAATATGCTGATTTAAAATGTTAAAAATGGTTATGCTGCTTTTTGAAAAAACAGCATTGATTTGAAATATTTTATAACGTAAATCTCTAACTTTTGATGTACTTACAAAATAAAAGTGTTCTCAAGATTTCTTAAGTAAATATTTCGGATTCTGGTGTCCGTACACAGCACTGTTCTCAAGAATAGTTTCACAGTAATAATTTAGAAATTGTTACTGCATGTTTATATATGATATTATAGTCAGCAGGCACATTTCTATGTCTAGTTCAATTTGACATTCGTTTTCAGCCATCACCATCATTATCACTGAATGGAGGACCAAGTACAGGCGGGAAATGAACACACGGGACAACATTGCCAAGTCAAAAGCAGTGGACTCGCTTCTCAACTTTGAAACTGTAAGTGACAAAATGCAATAGCCAAGTTGCCCTAGATTGGCCATGAAGTGTTTTTAACAGTATTAAAATTTAAATATTACAAAATCTGTCTCTATTCAGGTAAAGTACTATAATTCAGAGAGTTTTGAAGTCCGACGCTTTGAGGACGCTATCCTGAAATATCAGGTAATGGCCATCACTTTACATAGTTGGACTTTGTAAGCTGCTGGGTGGAGAGATGCCGAGTTGGATTCTCTTTGTGTTCAGGCATGTGAATGGAAGACCAATGCTTCCTTGGCTCTCCTGAACCAAACTCAGAACTTGATCATTGGATTGGGCTTGTTGGCTGGATCTCTGCTTTGTGCATACTATGTTACAGTGGACAGGTTTCAAGTACAGTAGTCACCAATAAAATTATGAAAACGTTTTTATCGTTGGTCTTGAGCATATTTTTGTTGTTCATGCTCTGTTGTTACTGTAATAGGTTGGTGACTATGTTCTTTTTGGAACCTATATTATTCAGCTCTACACTCCACTCAACTGGTTTGGGACATATTATAGGTAAGCTTTAGAGGAGTATCATCTGTGGCCACATTCATTCATTATTTTTCCTGTTTATATGTTTACAGTTTTGGCAATTATCAAACTTTTCTGTTCGTTTTCTCCCTTATTTTGTTTTCACAGAATGATCCAAAGTGCATTTGTTGACATGGAGAGCATGTTTGATCTGCTAACAGAGGAAAAAGAGGTGAGTGGCCATTAGGGTTGTAACAGTTGACAAAATTCACGGTTTGGTACTACACAATACAGTGTTGTCATGGTTCGGGAGAAATTTCCTTAATTTTTATTTATGTATTTTTAAAAATTTTTTTTACTTTGATCAATGATGGAGCTATACATGACCCATTTTCTGGGTTGTCTTCTTAGCAGCATATAAAACAAAAGATGTGAATAGCATTAGAATAGCAATAGCATTTCGATTCTTTTACATAGTTTAATGCAGCTCAGAGGGACATGGGCTTTAACCTGCATATACCAATGCATAAATAATGTTTTGATATTTTAAACATAAAACATTGGCAACTGATGTTTGAAATTAATTAAACGCACTTTAAATATGACATTAAAAGTGTCAGTAGGTGTCAGCAAGTCACTGTTAACAAGTGAGTCATTGCAACTAAACCAAATCGTTTAAACGGTTGATTCATCAGGAACAAAACACTGTCATGTTACTCAGAGACAAAACAGTGCTGTGACTGTGTTTGGATTTATTTTTGTTGGTGAAATTAAGCAAAAATAGGGCGATATGCTATCTAAAACCTAAGTCTATTAATTATCATTAACTATTGAACTGTTGTAAAAATCATTTGTAATCATGCTGATTTTTGGAGAGAAGAAACTGCACTGTTTTGTGATATTGATTAATTATATTATTATTATGGTAATACATTTTCTGCCCCGTATCATGAATACAATCATGCAGTAGAAAGAACGTAATCTCTATGTGCACTCGCACTAGTCTAACCTAAAAGAATAATATGCTGTAACTAGTCCAACGAATCATTCAGATTGTAATGCGTGCCGAATCGAAAGCCTCATACTGAACGGTTCAATACGAATACGTGTATCGTCACACTCCTAGTGGCGGCTATTTACACTGTGAGTCATTTTGTAGTCAAGCCAAAGTTAAATCTTTTTATAAATCAGTCAATCAATTTGCACAGAACAATACTCATCTAGTCAGTTCCTAGAAGGCACATTGCAGCCCCTCTGGAAGTGCCAGTGTTGGTCTTGTGGACCAGTAAGTGTTGATTTATTGTCATGACCTCCTGCACTGACTCAAGTTCCCCCCGTCCTTTGGGAACCCTCTCCCCAAAGTCACACAACCAACAGCCGGCCATTCCTCTACACTCCCAGTCCTTTAGATTCTATTCATATGCAAATAATCTTACTAAAACCCTTATTTGATCTTCACGTTTCTTTTCATATTTTCGCAAAAGCTGTCGGAGCTAATTTGCAAACTGATTCTTGAATTTGACTTGAAAGAGGCCTCAGTATTTTTGCCATGCTTTCAGTTTTAATGCATTCTTCAGGTTTGCTTAATTCACTGTCAGCCCAGTGCCATGCTTTTCTATGCGTCTCCTGTGGCACATGGCAAAAATGCCCTTTCTAATTTCCAGATTCCCTTCTGCTGTAGGTAAAGGATGATGTGAATGCAGGAGACCTGTTGTTCACAGAAGGAAGGGTTGATTTCCAGAATGTGTGCTTTAGTTACACTGCTGAGTGAGTCATGCTAATGTCAATAAGAACTTTTTTCAGTTTTTTTTGAGTTAGCATCTTTGAAAGTTTGTTTCTTATTTTTTGGTCTACAGGAGAGAAATTCTTAGTCAAGTCTCATTCACAGTGATGCCTGGACAGACAGTTGCACTGGTAAAATAACATCTAAGCTGTTCATTTTATTATTATTGGGTACTAAAATAGAATAAGTGCGTATAAAAGTAAGATGTTCACCCCTGCTGATGTCTTATTTAACAGGTTGGCCCGTCCGGATCAGGAAAAAGCACCATCATCCGTTTGCTTTTCCGTTTTTATGATGTGCAGGGTGGCTGCATCCTCATCGATGGTCAGGACATCTCTAAGGTCAGGAAACGTGACAACAGAGTTAGATCTTAAAACTTCTATAGAAAATTTGTGTAAAATTACCAAAACAAAATCTGTAATGGTTCATTTTCTTAAATGAGACTTCCGCGATGCAGGGTTCAAATGCGACCTCCGGAGGACATAGCCTTCCAAATGAACTGCAATTTAATATTCTAATTATTTTTGTTAATCTATTAGAAGTTTATGTAATTAACATTTGCAAGCTTAAACAAGTAAAATTTTCTGCAGGTCTTAAAAAGTCTTCATTCACTCTTTCACAATTTAAAGCCTTTAAAAGTTCTCCAATGTCTTTGTTTTAACCATAAACTAAATTCATTTTGGTTGATTTTTCATGTGAAAGATGTCTTATTTCGCCATTTTGCTTCTCAAGTGTATTGATTTAAGGATTTTTAGATATTTGCACTTATTGAAAATATTGAAGAACTGCGCTTTTTTTGAAGTGTGATCAGAAGTTACAGAAATATTATTGTTTTAATGATAAAAGTATTAAGATCTATTGGGAGTACAGGACCATGTTGGTGTATTGCGTTCCCTTCAATTTATTGCTTAAATTGCCTTTTCTGCAGCTTTTATGACTAAGTAAAATCTATGTGAGTTTGAGTCATATGAATATGACAAAGTTTGCAAACCAAAATTCCTTCCAGGATTTACAGAACCGAGTTTACCTCTGCATCTCAGGTCGCATTGTTGCCTATATTTCTCTTCCTGTTTTAAAAGTTACCATGATTTTATGCACAAGGGAAGCTGCATATTTTATAGGTCTAGACTGCAGCTATAAAAAAACATTTTAAGATTATACCAGATATCTCTCTCAACCCCACCTGCATGTCTGCTGACCCCAAGGTTGAAAACCTCTAATGTAGGGTTGGAATAGTGACAGGGCTGATGTTAGAGAGCAAGAGTGTCTGACTAACGGAAGAGGGTGAAGAGCTTGCATTAAAATGTGAAAAATTAATTTCCTACCAAGCTTACGTCAGACAGTCTGCTCGAGAAGAAATCGTCCATGAGTTTTAATCTCCGAGTGCTCTTGGTAGTGATTGATAATGAATAATGTTGTTATTGGCGTCTTGCATTTAAATTGTGAAGCTATTTCGAGCACATGCAGCGTGAAACTTTTATATCTTCTAAATCTGTGAGACTTTAGTGCTCTTCTCTCACACAAACCTGACTGTTCAGTTTACCTCTCGGATTAGCCGCAGGGATACAAATGCTTGTACAGCGTAGAGCAGTGTGTAACAGTAGCCTGTTTGAGGTGATGTTATACCAGACCGTCCGAGCTGTCTCACTGTTAACTACAATGCAGTGACACCAGTGATGTAAGATGCAACCATAGATCATATAACCTCCACTACACATGACAAGCTTCTAGGAATATGATTTACTATTGCCTCTTATTTCCAAGTAAACCTGCCCCCTGTGAATTAATCATAGTGAGAGAGACGTAAATAATGAATATGTAGCTGTAAGCTGCTTTTACTCCAGTGTCCTGGGGGAGATGGTGGCCTCTTACACAGCGCTGGTCTCTGCTCAGAGCTGCTAGATTCACTCTTGGGCTCCTGGTCTGATCCAGGACAGAAGTTGTTACCTTTGCTCACAGGTCTACGTAGCATGGCTTAGCTCCCAGGCATATATTAAGCAAATCTTTAAAAATGTATAAGAAGTTGTTTATAATAAGATGGACTTATGACTGGCTATGTTTGCTTGCAGCCTGGTAATCCAATGTAAATATCTGATATTATAGGGTTCTTTTCGTTGAAAGATACTGGTTTGTTGCATTTAATTATGCATGCTGATTTCCCCTATTTTCATATTTTGGTTACCTTTGCTAATGTTCATTTAATGCTCACTTAGTCAAACTATAAAAACAGTGATAATTAAATAAAACTGTTAAATGTGATCTTTAGATCTTACAAGTACTTATTATAATTTTTTTTTTAAAGACCAAATTCAGTTTTTATGGGTAAACCAAAAGTTTTTCAGCCTTTTATTTTGATTTTAAGAAGAATACTATTATAAAACGTTTATTAGTAATTAGTATTTATTAGTAATTAACCAAAACATGAGTTAGTTGGCCTTAATTTTAATATAGTTTTATGCCTTCATTTGTTACGAATTGACGTGAAAATGTATATGTTTCATGATTTTAATTAATTAGACATGCTTTTTGATTAATAAAATCTAATTTAACTATTAAAAAGGAGTTGAGAAAAATTTAAAAAAGAAAAAATGGAATCCAGACAAAATTAAAACGGAAAAAGCTAAATTTGGAAAAAAATGGCATAGAATTTTGAGTTTTTTAAGAAGAATATTATTATAAAATGTTATAATATTTACTAGTAATTAACCATAACATGAGTTAGTTGGCCTTAGTTATAATAGTTTTAGAAGTTTTATGCCTTCATTTTATAACCAGAAAAAATGAAATGAACAACACAGAATTTCTGAGGTGGAAAAAAAAATCATAAGACTACTTTAAGACAAAAGTGAATAAATTAAGTTATTTTATAGGTTCAAATAATTAGACATGCTAAAACACAGAATTTGGTAGCAATAAAAAATATGGTGAAAAAAAAAAAAATACATGTAATTTTTGTAACACTTAATGAATTGATGTGAAAATGTATATGTTTCATGATTTTAATTAATTCGACGTGCTTTTTGATTAATAAATTTGAATTGAACTATTAAAAAGGAGTTGAGAAGATAAAAACGGAATCCAGATAATAAAAAATGGAATTTGGGAAAAAATAAATGGATTTAATTGGGCCCTGTATATATATATATAATATATATTTGGAGGTACTGTGTCGCTTTTATATTTATATATTTATATAAAAAACTTATTTTGTTTTGGTACTTGGTATTTGGTTTTTGTTAAAAGTGACAGTACCTCAATCCAAGTTCAGGAAACATGGTTTATGTAACCTCCTGTCTATTTCTCCTCTTGTGGGAGTTGAGATAATCGATTGGCTGAGAGTGTTTAGAGATGGAAGCTGTGGTTTGTCATTTAAATGGAGGAAGCACTGCTGACAAGTTAAGCTGGCACAAAGACGAGGAGATGGAAAGAAAGGACAAGTAAATAGTTTTATCTCCCTTGTCCTCTCCTACACACGCATTCACAGCCTCTCCAGTATCATGTCAAAGCTATGAGAACCGCAACCCAACGTCAAGCGACCGCTTTCACACTTGCACACGATGGCCACACATTCCTGCTGCGTTAATGTGTTTGGAGTGCAGCAGGAAGCATGAGGTAGGTCAGCGTGCCAGTACACTCATAGGGAGTGAGCGCTTTCTCACAGTGCAGGCATGAGGGGAGATTTACTTTTATAGAGCAGCTGTCATCAGTTCAGCATCTCATCCCTCTCACTACTGGCCAGATCGAACTCATTAAACTCACTGGAACATTAGCCTTTGGACTCCTAAAGCATGAGCTGGCAAATGAATAGATCTTTCGCCAAGTATTGCGCTATAAAGTATGTTGCGTGAAATTACATAACTGTCCATGAATGTGAAATATTTATTGGATTGAGATGCACTTTTTGATTTTTGGGACTCGTTCAGACAAGCATGAAAAATCAGTGTTGATTTTTAGGTGCTTTTTAAATCTGATTAAGATCAGATGCTTCTCAGTCTTTTCAGATTTAATGTGGGATTTTTGCCGTTAGTTGTGCAATGGGTTGCTAGGTCAGGTGTTGCAACAAGAACACTTGACAAAAACATTTACAGCTGAAGTCTGTAGCAGTCCCCATGTGCAAAGAAAAATATAGTCTAAACAGATATTTTTTGATGTTAAGAGCTTAAAAAGGGCTTTTTTTGTTGTTTTTACCAAAAAGAATTGTGAAAATGAGGGAAAGATTAAATGATACGTTAAAAATAAAATTCTCTAACCAGAGGTCTGTTATGCACATTTGCTTTGGATTTTTAAAGTTAATTGTTTATTGTGCAGCTAAAGATAAATGATTTACAAAGTCCTGGTTGAATATTCTCAATGAAAGCACAGTTATGTGCCTTCTGCATCAAATGCAACAAGGTGCTAACACACAAATCTGATGCATTGTGTATTTTAGACCTGGATCGAAAAAGCCTTTTGTGGGTGGGAGCAGGACAAAAAAAAAAATTATTATTTTTTTTGTTTGTTTTATGTTTTGTATTTTGTGTGTGTGTGCTTTGGCTTTTTGTTTTGTTTGTTTTTGTTTTGTTTTTTTGGAGTAATGTCACTTACCTATTTTTTTGATTGCTTAATTTACATGTGTATACTGTGAATATTATGTATATATAAATACACATGCATGTATGTATTTAAGAAAAATGTTACTTTATAAATTAAATATATTTATATATGATATCATTTATATGAATATAAATAAATACATGTAAGCAATTTAAAAATATATACTGTATGTGTGTATTTATATATACATATTAAATATGCACAGTACACACATATAGTATGTAAGCAAAAACTTTTATTTTGTATGCGATTGATCGTTTGACAGCACTACTTTAAATATATGCATGCTTTATATCAGCTATATTTTATAGATTTCCTGTAATTTTAGAAATAGTTGTCTTCATGATCAAGCAGTTGTGCAACAAATTTTGTGATATTCCAGAGATCGGTCGCAGGATATAGATAGCGAGAAACATCTGTTTGTCATTCTTCATGCTCATTTTCTCAGGTAAGCGCTTTGGCAGAAATAATAGATCAAAATTTGAGTCCCATGGTCTTTGAATGCGCAGATTCCTAGAGGCTGTTTTCATTCTGGTGCTGGTCACTGATTCCTCATTCTCCATGCTGCGTTTGATGATGAGTGCTGCACGTGAGATGGGAATCCATCCTCTCAGACAACAAGAGGAAAGTATGACTCAGAAATATCAGAGCTATTTCTCATCGACTTCACAGCTGAATGAGTGTAGCTGTATGAATGCTGTCACTGAAATAAACGCACAAGTGCATTCCGTCTCACTGAGTTTCCTGACTCGTAAAAACAAACAAACTTTTCAAACGCAAACAAGATGGAGAGAACAAATATCGTGGTCGGGCACAGGGCAGGGAGGACGGAAAAGATTGTACTATGCTAATAACGACTAACATGAAAGCTTTGTTAGCAGACGTTTTCGAATAAGAGATTTTGAGGGTCGTAAATGTTTCTTTTCAAAGTGGCTTTTGATGGTAGAAAATTAAAGTATGTTTTAGAAAGGGGTGGAGTGATGTGCCCGCTGGGGCTCATTGATCTTGTAAGTGATGGGAGCAGAGCAGCACAGACACCGTACTGACAGCTGACGGGCCACATGTTGTGCTGCGCGTACACACACACACACGCGCACACAAGTACGTCATTCAACTTGATAGATGGCGCTGCTCGCGATTTAAAGCTGTTTCTGTCATTCCAACAATGTGCTTGAAGAGGAAGGTTCATTTCTGTATGTTACCTTCAAGCATGTGTGTGTTCATGAGAACACCGAAGGGCAGACGTCCTTTAGATTTTTAGATGATTTTCACAGGTTATGAGATTAATGCTGTTCAAAAGTTTGAGGTCAGTAAGCTTTTTTTAAGAAATTAAGTTATTTTATACTGCACAGATGCATAAAATCAGAAGTGACAGTGAACACATTTATAAAGTTTTCTATGTTAAATAAACTATGGGGGGAGGGGGACTAACACATCTCTAAAAAATTTTATTGGTAGTAGGGTTTGAATCTACAGAGCCCCTTAAGTGACATTCTGGGTGAGTGGATAAAATTTTGGGTAGGAGGGGAAAAAAATGTTTTTTTAATCTTTTGTGTTCTCTTGCAAAGGTATTTGTGTTCCCTCACAAAACTTTTACAGTCTCACATGTATCAAGAACGGTTCTTCTCACAAAGAAGTTTTGCGAGAGAATGCAAATATCTTTGTGAGAGAATGCAAAAAATTCTCGAGAGAACCCAATGTTTCTCAGGGGAACACAAAAGTTTTGCAAGAGAACATAAAAGATTTAAAAAAAAAAAAAATTCCTTCCACCTTTGGAATTTTTCCTCCTCCATGTCTCTTAAGGGGCTCCGTACAAATCACTGGGAACCGATAACCATCCTAAACAAATATGTCTGTGGAATTTTTGATATGAGCGAAAAACAAAGTATACATTTTCGCCAAAAGTTTTTTCAGTAAACTTTTTTTTTTTTTTTTTTGATTGGAACTGCGGGTCCTTGGGGTTTTTATCACTTCTGTAGGTTTACAGTTTGTAATAATTTAAAGCACTCTATAAAATGAATATGTTTGTGTTATTATTAGTAGTAAGTTTGGATTTGAATGGCACAGATGTGTTTTTAATACTGCGACTCTCATGTGAGGATGACCCGCTCCATGTAGAATTAAACTTGTAGGCCACCTAAATAGTCTTCATTTTAAATATATTTCTTAATCGTGCACCTCCTGCTTTTTAATTAGCAAAAACAAACTTTAAAATACGTTTAACAACTCTCTTCACAAATCTGCTTGTTTTAGAGTACAAAAAGCAGCCTTACTGATAGTAACCATTCATCCATTTTTACTGCTGGAGTTGATGACCATTCCTGCTGGGATCCAGCAGTGCTTCTGTCATGCTCCACTATATGGAACACTTCATAAAAGGAGGTTATTGATTCAGTTGTGGTTGATTACAGAAGGCAAGTGGTCACCAGAGACATTGCCTGGTTTCAGGAGTCACTCTCTTTTGATTCATTTTTCTGACTGTTGCGTTGTCTTCTCTTTATGTAACATAATAACATGTAAATGTAGGAAGAAACAGAAGATGGAAACAAAGGATTGAAAAGAGACCAAAAGGGAATGACCCGTTGGCCCCGCTGAACCTCTCTGTTTCTAAGGCACTGTACTTCATTGATGTTACATCTGACTTAGTGGAGTGCCGAGGTGAAGAGACTGGAGTCTATAACCATCCTGTGAAGTGTTAAACAGAGCAGCATGTGGAGGTTCGTGTAAACAAGATGTTTTGCGTACATTTGGTCCAGGTTAGACGCACATGGTTAGTTCCCTCCCAGCCTTTCTTGTGCCCTTTCAAGTAAACGGTTGCAGCCCTGATTTGTGCGCACATCTGGTCGGATATGCGGAACAATACTTGTGCCTGCTTCTCTCCAAGTGGATTCAATTTTAGCGTGTTTTATGTTTTGCATATCACAGCTTTGCTTGTGTTTTTCTCATTTTCAAACATCTGATATGGCCTGTTTTCCCCGTCTGAGGGTCTAGACGTGTTGTGCCTCGTGCACATGTGACAGTGCTCAGGTAGTTTGTGACCAATTGATATAATGTCACAAACAAGTACAGACAAGTTTTAAAATTGCACTAGATGAAGTGTTTATTAAATAGCAGAAATCTATTATAAAAGTGATGTTATATAAATGACCAATTCATTGCATTTTAAGATTTTGCATGACTACTCATTTCTCTACACCAACGCACAAATACATTTTGCGTACTCATGGTGTTCTGTAATGAGGAGGCGAAATACTCTTTTCTTTTCCTTTTTTTTTAAATCAAATGTACATCTAAATGTACATCTTTTGTTCTTATAGTGAAATCCTCTGAATTCTTTTTACGTTACGAATGCAGCTTACGCTATACGTCGAGTCAGAGGTCAGCCAAGAAACCGGAACTTGATTCTTTCACGAACATATTGCCGGAAGTCAGGAATTTGAGTTATAATTTTAAAAATAAAAATATTTTTGTTACAAAAAACAATCAATCTGCTTCAGAAGACGTGTTAACCCCCCGGAGGCATATAGGTTAGTTGCTCTTTTAACTCTGATTGGCAGGACTTCCCAAGTTCCCTTTTTGAATTAGAACGATTAACTTCAGAGTTACTGTAATCGTACTTTCTGTGAATGAGTCTTAACTCATTTTATTTTTCTGACTCTGCCCAAGATTAAGTTATTATCAGGGTCTTGATGCAATTTTCTGCAACAGTTCTGGCTTTTTCTCTGTAAAGTTTGCTTACATGCGGTCTTGAAAATGCAAGCATTGGATTTTCATAACTTCCGAATCCAATTTTGGACAGTTAGAAACAGGCCACACAAATATGCCATCACACATGTTATGAACTGAGGAAATGAGCTCCTGTCAGCATATAGAACAAGTGCAACTGAGTAGTTGACACAGGTTGGTGGTAGAACTACTTGACTCTTCACTGTTATTGTACACTATTGTATGCGAATCTATAGAGAAAATGTGGTGTTCCTTACGGATGGAAAACTTTTTTTAAGGTGCTCAATCCATCCCATATAATAGCGTTTATGATTGAAAGAGGGAAAAGATGATAAAATACAATCAATATCCAATTAAACACTTCTGTTCAAGTTTTAGATCAGTAAGAATTGTAATGTTTTTTAAAGAAGTCTCTTATGCTCATCAAGGCTGCATTTACATGATCAAAAACACAAAAAAAACTTTAATATTGAAAAATGTTATTACAATATAGAATAATGGTTTCTATTTTAGTATACTTCAAAGTATAATTTATTTCTGTTATTTCTGTCCACCAGTCATTACTCCATTCTACAGTGTCACATGTTCCTTCAGAAATCATTTTAATATGCTGATTTATTATCAGTGCTGGAAACTGTTGTGCTGCTTAATATTGTTTAGGAACATGTGATCATTTTTTTTCAGGATTCTTTGATGAATAAAAAGTTAAAAAGAATACAAATATTTTCTAACAATATACACAAATGACCATTATTTTATGTTGTAATAACATTTTGCAATATTACTGTTTTTTTCTGTACTTTTGATCAAATAAATGCAGCCTTGATGAGCATAAAAGACTTCTTTAAAAACATTACAAGTCTTACTGATCTAAAACCTTTGAACTGTAGAGTATAATGAAAATGTTTGAATTATCTGAGAGAATGGACATCCAAATTTTTTTTTTTTTATCAGTCAAGAAAAAAGTGCAATCTTTCCTAAGTATACTGTAATTGTGCCGGTCTTGTCCCATTTGTTTCTTTTTTTGTTTTGTTGTTGTTGATTGAACTTAAGTAGCATAAATGTGTTAACGTTTTTTACTTTTTTTTCTATAAAAAAGTATTTGTTCTCGAAATGATTGAGAGAACTGTTGCAAATAGGACCGGAAACCGGAGCGAAAGTGCCGTCTCGTAGGATAAAAGTTGTATTGTGAAGGGACAGATGCTACACTCCCATAAAGACCTGGGAAGCCATTTGTGTTTCACATGGCTGCAGTAAGCCCTCTCTCACCCGGCCCAGTCTGATGTTAATTAGTTCATAAATTAAGGACATTGACTTTTTTTAAGGGCCAAATGAATGGGAAGAAAGAATGGAAAGACGGCGAATTAAGCACACTAAAAAACAGGCGAAAAATAAACAAAAGAAAAAACAAAAAAGCTAACTTCAAAGGGGCATCTAATTCGTCAGGCGTTTGAAGTGAAAACACTGAGGCTGGTTCCACTCGCCACATGGATTAATGGTCGAATGAACAGCCAGAGCACCACTCGCTCTGCTCTCCCTCACTCTGTCATTATCAGTGCTCCGAGACGGGGGCTTTTCTTTAATGTGATCCAAGAATAATTTCCAGTTTCTCTTGTTGTGGGTAAGATCACGGTCAGTTTTTCTTACAGCAGTTAGTTAGGTTCTGTTTGTACATCATTGAGGTTTGTTGGGTCAATTGTTTCTCTATGCTCCAGAGACACACAATTTTAGCTAAAAAAAAAAAAGGCAAACATTTTTTCCAGTCCGAACTTAAATATGCAGAGACAGAATTCTAGACTATAAATAATCAATTTTACAGAGAGCTTTAAAGTTTGATTTACATGCCCATTTTTAGACTTAATTTGTTGTCTGAAGAGCCTGCACTTGATATTTTGAATCACAGTACATTTGTAAAATGATTTCATAATCAATTAAAACATCTGTGGTTCATTTTTAAGCACCCATGCTCAGGCAGTAGCTTTGGTTAATTGCAGTAAAACAGCTCTTGTGGGACATTAGGACACAGAGAGCCTATTAGATGTAATCACAAGATTTTGTCTTCACTACCCATCATTGAGCTGGTAATACCGGCTATGACCTCATTGACACAAGCTTTAATCAGTATGGATAATCTCCCTTAATTGAATATTGATTTGTAGAGACTGTTTGCACATTGTGTTCATTCTACAGATAAGACACCTTGACATTCCCTTTAATAGTCATGACGTTAAAGCCCCATTTTCTGGTTCTTACATTCTTCCCGTGTTATCTGTTAATGATTTCTATACAAATTTCCACTCCCTTATCTTGCTATTTTGTTTTAAATTCTGTCATAAAATTATGCCTGTTCTCCCAATTTATAAGTTAAATTAACTTTTGAATATATTTTCAAATGAAATTTATTCCTGTGATGACAAAGCTGAATTTTTAGCAGCTCTTACTCCACTCTTCATAAAAACTGGTGTTGTGAGTATTTTTGTGGAAGCCATATTTTCAGGATTCTTTTGATGAAAGTTCAAAGAAACAGATTTATTTGAAATGGAAATCTTTGGAGTCATCCAAATATGTCTTTTAATGTCACTTCTCATCAATTAAAGGCATCCTTGCTCAATTAAAGTATTAATTTTTTTTTAAGAAAATCTTACAGACTACAAATGTTTGTATATGTTGCGATATCTGAGACAAAGTGCTTCCAGATGGGACACGACTGTCGAGATGTACAATACTAGTTAAGCTTATATTGGTATTTTTACTCTTCCTGCTTTTGCTGTATAAGCAATACATTTAAGTGTATTGATAATGATTTCCTGAATTTGATCATTTTAGCACCAGCGTTGCACATTATGGTTGTAAATTTGTTAGAATATAAAAAGTCAGCTATCTTCTGTTAAACATTGGCTTGTTTTGTGCCTCTGCCAGAACAAACATATATTACCCTAATATATATATTTTTAGACTAAAGCAGAAGCATACCAGAATGGCATTCAGATGGCTCCAGATGGAAACAGTGTACGGGCATATATCATCTCTGCAGCGCAGCTCTTGATATATGACTATAAGCAGGGCCAGCTTAGAGCTTCCTTAAAATTTGTGCCCATTCCAGACCTACTTTGTCTTGTCTCTGCTCCTCTTTATGCTGTTCAAAACCCTTGATGTCAGCTGGCACTGCCTCACAGAGTTTGCCAGGCTTTGGATCTCGGCAGGGGTCTATCGCCGCACCCCTCCCAACAACAGGCAGCATGTGAAGATTGTCACCCTGCTTTATAATTGGGGTTTCAGATCTTCAGAGCTTGGGACCCCTTCATAGCCCATCAGCACCTGGCTCCTTAGCTTTCAAAGGCAGTGGAGACCTCCAAAACCTCAGGTGGTGAAATACTTTAAAGTTCGAGGCCCACCTGTCTGCGATTCACCTGTTGTTATAATATAGGGCTGTGTAGAGCTAGATTCTTTGTGTGAAGCTGCAGAGAAAACAATCATTAGCGCACACAGCAACACCTATAAGAATTTCTAGTTGACTTATTTGAATGACTTTTCTTTGTTTATCATCATACATACAGGTGAAACAGAACTCTCTCCGATCCTACATCGGTGTAGTTCCTCAGGACACTGTTCTTTTCAATGATAACATCCGTGAAAACATTCGCTATGGACGCATATCTGCAAGTGACCAAGAAGTGGAAGAGGCTGCAGTGGCTGCTGATATCCACCAGAAGATATTATCCTTTCCAGACGGTAGAGGACTGCTATCTTTCTCTACGTTTCTCAAGCTTTATGATCTCCACATCATTGAAATACATGCATTAAAATTTACCATCTCTTAGGCACACCAAAGCTTTGTTTATGATATAGGATTGTAATAACATGAGGTGTCTCTAAATGATTACAGAATGTTGACTTTTCTCTGAAAGATACCGTTTTGAATATGACAGGATATGATACTGAGGTGGGTGAGAGGGGTCTGAAGTTGAGCGGAGGGGAGAAACAGAGAGTGGCCATCGCTCGCACCATCCTAAAATCCCCTCGCATTATTTTGCTCGATGAAGTGAGTAAAGACTCTTTTAAAGGTTCTCAAATAATGATAAGGGTTTGTACTCAATCATGTTTTGTAAATTCTGCTTTTAGGCTACATCTGCTTTGGACAGTCAAACGGAGCGCAACATTCAGGCTTCTCTCGCTAAGGTGTGTGCCAATCACACCACTCTGGTCGTGGCACACAGGTAAGTCTACTTCATATGTTGACAGTAGTGCTAAAGAGCTCACATTTGAATACTAGTAACATTTATATAATCATTTTACCAAAAACAAAAAAGGTGTAAAAATGCCACTGGTGTTACTTCCATGGACTTGTTACCGTAAGTACCGTACTCCCCACACACACAAAATTGTGGCACAATTTCGTTAATGAGACTGCACCTTTATATCTGTTTTAATGCTCCACTATGACTAGACCCTAAAATATAGACATGTCATCAGTGCTTTTGCCTACTGCTCTGGGATCTAAGCTTTATCCCTCAGATAACATCATGTATTGATAAAAGCTTTTGTTGGGCCATCTGGGCCACATCTCTAGCATTAATTAAATTAATCTATTTGTCCTTAAACCCAGTATCTTCAGAATAATGCCCTGGTCCAAAGAATGAAAGATGTATGAAGGATAATCCAAACAATAGCAATCGGTTTTCTCGCCAATGAGATAAACATATGTTAATACATAACAGTAGCTGAGCTCATAGTTCACACCTAAATGTTTGTACTATTGTCCATTAAACCTTTTTTAAGTGTCTTTAGGCTTATAAAACAGAGTATGTTGCTTTTTTATGGATTTTAATTGAAAAGTTAACATTACAGTCTACAGCAGTTTGAATTTTTTTGAAACTAAAAAAACATTTGCTCACATTACAGTAACTGTCAATGTAAATGCATGCTAATTTCAGGCATCTTGGAGAAGTTCTGTTGAGTATTGTCAATGCAATTGCATGTGCCTATACAATTTATTAGTCATCTGGCAACATTTAAAATATCTGTTTAATGCAGTGGATGACTGACAGATGAGTGGGCCTTTACCGGACACTAATAGATTAGTGCTTACGATGCAGATGTGATGCGGTCACATGGGTGTCTGACCACCTCAGGATGTGGTTTCAGGATGTGGTTTCAGTGATTTGATCACAAAACCTGTCTACTCCTGTGTTTAGTATTGTTCACGTGTGATTACATGAGTGAAGTTGGTGATCAAGATATTGGTCTTATCATAGCAGGTGTTTGCGAACAAGAAAAACTGTATTTATTCTTCTTTATGTTTCTGCGGCCTGTCACACTATTAACTCTGCACAGATTCAGTAAAAACCCTTTATTATTAACCATTGTTTTAACACTGTGATCAGCTGATCTGATTGTCAACTTAATTTTCATATAGCCCCTTTTACAGTACTTAATAATAATAAATGGCAATAAGCCATATGGTGCAGAAGAAGGTTATTAATTTACTGATAACACAATGGCAAGTAGTTCACTAACAATCACTAATATTTAATTTGGAAGAAGACGTCTTATTGACGTCATTGCACCATAGACTGGAGCTGAATTCCAATTGACAGGGTCCTTATGCAGGGTTCACCGCACCCTACTCCCTGAACACAAGATATCTTTTGAAGTTCACTTCATCTGACAAAAATGCGTTCATTCGGAACACCATGCAATGTCATCAAACACAGATGACACTTGCGTTGATTCATGCGTATTAGAAACTTTTAAGGTTTGGTGACATATGCTAGCTTCGTCAAATACATTACTGTTCAAAAGTCTGAGGTCAGTATATTATTTTATTGTTTTTTTGCACTAAATTGCATACAACTAGTTTAAATATGTTTGTAATAATGCTTTTTGGTTACACTTTAGCATAGGGACCAATTCTCATTATCAACAAATTGCCTATTAGCATGCATATTACTAGCACATTGACTAATTATTTGTACTTGTGAAGCACATATTCTGCATGTCCATATTCTACAATCTTAATCTTAACCAATACCTAAACTCAGCAACTACCTTACTAAACCGTGATTAGAAGTTTGAGTAGTCTTGTGTAGCCAGACTTTCAGACTGATGGCTCATCTTCACATTTGTAAACACGGCGGCTTTCTTCTTTTGTGAAGGAGTTTGGCGTCACATCATCATGTTTCCAGGTGGAACATTAAAAAATGCAACACACATTTGTCTCCCGGAAATCCTGTATAATTCAACCAATCCGATGAAGACTTCGGAACTCCTGAAGTGTTTCCAGTTAAATGTGCCTTATGCATCAGCCGTTTAGCCAGCATTCCGTGGGTGTGATGTCTGAGTCTGAGACTAGAATTTGAGGCAAAACTTGTAGTTAATAGTTAGAATTGTGAGATTCTAAAATAGTGAGAATTTGACCTTCAAATAAAGTACTTTTTATATTAATAATGCTTTTATTTCAAACTTTCTAAAGAATCCTTTGAAAAATCTACAAACATAGAGAATATATCAAGCATATCAACACCAAATCAACATATTAGAATGATTTTTTGAAGGATCAAGTAAAAGCCTGAAGTAATGATTTCTTTACCATCACTTGAATAAATTAGATTTTAAAATATAATAAAATAGAAACATTTATTTCTGATCGAATCCAGCCTTTGTGAGCACAAGAGTCATCTGTCAAAAACATAAAACAAATCATATAATTTACATGTTTGTGTTATTGATTTAATAGAAATTGTCACCAGTGTTGGGTGTAACGCGTTACTAAGCACTGTACTGTACTAAGTTACTGTAATAAAATTACTTATCCACTAAAAATATTAATATGTAATATTATTATGGAATTTAATTAGTTACTTGCAGTACAGTATTTGTTACATACTGTAAATAATTTCAGTAGTTAAAAAAACAATATTTAATTTTAAATCAAAATTTATAGTCTAAAGATAAAATTAAGTGCCAGCGTCTTTACAAAGAAATCACACAGTTAAGACAAAAACAGTCGATTCTAGAAATATATCTATATACATGAGAAATATTTCTAATTAAAGCTTGAAGTGTCTACTTTTAAATGTACGAATTCAAATTGAAAATGATATTCTCTGGTTATGTAATCCGTATGAAACTAAAACGAGGTACAGTCTTTCCCGTATCTGAAAGCTTGAAGTGTCTGCTTTATAAATGTACAAATTTAAAATGTGAAATGAAAATAAATATTATCTAATATTTGAAATGAAAGCAACACATTTGAAGAGTATTTCAAACCTCTATAAATGCTTTGACTGTACAACTGCTAACATTACTGCTCACATTAGTATATACTATTTTGTCAATTTGTTTAATTGTACATCCACCTGTCTTACGGTTTCTTCTTATGCTCTCTAATTAAACACTGATGCAGTGCTAATTACTACAAATGGACATCTTATAATTTATCCACATTTGATATGTTTGTTTTTAGAGGTGTTGTTAGTCATTAGATAAAAAAAACAGTACAAATATGTACCAAAGTACTTTTTGTCCAAGACTGGTTTCACCTCTAGTCCACACGATAGTGTTAGATAAAGGTCTTCCGTGTCCTCAACAGAAAACATGTGTGCGCCTGCTAGCTATTAGTGTGGAATTATTTTGTATTGGTGTTTTATGAGAAGAGCGAACACTTTTGACATTGATTCAAACGCCTTGCACACTTCCTCTCCTCTGGTCACCTTTTTTTTTCTCATCTTTCTGTGTCACATTCCACCACTCTCGTACTCCTGCTGTCGCTCTTGGAAAGCGTCTCTGCCCATCCAGCGTCTCTCTTTCCTTCTCCCTAATGTTTTTCCCTCTGTCTCTCATTGCTCTCCTCTTTAGAAAATTGTAAACACATCAGGATCAGAGTCTGCGAGCTTTGATCCTGTCCAGCCTCTGAGACAGTGGTGTCACTTTGATCTGTTTTGGGGTGGTGGTTCTGGGGTTAGCGATCAATAAAGAAGTCTCAGTTCCTTTGTTTGAAGATGAAGGGCAGCCGAGAGGATGACCTGCAGAAGGGTTTTGGGTGTGAATTAAAGAAGTAGTGTGTGTGGATTAGATTAGGAGGGATCTAATGCTTAGGGACTCTACTGCTGCTTTAAATTAGGGAATGCGTTTACAGTACATCAGCAGCTGAATCGTTCTGCTTTGTGAACAGGGTACAAACAAGGATTAAGGTTTTTGATGTGATTCAGAAATCAAAAAAATGCTTTAGGGGCAGACTAAGTGACCCGTTTCCTGTCTGTGCCCTTTAAATATATATTGTGGCTTAATGGAGCCATCAAAGCATTGCCCATGTTTTCTTTGAGCATCCTGACCAGCCCAACACAACAATGTGAATTTGAGAGGATTATCCTTTATATTTTCAATAAATGGAAAGTCACAGGAACACCTAATCAATAAGCAAAGCTCTACGATCGTCGCATGGAGGCTGAAAAGTTGCACTTGAACATTCTGTGTCTCAATGAGAAATAACTCTCCATACCAGCAGGTGGCAGTCATCTGTATTCATGCTTTAAAAAGAACAGTCAAAGAGTCAAACACATAAAGTGTAGGTCATGTTATTGGCGCTGAGATGAGTTTGTGTGAAGTATTTAATAAAATGTTTGCAAATGCTTTTATCATCTGTTACCTAGAGACTACTAAACACACAGAAGCTTGATTTTAAATGCAAATTATTGAAAATGTGTTGACTCTGAATCACTGAAACAAATAGTTTTTAAAGCGAATCTTAAGCCGTTTCGTGTTGACATCAACCTGAAACATTAGCATATTGCCTGCCCACTTGCTGGTCTTTTCACGATGACAATTATATTCTTTGCCACTGCTTTTAAGGCCAGTTCACACCGCACAGACAAACACCAACAGACTAGTCTGTTGGAGTCTGTTGGTCTCAGTGTGGTACCCCTATCAGATGTTGGTTGGAGTTGGTTAGAGTTTGTTTTCATTTAAATTACAACAACCACGGCTTCACCCACAGCCTCTTTTGTTTAATTCATCGTCTTTTCATGTGAATAATGACACACAAATGCATTAGTAAGAGTAAAATTTGGATTGTTAATATAGGATCATCCATTTTTTCCCCCAGTCAGTGACAGTTGGTCAGTGTCTGTTGGTGCGGTGTGAACATGATTCTTATTTTTCATAAGATTCTAAATACAACAGCCAACTTGAGCCAAGTAGTCTGTTGGAGTTTGTCTGTGTGGTGTGAATTGGCCTTTAGAGTGGTAAAAATAGCGGTTTCCCCGGTAATGCTGTAAACAAAGCAGCACTGCTCTCACAAACACTGCTTTATCAGGCATTACAGGCATGATGAAATGAAAATGAGACCAGTAGGACCAATCACTGCATAATAGCGTCACCCAAAGGAGGGGTTTTTGAAAAAATTAATTAAAAGCGTCATTTGGGAGTCGTTGAGCAAAAAAATAAATGCATATTATAAGACAATGAAACTATTTTTGACCTTGCATGCATGTCCACCTGTTATTGACTCCCATGTGGACCTTTTACAACACATCATAATACAAAAATATTACAAGTGTGTCCCATTGGGTAATCAACAGTTTTGCACACACTTGCAGAAATTTATCATGGAAGTAGAAAAATGGTCAAGTGCAAAGACTGAAAATATGAGGGTTGGGACAGACCCGTTTTCACAACAATCTTGCTCAGCACTTGCTTTCATCACCGTTTTTTTCTTGTGTACTTGTTCTGCCAGTAAATCAACATGCTCAATCTGCTGAATAAAACAAACATGAGGGTTCACTTAGTGCCAACAGTGTGAAACAAACCACTAAAAATGCTTGTCGATGGCCGAGCCTCAGCTGGGTTTTTTAAGGCCTGAAGATGATTTTCAGGAAACCTCTATGTGAGTAAATTATGGTGATGTTGATATTTCATTTGTTCACTCTAAAGTGCATTATCAGCTACAGTATCTGCACATTATGTTTTGTTGCATACTTTGTTCAATACTGAAAATCTGAAAATGATCTTTATATAAAGGCTGATAACCAATATTAAATAAGAATTTCATTTAAATAGCTACAAGTGAATTTGAGCGTCACAACATTATAATGTACAATATAATAATAAATTATATGATTGTGAGGTTTCCTGAAGATTAAGTTATTTAATTATTTATTTAATAGAGATTAACTTTTAGCGAGTGTTTGGTTATTTCTATATAATGCTGTAATGTTCATTTGTATTTTCAGGTTATCCACTATCATCAACGCCAATCAAATTCTGGTTCTTCATGATGGGCGGATTGCAGAGCAAGGAAGGTCAGCAGTGTGTGTGTGTGTATGTGCGCATTTGTCCTCAAGCATGTGATTCTCTGAGAGAAAACCTACTGTAAAGATTTAAATGACACACCCTGCACGGCCTTTTCCCCCTCAGAACGGCCAGAACACAGGCGGTATAAAAGAGGAAATGTGACACCCTCTCTGTCCTGATTGAGTGAAATTCCTTTGGTTCGGTGGAGAGTGAACCATAGAAGACGTGTTGGGACAGACAGGGTCTTCTTCATCTTTAGGAAACCTAAGATCTGTGTGTGAGTGTGCATCCCAGAGGCAGTGTTCTTGTTATCAGTCGATCTGTAGTCTTAACCTGAGGGCCGTCTGAGTGCGTCCTCCTCTTCCCAGAGACAGGATATAGTCTCTCAGTGTCCGAGCGGTCCACACCCTCCCTGATCAGTGTGTCCTGTCTCGCTGCAGGCCCTCAGGTGGTACACACACACACACAGTTCCTCCCTTAAACCTGACGGACACACACACAGTATCCCGCTAATGGACATTTCCATTCATCCTGGCCGTTCAGCCTTGGTTTTAACCCTGTGCTCACTGTCCTGCACTTCGGCCCTTTGATATATGAGCTACAGCCAACAGACCATCCGCAAGACACACACAGCCGTCAGGGAGGTAACTCCACACCTCGCAGATTTAGCCCTGACTGACACTGCGATGTAAACATGACCCACACAGGCTTTTAACCCACAGGAACAGCGTATCGGAATACACACGTTCACAGGAAGAGAGCGAGGTGGGAGCATCCATTCGGGGAGGTGAAGGGTTAATGCTTTCAGAATAGAGGAATTAATAGATACACCTTGTGCTGCCCCTTAACAGGCTACTTCCTGAAAAGAGATGTCTGTGGTCTGGGAAAGGATTTGATGGGGAGGGAGGATGAGAGGTTCACATGGTCATGGGAAACCTGGAAGTATCCTGGAATTTTAAAATAGTTTTTTTTAGGTCTGGAAAAGTCATGTAAATTATTAGTGACTATAAATCATACTGGTTTTGCAAATCTAAAATATTCAGGTGATGCATGTACAGTAGTCAACATTTGAAGTGGATCAAAAAAGTTCATCAAAGTTATCCTAAGACGAGGAAAGGCTGTTGTTTTGGTTTTAGGGTAAATTTAATGAAAGTTTTTGATCCACTTCAAAGGTTGACTACTGTGGGTGTGTGTGTATATATTTTTTTAAATACTTAAAATCCATAATCAGTAAGCAAAAGATCATAAAAAATCAGAGAACATTTTTTGAAAGTATAAATAATTTTCATTATTATCAGCTTTAAGTATAACACATTACAAATATTTTAAGAATCCACATCCAGTAAGAACAAAAAAAGGAAAAAAACACTTGGAAAAATTTCTTAGTGACTTATTAGTTATGCACAGCTAAATATATTCTGACATAATATAATCTATTTTTAAGTGCAATATTTTAAAAATAATTAAATCATTTAATTCAGTAAGGACAAACAACTGGTAATCTGGAAATTTCATTACCTAATAATTACCTATTGACCTACTTAAGCTTAAGACATTAAGACTTAAAATTATATATTTTTTTAAGTGAAGTATTGTAAATATTGTCCAGTAAAGACAAACAGCTGAAAAACTGATAAATATTTATTGACCAAAAGATGTGGGTATGCGGTATGTGGGTATAAACACTGGCCAGTTATTAATTTATACAGGTAATAATCCACTTTTGCAGCTGCAACAGAATACTTCCTCAGGTCCATTTGAATCTTCTGGTGTGATCTTCCATTACAATGAGAACATTTTCCATACTCTCGTTCCCAGAGCTCAAAGCCCCATATTGCGTCTGCTTCACTTTTGATGTCATACTTCCAAGTAATTGATGCTTCAACAAACTTGACCCTAGCCCGACCCGCCTAACTCTGTTTTAGCAATCTGAGAAAAGGAATAGAGATGGTCCTGAGAGTTTTCTCACCCTTAAGTGATTTCTGGAGCCAGAGGGAAGCTTTCATTTGGCTTCTCCGACCTCCTGTGAGGCTGAAATGCTCTGAAGTCTCTTTAAGATCAGCCAGTCCACTTTGGCAGCCATCTTGGCAGTGCCCTGGGCAGCTGTTTTCAGTCTAGGTTATAGTCGAACAGATCCTATTTTAAAGGTACTTGTCAAAAATCTCAAAAAACGTTGGCGGTGCTGAAAAATTAACTCAAAGAAAAATTGAAAGATGAAACTTCCTTGTGTTGCAATTTCTCTTCTGTACTTTTTTGCAAGTGGTTTGTCTGCGTACAGTATGTTGTGTCTGACTGCTCTGCTCTGTCTGTAGGCACGAGGAGCTGCTGGCCATGGGTGGACTGTACGCAGCCATGTGGCTAAAACAGCAGCAAACCCCAGAGTCAGAGGTCTCTACAGATGAACAGCCACAGGAGCCACAGCAGAGTGGCTGAAGCTGATGGAGCGGCGATGATGAATGGTGATGGGTCAAATCAATGGTAAAAGAGCCCACTGAGCTCCAGAGTTCATCTCAGACTCAGGCTGCACAACAGTAATAAACTACAACGAGTGTTTCTCAGGGAAAGGTGTCATTAAATATCTACCAATCATTGAGTACCTCTAAAAATGTTGAAGGGATAGTTTTCACCATAAAATGAAAATTGTCCTCATTTACTCATTACCCTTATGTTGTTCCTAACTTTCTTCTGCGCAAAATAAAAGCAGATACTGTGTTTTGGTTTTGAGTTTGAGCAACTTTCATTGCATGCACAAAAACACTTTCCCACATTTCTTAAGAGTATCTTCTTTTATGTCCCACAAAGAAAGTCATAGAGGTAAATAATGACAGCGTTTTCATTTTTGGTGAATTTTCCCTGTTATGCTTAGGATTACCATTAAAAATACTGTCATGTGATGACCATATTCAGTCATTTTTGTTACATTGTTTTGTCTTTATATTACATACATTACTTTTGTTTCTGCTTCATTCCATCACTGTAAACTGAGGAGATGTGGAGGTATCTCTACTTCAGATGGATGGAAATTGTTGGTAACATGCGCACAAACATTTTAGTTACATTATATATTACATTGTTCACGTTACTCTGTATTTGCATAAGTACATAGTAAATCTAATGAACTCTTGTGCATTAAGTGTTCTTTGATGTTATCTGTAATATTTAAGTTCTCTAAAAACTTGAATTTGTAACACATGAATATTAGTTTTTTAAAATTCAAGCATGAGTAACATGTACAGTGTTTCCAATTTCTTCCTCCAAAAACATAGTTTCAAAAAAACATTTTTAGAAGAAAATTTTAGGCTGAGCCAAAAAAAAATTCACCAAAGTTTGGATGCTTTACCAAGCCGCTTTAACTATCATCCCTGTATCTATCGCATCTACATTTATAATTTGAGATTCAAAAACTATACGTGGAAAATACTCATCATGTACATTTAAACCAATATTTTTATATTGACATGTTGAACTTGAGTTGTTTAATATATATATTCTCTTCTCTTTTTTTTTTTTTTTATGTAGGTCTATTGATTTCTAGTTTGAATTGAAACCAATTTTTGAACGTACTGAATTGAACAAGGAATTGAATTCATTTTAAAGATAAACTGCTGGATATTAAAGGGACTTACATGAACCACATTCAGGAATATTGGAAAAACATCTGTAGCCTTTGGATACTCTTCAAATGTTATTGTGCTTTATGAAGAGCAGCTACTGCCTTTCGTGGAAACTTTAGTTAGGTATTTTGTACCTTTTTTGTGAAATGTGCACAAGTTGGTCAAGTACTTAATAAAAACAAATAAAGTCTGTAAAGAAATACAACCCTGACTATGTACAAAAGTTAATTTATTTAGAGTATTTACATCTTTTCACTCCAGCTATGGTTTAACACAAACAGTCACATGTATAGTCCTTTAAGACAACTGACATTAAAATCCATTCATTAAGTAGAACATGACAGAAATATTTACAGGATAACACATTTCTGAACTATACAAAAACAGGTATTTATCTTTAATGATTTAGGCTTAAGAGTTAAGGATTGGCTACAATGCGCTGAGGTTTGATGGGGCTTTGGCCCACTCACATCAATAATACTATGAGAAGAGTATGAACAAATGGGAGTTCGTGTGACTGTTTAAAAGTTTGGGGTTAGTAGGTTGTTGTTTTTTCCATGAAGTAATACTTTTATTTAAGCAAGGACACATTAAATTGATCAGAAGTGACAGTAAAGATGTTTATAATTCCTAAAAGATTTCCGTTTCAGATTAATGCTGTTCTTTTTTGTTGAATGCTCTACTTTCTGTTCATCAAAGTATCCTGAAAAAAATGCATTGATTAAAAATAAATAATCAGAAATGTTGGATGACGATAAATATTTCTCGAGCACCAAACCAGCATATTAGAATGATTTCTGAGGGATAAAAAACTATTTTAATAATTATTAAAATAATTTAAAATAGAAACGTATTTTTAAATTGTAAGAATATTTCCAAATATCACTGTTTTTGCTGTTTTTGATCAACCAAATGCTACATTAGAGACTTGCTTGTTCCAAAAACATTTACAAAATCTTACTAACCCCAAACTTTTTAATGAACATTTCTGAGCAAGTAGATGCACTGCAGAAAAAATATCACCCTTCTGTCTGTCATTTCTGAAGAATGCATATGAATTCCCACAGGATCTGGCATGTGGCCTGAAATACCTTCTCATCACTGTCAACATTATCGGCAGCTGACGATTAAATGTTTGTGGAGATAAGCGAATACTGCGGACAGAGTGGTTAGTACAGCATGGAATGACTTAAATATATGCTTGCAGAGCTCAGTGTCTGCTAGGGTCCAGACGTGGTAAGGGAACATTTCTCATTACTAAATCATGCTGGACCGCCCTGTCCCTTACTGAGCTGAAGGAGGGACAAGGAGATTTGTCCTGAAATGTTCAAGTGAGTGTGAGGTGTGTTTCAGAGTGGCCTTGTCACCATTGTTCAGTTCCAGGCGCGCCCTGTGCGATGACCCACGGAAGAGCACTCTGGTAAAGGAGCGCTGATGCCCCTGCGCTGAACCCCCACGGCAGGCGGAGAGAGGAGAAGTTCGCATGGGACGCTCCCCACGGGACGCCTTCTACGGAGCAGCAAGCAGGGGAAATGAGGTTCAAAGTGAGGACATGTCAGACGATTTCTCTCTCTCTGTCCTGCATTACCACCTCTTCTTTCGATCTCTTAAGCACACATTATGTAGTCTCCGTTCCTCAACAGCTTGTCAGGGTCTATGTGCATCACTGGGTGAATTAAGTGCGCACACACATTTAGATTGTTTTGTGTGTGTGTGTCTCTGTGTTTGTGAGAGGAAAGCGCTGGTCACGGGTTTGAAGTTTGTGCATTATACAAAGTCATAGTTCTAGGACTACTCGTTGGTACTTGGTTTTCATGGAAGTACTCCACTGGAGCGTCCAAATTACTTATTGGGAGCAGTAGAGTCGGCTCTAGTCCATCTGAAAGTCCTGGTCAGTTCACTCAATTTCTGCTGTTGTCGGTCTTGGGCCGTTTTTGGTACCACAGAGCTGTGGGGAGGTTCTGGCAGCCCATGTACTCCTTCCTCATTTCAGCTTCGGTGAGAGGAGGGGTGGAGTTGCATGGGGCACCGGCCAGAGTCACGTTCATCAGTCCCAGAGCAGCATCAGCCAGTCGAGGCATCGCAGAACTCTGCTGTTGCATTAAGCAAAGAAAAAAAGCGTTTGAAGTCAAGTCATACGATAGCTTTATGTGGAAAACAGATATTTAAGTTATTCCAGAAGATCTGAAATGTTTTATTGGCTGCAAAAATGACACGTTGACTCGGCATTTGTTTTGCAACTGACTTTTTGGTTTTGGTTCTATTCCTCACACAAAGCCGTCATTACAGTTAAGAGGACTTAGTAGAATAAAGGCTGTGAGTCGACTGTGTTTATGATGTAGAGTAAATGATGATAGAGTTTTAATTTTTGGGTGAACTGTGTAAATAAATAACAAGAAGAATAACAAAGTGTATAGTGTGTTTATGATTAAGATAATAAATGATTGCACAGCTAAAATAACTGGAAGCAGCGGACACTGGATTCATAAAGTCTCACTCTCACCTTACTGAGGTGGTCTATGAGGCACTCAGATGGGTGCAGAGAGGCCCAGAAATCAGCTGTGTGCACCCAGGGCAGGCCATTCAGCAGAACAACATTGACGTGTTTTAGAGATCCCATCAGTCTCTTGCTGAGGACTCCACTGTAGCTTTGCTCCACAAACAGCAGCACCCGACTGGCCCTGCATCCTGCCAGATCCGCCAACAGTTCACCCACAGAGTAACGCTCCTTCAGATCTGCCTGGAGAAAATATACATAGACATATATAGCATGAAACCATCGTATAGAGCTTTCCTACTGTAGCATATAAAATTATTAAAGTTTTATATAATAAAGGAATAGTTCACCCAAAATTGAAAATTCTGTCATCATTTACTCACCCTCGAGTAGTTCCAAACCTGTATGAATTTCTTTGTCCTACCGAACACAAAGGACGATATTTTCAAAAAAGTTTGTAACCAGGCTGTTTTGGTCACCATTGACTTCCATAGTAGGAAAAAATACTATGGAAGTTAATGGTGACCAAAACAGTGAGTAAATGATGACATAATTTCATTTACGGGTGAACTATTAAAATTAAAATGCCATTTAAAGTGCTAATCTACACATGTACATGTAATGCAAGAACTTGAGTGGAAAATACTTTTATAAATAGGCAGAAATCATAGACTGTTGTTCAAAAGTTTAATGCTCAAGGCTGCATTTTGACCAAAAGTGAAATATTATTATAATTTAAATAACAGTTTTTTGTTAAATATATATTACTCCAATCTTTAGTTGCATGATCCTTCAGAAATTATTGTAATATGATGATTTGATGCTCAAAAAAACATTTCTTCAACATTTAAAAGAACAGAATTAATCAGTTTCATAAATCTTTTATATATTATAATATAAATATTATTTAAAAATACTACATTAAAAATAAATGGGAATATCAAATAAAAATGTTATTACTAACCAACTTTTTTCCTCCTCATTGTCAGTTTTGTCTTATAACTAAAAAAAAGTCTAGTTTAAATTTAATTTCATCCAGTGCACCTACAATTCATTCATGCATGGCGCTATTTTGCTAAAATGACTGTGGTGTGTTTTAAGGCACTTCAAAAGGAGAGCGGATATTCATTTGTCCTGGCATTCAGACTCGTGGCAGTTGTTAAAATGAACAGTTAGCCGTGCTTTTTCTACTCAAAAAAGAAATGAGCAGCTTTCCTGTGGGAAGCCAAGCGTCTGGTGGCCCTGATCCTGTGTGGTCCTTGTCTCTCAAGCCCCCCTTTGTCACTACATCCCTGTCTGGGGATCAGGTTGTTGCCTTTGTCCCTAGAGAGTCTGTCCTTATTGTCATGGAAGGGTGGGCTTTACTGTGCAGTCTGCTCCCTTCTGTTTGCCCTGCTCTAAACATATGGCCGGGATTACTGACCAATATGCAAAGGATTGTGGGATTTTAGTGTTTCAGCGGGAGTGTACTTTATAAAAGCAATATCATTATGTGCACAGTTTCTGGAATGATTGTGTTATTGATAGATGAAAGAGGTGTATGGCTGGACTATTGTGAGTTTTGTAATAAGATTGAGGGCTTAATATTGTGCTGTATTTCTCTATGAAATTTGATCTAATCTCACTCCTGTTTTTTGTGGGGGTTTTTAAGTGAGGAGTCTGGTCTGGGTTGTCCATGTGCATTAAAGGAATATGTGTTGACAAAGCATCCCTTCTTGGTTGTTTGCTGAACAGGTGGCGTTCTCATTAGCAGCACTAAAAATACTCCATGCACTCGTAAGATAAGAACCAATGAACTGCAAAGTGTCTACAGATTCATCCCTTCCAAGAAATGAGACCGAATGAACAGATGAGTCAACCAAAAGTCAACTTCCATAGTGTAATACTTTTATCCTTTGGTTAGTGGCCACTTTGAAGTGGTGGTCTTGCGGAAACCCATTGGATTCGTTTACGGGAAGATAAGGAATTTCTAAACTGTTTTTATTCATCTGTCCTCTCTGTGATTCCAGGAACCCCCCCACATTTATAACAAATCTACTTGAGCACTTTCAGAATAACACTGTAGGCCTGACTGTGAAAATATAATCCTGTTACAAAATCCTCTGAACTAAAATATTTCCAAACAAAACAAGCCTAGTGGTTTTCAACCACCACAGAGCACAACAGTTGGGTTCCAAAAGTAAAACATCCCAGTTTTTTCCCTGTCCATAGAGAATTAGATTTTTGGTCATGTAAACACCTTTATATCTGACCTACCACAGTGTGTGAGATTGAGATAGAGGCCGTGAGTCAGTGGGATTTCAATTTATTAACTACATTAATCGTAGTCCAAATAAAAAAGATCCATCATTTAGAGAAGCTGCTATCAAACATTCTCCTGTTTTCCAAGTACTTTAAATTATGTAATCAACCTAAACTAACTGCTCTCATATACTATTGTCCAAAAGTTAGAGGTAGATAAGATATAAAATACAGTAAAAACCATGAAACACTTTCTATTAGAATATATTTTAAAATACGATTTATTAATTTTCAGCAACTATTACTCCAGTCTTCAATGTCAGATCATTCTTTAGAAATCATTCAAATATGCCGATTTGCTGCTTAAGAAACATTTCTTATTATTATCAATGTTAAAAACTCTTGTGCTGCGTAATATTTTTGTGCATAAATCAAAAGTTGCGAATAACAGCATTTGCCTAAAAAGCTTTTGCAACATTATAAATGTCTTTACTGTCACTTTTCATCAATTAAATAATCCTTGCTAAATAAAATTATTAATAAATTTTCTTTACTAGTAGTGCATTAGTAATTATGAATATTTTACATTATACCTAAAATATATTGAAATTATATTGTGTGTATATATATATATATATATATATACACACACATTGTAAAACTTTATAATAAAACTTTAAATGTAAATAGTTCTATATCATTACTTTTAACCATTGTCATTAAAAAAACAATGCTACATAGCATGAGTACAAAGTGTGTTTTCCTCATTTTCATATATTATCATTTTTATATTTGTCATTTGTAATTTGTAATAAAACAACAACTTTGAAGTCCCTGTTGAAAAAATGAATATGAACAATAATGCGCTCTGGTAATTGTGTTCCCACAAAACTAAAAGTTTGAGGACGTTAAACCACACAAACATCAGATGCATACACTCACAATGCCGTTGTTATTGCGGTCCCAGAGCAGCATGGTGCCGTCATTGCGTGTGGGGCTGTTCAGGTACAGAACCAGAGAATCCACACAGTGGTGCTTTCGGCAGATGTAGGAAATGTGATTCCTGATCACCTCTTTCTCTGTGGCTGGATACATGCCCTCAGTCTCTTTAGCTGTGGAAATAAAGACAGTTTGTGAATCTGAATGTAAAGCATTAGGGTAAATTAAAAGCTTGCATAACTCGAAATGTCCTCTAACCTGCTACCTGTCCGTTCCCAGCAAAGAATGTCTTTATGTGGTCCTTATGGAATCCGTTGTTCCTCAGCATCTGGTAGAAGAGCTGCAGGTTCTTTGAATGTTGTTGGTATGTTATCTGCTCCTGCCAGCCACCTGCACGTGCACAGGTTAAAGGTTATGTAGGAGCAGCATACCTGAGACAGCTGATAAGTCCAAGTATTCCTCCAGCATTTCGAACATCAATGGGTCAGATCATACAAATGAGTTCTTTGAGTCTGTGTTTTGTACCTGACAGGAGAACAGCATGATCACAGGTCTGATAGAGGCGGCAGGACAGGTGTGTGGCCAGGCGTTGCTGATGGCACCGGCGGGTGTTTTTATTGAGCTCACAGCTGGAGATGGGTGTGCTGGGGCTGGTCAGTGGCAAAGGCTGTGGGCATCTGGCAAAGTCTGGATGATCTGCAGCCACATTAAGGTTTGAAGTGAGCGGTATTAAAAAGTAGGATAAAAGAATTTCAACATGCTTTTTTTCAGACCCAAATAAGACATGATTAATTCTAAATACGTACTGTGTAATTAGAAGTAGTGGCTGTTATGTAGCTTAACATTAGATAGTTATCCAACTTTGTGCCATAGTTACATTATTTGTCTTTTATTTTCAGAATATGTTTGCAATATTTTGTCAGTTATAAGATTATTAAAAAGATATTACAAAATAACTGCTTAACTGCATTTTACTGCTATTTTCAGTGTTTCATGAGGTTGGAGCTGGTACAAGCAGAGCTCTCAGAAAATCACAATTTTGTAAGTATTACTTCCACAAAGAAGTGGACTTTTTTTTTTAACCTCATACTTGCAGTACTTCCAACATGACTTTAAAAGAACTGTATGATTTGTGCTCTGTAAATAATGAATGAATACCTTGCTAATGGTTATTGCACACTGAGTCCAAAATTTTCGAACGTAAAAAAATAAATTCCACTTCGCGTTGTCAGTCATGTCATAAAACATTCAGATCAGGTTAAATTATCCGTAACAAGCATTTTAACAGGAAAGAATGACAAATACATGAAAACACACGCACACAAATTTCTAAGTCCGTGGGCAAGGACCTTAAAAATTCATACTTGTCTCTGTGACAGCAAAAAAAAAAAGTAGCCATTAGAAATTCTTAACCAGAAACGGTTGGATAAGATGTTTTTGGAGGGTCCATTTTGGAGCTGAGGCATATGGTTGAAATTTGCAAAACAGATATAACAGATACAGCACCTTTTATTTATATATATATATATA
>JAUMHE010000056.1:6332289-6374302 GCA_032359235.1 Enteromius mattozi
TATATATATATATATAAAAGCCTGATTTCCTTTTATTCTGTACTCAAATAACTTGTTTAACCGTGCGTAATTGTGATTTGTGCTTCTATTGCTTTCTCTTCCTAAGAATTTGTCAGAATTTGCCTTCTAGAGATAATTAAACCTGTTGAACTCTACAGTTCATTGACTCACCTACACAGTGCAGACGTTGGGTTCGGTTGCTATCTTTCACTCCCACAACCAGAGGAAGAAAGTGAATCTCACAGAGGCCGCTGCTGTGCTCCGCTCGGCCGGTTCTGCCCGTCGGGCTCCTGCGGGCCCTTGCCCGGCTCACCATACGGTCGCTGCGACTCCTCCTCCGCTTCAGCTGGTTCTGGCAACGTGTCTTCACAGCCATCGTCAAGCACTCCTCCCCTGTACACATGTTGCATCAAACAGTTAATGTACGAACACGATCTACTTATAGTCGCTTGCGCTTTTAAAAATGAAGGTGCTGTTAAAGAATCATGGGTTTCACAGGAACTTTCCGGCGAAAAGTTTAAAAAAGAACCGCTTTTTATAAGTGCGAAGAACATTTTAATAATCTGAAGTGACTCTTTACACTATAAAGAACTTTCTGTGCAATGTTCCATGCATGGTTTTTCATGGAACCACAGATGCCAATAAAGAATCCAAGCAACAATCCATTATAAAGAGCGATGTTTTTGGTTTATTGCTTGGTGATCATTCAAGAACATACCAAGTGTCAGTATTTACAGGAACCTTCGCTGTCGTTTGTCCAGGGTTTATTGCTATGCCGTTGTCATGTGATCATCCACCTGGCTTTAATAAGAGCTGCCTGCAATGCTAATTTGTACCCTGAGAATGTGACAAAGAGAACCTATTCCTTTCAGGAAAAGCTGTAATAATGACTTTTAAACAGGCATAGCATCAGACTGGGCAGAACAGCATGCATTCCTTCAGTAATCCTCCATAACTCCAAACTATCCATTCAGGCACATGCTGCACTTAAGACAAGACTGCAGCAGAGGGCTACTGACGCCAAGCAATTTTTATCAGTTTCACGCTGAGGAAGCCTGAATTAGACAGCAGCGCAGGAGGTGTAATCACAAGCGGTTATAAATCCATTTCACTTAACGGCTAAAATTGCCTCTTACAATGAAAGGTTTCCTTGGCTGGCCGTGATTTGGGAATGTGGGCTAAGACAGCATCAGTAGCCCTAATGAGTCTCTCTCTGTGGTCACTTGTATCCGGAGGCCCATTCAGAGAGACTCGGGATGATTTTAAATGTGGCCAGAGCTAAACCCAGCTTTCATTCTGGATCTCTGATTCTCACCACATCTTCAGATGAGATGGTCAGGTTTGGACACAGCGAGACTTGAAAACGGTTCCAGATTTGAACTGAGTCACACAAGCCCTTCTGCCTTGAGCTCATGTGTAAACCAGAGCATTTTTGTTTATCATTTCTAATGTGTCTGCTCATTATTGCCCTTCCTGAGCTTCATTTTGTCTCTAGTTACTAAGAATATTTCTTGAAACAATTTGATTTGAGGAAGGCTTGAGGCCCGACATGTGCGCTTAGCCTTTAAGAACTGTCATGCGATGAGAGTTTATTTAAATATATTTACATAATTGCCACATCCTCAAGGCAGATTTATCAAAGAATCCTGAAAATACAAAGAATCACAGTTTTCACAAAATTAGTTATGTGAATTTAAAAATAACATTTGTAAATAAAAGTACTTTTTTTTAGCACTCATTTTTATTTTTCCAGAAGTACCCTAATCCCACACACAGAATTTTGGGATATCCTAGCCAATAAAAGAGAAGGATACATCAAAGTTGTCTTCAAATATTCACCAGATGAAGACTTCTCAGTAGACAGGAATTTCACGCAAATAATTGGATACGGATATCTCTTGATTCTTTACCAGCAAAAATTTTCAGCCTCATCTGCGGCCCATATGAAATCATATTCAAATAGTCTGGTCAAGATATTAAATGACTTTCTTCTGGATGTTATTAGTACATCAGCTGTCATTACGACACTTTAAGACAATCTGATGCTTACATCAATAACATTCACTTGGAAAACGGTTGGAGAACATGTAGTAGAATCAACTTTTCTAGTGTCTTTCAGTTTAGTTCGAAGGTGATGGCTTGACTTCTGGACTGGGGGCACAGCTGAACCCGGTGTTAAGGACTGAACTCTCAGTCAGAAATGAATTATTGACCGTTCTTATTGTGAATGCATGACTCTTGGCTCAGTCTTGCGTCTGCCCTCCACTTTCCCTGCAGGGGGTCCGTGCCCCGAGTGCTCCTAAGAGCAGATCTTCGTGCAGACCTCTCAGACTACACACACCTCACACGCAGCTTCATGTAATGGCAGATGGCCTCAGCTTATGTTCTTAAGTGTTGAAAAACACATCTAAATTGACTTTTTATAAAGCAAAATTATGTTTGTATTCCTTGGTCATCAATTGACTTTTTGTATTTTTAAACATCTTAGAGCTTAGATGCATGCATCTGCATGTTTTTATAAAACATTTGCAGGACTTTTTTCCTATTCCCTGCAAAAGTTTTAAAATATCTTTGAATAAATGCATATTATGCATCACAGTTTTCATGTTACAGTGTAATTTATATTACTTATATATAATTATTTTGTGCTGTTTTAGTTGCTGTAAATACACATTATTTTGATAATTAGTATGGCAATTAAATATAATGACATATAATGTCATTATAATTAATAAGGTGTCCTGATAGAAGCTACAGTAATATGAGTAACACCCATTTAACCATGGCAATTTACACTTCATATTTTACACTTTACATTTTATTACACTATAAATACTTTTGGTTCGAAGGGTCTAAACGGCTATAAATGAATGTGCAGACTGGCTTACATTTACGTGGCTGGTATAAAAAGTCACATAAGGAGAGCTGTCTGGTTCCAGAGATGATGTTCGTGCAGAACTCGATGTAACATTTGGGTCTATTATTAATGTAGTATCGCTCATAAATCATGATGTAAACATTGAATAGTTTTAAAAGTATTACATTAAAGTTAAAAGGAATACATTTATTCCTTTATCTCCTTTCACTGAGAACGGCTTGGTAGTATGTATTTTTTTATATTTTCAACTTTCTCTTGGGTCTTGCTCTTGAAACTTTTTTAATAGACTATACGAGAGTAAAATACGCTGCATATAGGGATATTGTAATAAATGTGTTAAGGGTTTAGTACCGCGATTGCCACAGCTTTGAACATAATTTTTAGTTTACTCAAGTAGCCAAACATTTCTGTTCTCTCGTTTAGACTGATGATTTTAAATCTCAGTCTGGACAGATTCAGTCTACTCACCCAGATAAATGCCGTCCATATGAGCACACTTCTTTTTGGTTGTGTTGAAGTCCACGTAGAAGAGGACCACCGGGTGTCCGAAGCTCTCGCCGGGGCTGGGGTCCAGCAGCAGCGCGGCGTCATGCGCACTCGCGCCGGGGTACAGCTCTTCGTTCGCCCTGCGCTCGTCTTCCGCGCTCGCGTCCGCAGAGAAGCCGCTCTGTTTGGACTGCAGCGCACCGCTCGAGTATGAGTCCGGCAGGATCGCCAGCACTTTCCCAGAGCTGGGCTCAGTCACGTACACGACCACCCCGCTCAGGTGCAGGTGGGACAGCTTCTTGCACTCGCTCTCCGGTAGAGAGACCCTCCGGCACAGGTTGAGCTTCAGATACTGAAGTCCAGTACGGACCCAGCGGTCCAGACGAGCCCCGCAGCACTCGCCAATGAGTAAAGCACAAATAAGAAGAGAAACGCACTGGAGCTTCATGCTTTGGCTGTATAAAGGTCTGTTTGGATGTCCTGGCTTGTGTAGCTATTTTCGGGAAAGTTACTTTTAAAACAGCTTTGTTCCGCTGGATGTGTGTGTTGGACAGTCAGGGGTCTTGTGAAGTTTGCAGAGATGCGGGTGTCTTCATTAAAGGTGCTCAGAGCAGCATCCAGATGGAAAGTCATGTGCTTTAACTCCATCCCACAGGCTCTGACATGCTGTTAAACAGAGGAAGGAGGGAGGGGAGAGAGGATGGAGCTGCCTCTCAGGTAATTCCCATTAACAAAATGATTCTTTGACTTATAATTTTATGATAACATGATTACAAGGCAAAACAACTGCTGCCACTCGCATTTGCATCTGGATGCATTAACATGTTGAGATAGGTTACATATTTTATGGAAGGTTATGAAACTAAAAGATGTTTTCTAGAGAATTTTTCACCTTTTCAGTTGCTTAACGTACTAGTAACTAGTAAACATAATTTAAGACTATTTATAGCCTACAGTAAAGTGGTTATAGCCTAAATAAAAAAGATTTGGTGGAATAGGCTGCTTAATTCATGGAGAGAGAGAGAGAGAATCCAGTGAAAAAGTCTTGTTGGCATATTGCAGTTACATTTTTTTTTCTCTCACATGGATAGTTAACATGACATATAATTTTGCAAATAACAATTATATAAATATTTCTATATTTTGTTCTCCTTCAATAAGTAGAAGCCCTTTGAGAGACTGACACAAAAGAATCCTTAGGGCAGCCTGATTTAAAATAAAAATTGACATAAAATATAAATGTCTATTATAAGTATACATATAAATATTAGAATCCACGCATATGCAAAAACACCATAACAAATTAAATTACGTCAAAACATTGTCAAATAAAAACTATACATTTTGTTTAACTTGAAAATCCTTAGTCTGAAATTCAGCACGAACTCCTTGATTGCACACATAGTATTTTTTTCCGAATGAAGTTATTGTATCTCACCAGAGAGTGGTGCTGTTTTCTCATTTATTGAAAATTAGGGCACCTCCACATCGTCATATTTAACCCTGTCCAACCAGTTAGAGCATAATTTCTGAATAACAGAACTGTATATTAATGATGAGTAATTCCATACTAGATTATAACAGTATTCTTTCTGTTATTTCAAGGCAGATTAAATAAATCTTTTATGACATTATTAGACACATGACTGTGCAGTTTCTCAGATTGTCTGAGTTTCATCTTGACATGATTATACACCTCTGTGCCATTAATTACACTTAATTAGGAACATGATCTACAAACAACTGTACTTGTAAGTTCACTCCAGTCTTCTATTTTCCCATCCTAATTAAGAAGCATTTATTATATAGCTATTCAGTACTGTTAGGACATTGGCACTGTGTCTTAAATTTGCTGATCTTCATCATTTTGAAGATTAATATTATTTGATTTATACATTTATTGTGCTTTACTGTAAATGGGATATTAGATTACAAGAACATAATTTCTAGATTTTTAGCACCTGTCACGAAAGCTTATAATAAACCAACATTTATTTTGTCATTTACTCTCAGATATTTTTTCCTCCAAGTACAGTGCTTCAACTATGGCCTAGTTAGTGGGTGTGAAATGTCTTTCCATGGTAATGTAACCACAACTTTAGTTCTGTACGTGTAACCCTATCCAGTGTCATGTCAGTCTAGGGCTCATTGAAGAAAAGATCTGATCGAGCCTTCTCTCACCTGAGAATCTTACGCAACCGGACAGCATTGTGATTTCATGAGGGTCGCTGAAATGGTACAGTCTCATCCTTGATTCAGACTAAAAGGTATTGCTATGCTTAATGTATGTGATATGATTACAGAGTGTGTGTTTTTACCAGCTGTGTTTGCTTAGTTCACTGTGTGTGTGTGTGTGTGTGTGTGTGTCTAAGGGCAGAGCATCGTGGTGACCTGCTGAGAGTTTGAATTGCAGGTGGTTTGTCACAATGCATATTTAATTTTAAGTGCATGCGAGATGGTGATACTGGGTTACTTCATTCTGTAAAGGAGTTTTCAATAACTCGAGAGGATACTGGATAAGTGTAGTCAGTTGGCTCAAGCTTTACCACAGAAAACCTCCCTTGGACCTGTTGTTCTCTGTTTTATTGGGGAGATTAATTAGTTTAGTATATCCTTAAGAATTTATCATCAAAGATGTGAATTTGTACAAGGTAAGTCATTTTTTTTCATATCTATCAGGTGTCAAATTCTTCTTTTTTTCAAGTTTTATAATTGGTCAGAGCTTCAAAATATTTATTATATAGAACATGTTCTGTCAATTTTTCTATGTATGTATATGTAGCCTATTTTGTATGAGAAGGGATGTCACAAGAGAGACTGTGTATACCTATAATTTTATTTTTCAATCAGATTTTTCTTATGGTTGGGTAACAAGTGAAACCACAGTGTTCAAATGTTCATATCTTAGTTTATATTAACTACAATACTTAATTACCAAAACCACAACAAGACTGTAATGCAGGTGTCTAACATTACATTAAAAAAATAAACCTCAGAGAAGCAGCATAACTAGACAACTAGCCTCGGTCTTCCCTATAATAGGCTATTGTGTATCAGTTCATGTATTAACAAAATAAATAGTGCGTCATTATAAGTTATTCACTACATCTAACTTCAATTACAAACATCTATTATGGTTCAGATTAGTGTTAATGTAGTATTTATACACTTTGTTATAGTACTTAGTCTACACTGTGTAAGTTTTTTTTTCAAATATTAATTTTAGTTTTCATTATTTTAGAATTAGTAATTTTATTATGAGCTTTTTTATATAAAATTTACATTTTCATATAATTACACATATTTCTAATTAGTATGTAGTCTACTTATTGATTTCAGTTAGTTGCCAAGGCAGCACTTTTTATTTTTCGTTATTTTTTCTTATAATATGAATATATAACGATACCCGCTATGTTTCCGTTACTAAACGCGAATAGTCTTTATAGTTTTTTTTTTTTTTAATTTATTTAATAGTTTACCAGCAGTAACAGATAGTCCGCCTGTATATGTGTGTGTGTGCGCGCGCGTGTGTCAGCAGCGCAGGCGGCACGAGGCGGGTTTCTCGAGCGCGACACTTTCTCTGAGGCAACACTTAAACTACCCTGTCATCCCGAGCCGGTAAGACGCGTTTATCACCTCCTGAAATAGACTGACGTCTTTGTGCAGTAATAAACGTTAGTGTTACACGAAACGTGTTCGTCCCGTTGACGAGGACGCTGGTGATGTATGGCACAAGAAAGAGTTGTTAACCCTACTGTTCGGCGAGTGTTGTGCGGTAAGCTAAAGCGCTAACGGCTAGCCTCGTTTTGGCCGCGTCTCAAAATCCAGCACGCTGCCTGCGTAGGCAGTATTTAACATGGGTATGATTTTCAGAAACACCGTCCAGCTAGACAGCTGCCTGAGTTTTGAGCCGCAGCCTCTATGTCTCCTTTGATTTATTCACAACAATAAAGCCCCGTTCATGTGTGTTGCTTGCCTTGATGAAAGCTCAATGCCAGACCGATGAAAGCCAAAAATATTGACTAATAATTATAACAATATGGCGTTTGTGTCTACAGAGAAGGGAGTTGTAGGTTTTGGCTAATCTCGTGTATTTCAGACTTATGAGCTGTCTATACAGATAATATTGATAGGTCCCACAATTACAGTTTACTGTTATAACTAAACAGAGTATCAAATATATGCATGTACTTTTATCTTATTCCTGTGTTCAAAAATGGAATGAAAGTGTCATGAACAGATGTATTTTTATTTTATTTATTTAAAATAATTTACGATTTTATAGAATAAACAAAAACTTGCTTACTATCTATATATATATATATATATATATATATATATATTATTTTTATTTATTTTTAATGACAATGGTTTTGTTAATGCTTCATGTTTCATCACTTTTAGTTATTATTTGTATTATTTAGCTGAATTAAAATATATAGTATTTTCAATTACTAAAAATTAGGTTTTTTTTTTTTAAATGTTGAAATTCTTCAAAAAAAAGTCACATAGTTGAATATTGTCCATTTTACATTTCTATTATAAACAATGGTCAAATTTACTTAAACACCACACTCTTTCATGTCTGTGCTTCTAATAAAGAAAACAGGGCCGTGCATAATGAAGCCCAGCAGAATATCAAATGCTTGGCCATATCTGGTTATTAAATAACGGTGATTTACAAAATGGGCTTAAAATCCCACAGTGAGCATTTCATCAATAACCAGTGTTATTTCTCTCTTTTTTTTACAGTTATAGCCCCCTCTATCCTTCGGTTCCTCACTTATGTGTTTGCCTGAGCCCATGCCAGGGGGGTGTGAGATGGCAATTAATGGCCTCCAGTGGAGCTGAAGACATAAGGAATGGGGCATCTCGGCCAGCCCTCATCATCCATGCCAAGTCCGCAGTAGTGCATTCACCCAATGCACGAGGCACCTTCAATGCTGAAAGAAAGAGATTGCAGGGAGGTGCGGGTGACTCGGTGCCTCAGCCGAATGTGAGAGTGCTGTATGATCAGCCCTTCTGTGTCTCAGGGATCCCCACACAACGTGCCTATCCACACGTGCCTACAGTAAAAGTCAGCCGCGTACAGAGCACAAGTACGACTTCTTTAAACGGTGCTAGTAATGGTTTAAGGACCCACAGTGTTTTATCTAAGAGCTTGCCACATATTAATGCTGCTCCCGCTGCATGCAATAGCCACCGTCAATCCCACTGGAACCTTGATTCATTTCGGTTCAAGTCAGGGCTGTTAGGAAAAAGGGCCTTTTCGCCTCAGCTGTCTGTTTGTCCTGCCTGTCCCTCCCCACCTAAGTCGTCTTCTCAAAGGGTTGTAATTGAGAAAATCATGCCTACTAATCAGTCTTTGCCTTGGACGAGCAACAAGCTCAGGGATAACAGCAATGGAGTGGTGAGGCCCCCAAATGCCAAAATGCCCACATACTCCAAACAAGAGACCGTTGACCTGCACAGTCCTGCCAATATCGTATCCGGCTGCAATGGGACACATTCACGAGGCCTCAAAACCAATGCAACAAAACCTCCCCAACCGAGCGTGCCTTTGAAAGACATATGCACAGATGTGCTTGTGAACTACAACAAAGCAGCCAAGGATTTAAAGCCGTTTGAGAAGATAATAGCGGAAGACACTAGGGCAATTGAGCTGGAGTGCTGTGTGGGACACGGTGTCGGTGAAGCTCCTCAGAGAGTGACTAAAATCAGCTCTGAGGCAGAGTTCGCTGCCGCCGTTGTGCATAAACTCACCAAAATCAATGTACATGCAAAAAGCCGGACACTCAATGGTGTGAGCAACGTGAAACATCTCACAAATAGTGCTGTTCCCATCTGCCTTATTCATGAAGATAAGGAGTCTTGTTTTGCACCTATGGAAACCAACAGTGCCCTCAGTTTTGATATAACGGATGAGAAGTGCCCCTCTGCTGTCGTATGTGATGCTAAGACGCAGGGAGCTGACTGTGCCATTCCAGAGGCGACCAGCCATGATATGGCCTCTCCTCAGTCGCCGTCTGTTTACACCGTGACAAACCAGATATCTGCCATTCAACTCACAAAAGAGGAATGCTGTCAGGCCTCTCAGGTGGACACAAGCACAATGGAGGAGGAGGATAGTCATGAGATTCAGAGGTGTGTGCAATTACTCATTTAAATGTTTTTGTATTTACTACTGTTCAAAAGTTGGGGGTTGATGATTTATTTATTTATTTTTAATAAAAAAACACAATTGTGACGTTTAAAATATCTGTTTTATATTTGATAACTGTTTTCTGTCCATATGTATAGCCTGTATAAACAGAAAGTACAAAAGGACATCATTTTTATGAAATAGAAGCTTTAATTGTCTTTATTATATTTAGACAGTATTGTATGTTTGTAAATAATGTGCTGACAGGAAGTCTTAATTAGTTTTAGAGAACCAGATCATTCAAACTGGTTGGAATACTTAAGAAACTCCGACAAAAAATGTCATGCATTTTGGACATAACTTTGAAGCTCTTAAATATTGTCATCTTATTATTCTAACACTGTCACATGTATAAGTTTTTTTCCTTGTGATTCACTTTTCAGACAGGGAATGCATCTAGATGATAATGAGGAGGAGCTTCCAGATAAGCTGGAGAATGACTTCAGTGATGATGGTAACAGAACTGCTTTTTTATGCTGCTTTACGCTTAGCATACATGAACCTGTGTAGCCAGAACTCTTTTATCAATATGTGTTTTTATAAGATTATTATTATTTTTTTGTTGTCTGATTGTGTTTTCATAATATCTAATGCTGCTTTCTTGCTTTTCAGTTGACTCAGATGATTGTGATGTCTCCTCAACAACGTCCATGGCAGCTTCATCCAAGTAAATAGATTTATCTTTGGGAAATTCAGTACTCTGTACTTTCTCACTGTTTTACATTGTGCTTATTAAGTTCTTAAGTGCTAAGGTTTTATCTCAAGCCTTGGTAGTCTCTTCTTTTACAAGGGTTACATCTAAAATACCAGTATTAATTTTCTTTTAATACCAGTATTAAAGTCATAAGGATACATTTTTGAATTTGAAATATATACATTATCTGAATAAATAAGCTTTCCTTAATATGTGGTTTGTTAGTATATCAGTAGTTTATTTCTGTGATGGCAAAGCAACGTTTTCAGCAGCCATTACTCGCATATAATCCTTCAGAAGTAATTCTAATATGCTGGTTTGGTGTACATTTCTTATTTTTTTCATGAGTATCAATGCTGAAAACAGTAGTTTTTTTTACTTAAAACCTTTTTTTTTCTTGTTTGATGAATAGAAAAAATCTTTGATAACATTAAATGTCTTTACTGTCATTTTTGATCAATAAATAAAATTCTATACACAGTTTTACCTCAGAAATTAAGTTCAGCTACAGTCTTTAGCAAATCCCCATTTATATCTTTTTGCTGAATCATGGTTCTCTTTCTGTTAGCTAATCCTGGCATTGTGCTCGTTGCTGGTGATCTGCCAAAGTCTAATTTTTGACGCACAGATTTAGAGAGCAAAGTAAGGATGACTTTGGAAGCTAGATTATAATAGAAGAGGGTCTTATAACTTTGGATGTTTCTCCGCTAGTCACCTGACATTACCATGGTGATGACCAACACACAGAGGAGGACCTGACAGTTTTTTGTTTGTTCTAGTGGTTGCTGTCAGAGAAAAGCTTTAAAGCTAGAAGCCTGTAGAAAGGTCCCACAATTGTTCTTGTGTGATAGAAGTAGAACTATCCTTCTATAACAGGAAAATGAGTCCCTGGTGAATTGTCAGTCCTGTGGAGGCATTGTCATGAAGTGAAGTCCAGCTGATGGGTTTGTTTGTAGTAGGTGTTTTCTGGTTTAATTTTCCCACTCAAAGTAAAAGCCCATGTTGAGTGTTATCTCAAACTCAGTGTAGTTCAGTGTGATTTACCACTTTGAATCAACTTCAGTAGTTCTACATGACTGTCACGTGAGTTATTTAATTTTTCTGTTTTCTGTTCGTGTCAGATTTAAAGATAATTTAAAGTTTTAAATTTTCTTGTTGTTTTCTCTATTTGAAGTGGTTTATTTTTATTTGAGGAAACTGGCTATTGACAATCCTTAAAACACAGTACAAGACTCGTTTGTATAAAGAATTTAAAGGTGGTTTGGGATTCCTCTTGCCCACTTTGTAAACGTATCACACTGAAAGTAATGTGTTAGAGTTTTTTTGTATCCTGTGAGTTTAACAGAGCTGAGAGTACTGCTCTTACTGGCAGCTGAAAGCATCTTCAGATTAGCCAGAAAGTTTAATAAATGAACATACATGTGTAAAGTAATTATAGTGCTTCATAACTAGTGGTTCTGAATATAAACATGAGATTTTTTGAGGCGGGGCGTCCTGCTAATGTTTCTTATGTTTTTTTTGTTTTAAGTGTTGAGGAACCCATTAGTCCTGATGTGGAGAGGGATCTAGTGGAGAAACCTGCACTTATTCCCAGTCTCTTCCCCCACATGCCCTCCACGCTGTACTTCAGCACTGCCAATGAAAGAGGTTGGCATATACACTCACTAAAGATCCTTAAATATAAATTAATTAATACATTAATTATAAATTTTTCTCTTTTAAATATCAGCTCTTGTTTTTTCGAGACTGTATGTTGTTACTATTTCTCCTGACTTCGCAGTGGAGCTGTTGCCTGCTGAACAGAGGAAGCTGCTCAAATGGAAAGTAACTACAGTCACCCCCAATGTTGTGAAAAACACCATCTCCAGATCACACTTCAAAGCCACCAAAAGTGAGTCGACAGCTTTCTTTTTGTAACATTGTGTTTTTAGTGATGTTCAGTGTGAAAACTGCTTGTAGCATAGTTTTCTTTTTTCTGTCTGAACAGATTTTAAAACACAAGGTGTCATACACTTGCCATGTTTGTAAATGAGAAAAACTGGGCATACTATACAAAACAACTGAAGATTGATACTTTCAAGTCACTCCAAATGCAAACACACACAGACATATGCTCCTCGTTGCTAGAAGACATGTTACAAATGAAAACCAATATAGTTAATAATAATTACTTTTTAGAGTGTGCAGCATAATACAATAGACTTTTTCCTGTAAATTCTGTCAACTTTGACTACCCAGAGTTTCCAGAGACTCTCAGTGCTTACTTGACTTTAATTTGGGGCAGAAATATGTGCATAATTTGTGACATGTATTCCAGATTTTAATATGCAGTTTGTCGTGTTTTGCTTTCTTTTTTTTTTTTCTAGAGAGTCATGATTGGCTTGGCTGTTGGGGTCATCATATGAAGTCACCAGGGTTCAAGGCCATTAGAGAGTTTCAGAAGGTAAGAATGGGATGTTTTGCCATCTGTGTATTATCGTTATGTACTAAAAATCCATCATGTTTGTTTCTCACATTTAATTACGTGGTGGTTTTGTTAAATGATCTGTCAAAATGTTGGAATTCCGATACCTTTAGTAATTGCTTAATACTTCCTGTCAGCTGAGTATTAACAAGCATGCATTTCTGTTTGGCAGCTGAACCACTTTCCGGGCTCCTTTCAGATCGGCCGGAAGGACCGACTTTGGAGGAACCTGTCCAAGATGCAGGCACGCTTTGGCAAAAGAGAGTTTGGCTTCTTCCCACGCTCCTTCATTCTCCCACAGGATATCAAGCTGCTAAGGAAGGCCTGGGAGGATGGAGGCAGCAAGCAGAAATGGATCGTGAAACCGGTACCATTACGTTACTTAAAGTTGTTTCGAAATTACTCTGACATTCTTGTCATTGACGTGCTGTCCTTTCTCACTCTTAGCCTGCATCTGCTCGTGGAATTGGCATTCAGGTCATTCACAAGTGGAGCCAAATGCCACGCAAGAGACCGCTCCTCGTGCAGAAGTTAGTTGGAAGACATTGGGTCATATTTGGTTCCTTATTGAGACAGGTTTCTGATCTATTAAGTAATGTGGGTTGTTTATTTTCTTCAGGTATCTTCACAAGCCCTACCTCATCAGTGGGAATAAGTTTGATCTACGCATCTACGTGTATGTGACCTCTTATGACCCACTCCGTGTTTACATCTTTAATGATGGACTAGTCCGTTTTGCAAGCTGCAAGTGAGTAAATCATTTACGAGTATGTTATTTAACTGTTTAAACTGTGCAAATCTCAAGACTTTTTATTGACATTTAAATGGGTGTTTTCTGATTTTTATTCAACACAGATACTCTCCTTCTATGAAGACCCTCAACAACAAGTTTATGCACCTTACAAACTACAGTGTAAATAAGAAGAACACTGAGTATCAGAGTAACAGCGACGATAAGGCTTGTCAGGGCCATAAATGGTAAGAATAAAGAGATATTACTCCTGAATTCAGGGTGAGTCTGTCCTGCAGTGGTAAGATAAGCGGTTTTGTGATTTTAATCAGCAGGCAACTCATGGCCTCAAAATATTCAAACTGGTCTCAGAATCATAAAACAGTCTAATGATTGAGGTTTTATTAAATGCAGGGCCTTGAAGGCGCTGTGGCAGTACTTGGGCTCTCAAGGTATCAACACCACTCTCATTTGGGAGAAGATCAAAGATATGGTTATCAAAACCATTATTGCGTAAGTGTCCTGTAGTCCTAGTCTTGTTCTCTATTTGTGAACTGTTCTTGTGGATGTGCTCACATTCCTCTAAACCAGGTTTCATCAAATCTTACACTGGAGGTCCAATGCACTGCAGAGTTTAGCTCCAACCCTGATAAAAAAAAAAACTCCCCTACCTGTGAGTTTCTAATGATCCTTATACACTGATTAACATGCTCAGGTGAGTTTGATTAGGGTTAGATCCAACCTCTGCAGTGCATTGGACCTCCAGGGTAAGATTTGATGAAGCCTGCTCTAAACTGAACTTGAGTGTGTTGTCTCTTCCCATGGCAGGTCTGACCCATATGTGAACTCACTGGTGAAGATGCATGTACGTTCCTCCTACAGCTGTCATGAGCTGTTTGGCTTTGACATCATGTTGGATGAGAATCTGAAGCCATGGGTGCTGGAGGTGAACATCTCACCCAGGTAGAGCAGGAAGTCTTCCAGCTTAAGCTGTTCAGAATGTACAGTAGTCAGACAACTTTAAGACAAGCTACCTTTTTAAAGAGTAGTTTGTGTTAGTAAAACTGAGTGAGTAATGACACTGACGTTAGGAAGAATGTTATAAGTTGGGTTATACCATGTATTGAATCAATGAGAAAAGTATTTATTTGGCACAAAAATAAGCTCAAAATATGACCTCATTAAAAGAAGTTCATTTGCTTTTCACAATTTAATTTTTCCAAGCCGTTATATCAGCACAGAATCCTTCCCCTGTAGCAAATATCATTCTTGTAATTTTTCTTCCTCTCTCTCTGTCTCTAGCCTCCATTCTAACACACCACTGGACGTCAGCGTCAAGGGTCAGATGATTCGGGACCTGCTGAACCTCGCTGGCTTTGTGTTGCCGTTGAGAGAAGACTTTGCACCATCCAGTTCCAGTGCCAGCAGCTCCACCAATAGGTCAGTTATGATATTACATGTATTTGAAATGTACCTATATTGCTTTATATTTCCCATATTTGAATCCCCGCTCGTGGACCTTTCTGGGTCCCATCCCCCCTCTTTCTCCCACTTTTATTCCTGTCTCACCACTGTCCTGTCAAATAAAGGCTGAAAAAATATAAATCTGAAATAAAAACATTGCGGTTACCACAAAAATATTAAACAGCACTATTGTTTTCAACACTGATAACAATAAGGATCATGTAACAGTGAAAACTAAAGTAATGGCTGCTAAAAATTCACTTTTCCCATCACAGGAATAAATTACATTTTAATGCGTTCATATAGAATATTGTTATTATAAATTATAACAATATTTCACAATGTTAAATTTTTACTGTAATTTGCAAAGAAATCGTATAAGTAACTTTTCATTAAAAAAATCATACCCAAGCCCAAATTTTTAAATGGCAATATAAAAGTACATCATTCATTTATTTCTTGTTTTTAAATTAGTTCTGAATGCCTCTAACTTACGTTTTACTAAATTTCTTTTCAGTTTATGTGGAGCAGTGCAAGATAAATGGCGGTCAGACATTTCTACTGATGAGAAAGTAAAGAGAGCCTTTTATCTGAGTCAGCGCTTTGGAGACCAGGTACTCAAACACACATCATATACTGAGATATTGATCACTGATGGTTCACCTTCAGTAGTTGTTTCCCATTTACTTCCATAGTATGGTGTAAAGAAAAGAAAAACACTGTGATTGAGACCAGCAACTGAAGGTGAACTATCCTTTTGAGCTAAGAAAAAAAAAAGCATTGTCCAGTTATCCAAGTTGGTAGTTACTGATAGTACTAATGACTGCCTTACCCCCAATTCCACACATATTTGAATGAAATATGCATTTTTGTGTGCAGGATTTCTGTGCAACAATCCTGGATGTGCTGACACCTGATGATGTGCGTGTGCTGGCAGAGAGTGAGGACGAGTTGAGTCGTAAAGGAGATTTTGAGCGAGTTTTTCCCTCTCATGCTTCCTCCCGGTACCTCCGTTTCTTTGAGCAACCACGCTACCTCAACATCCTCCTCAACCAATGGGAACAGAAATATTGGCTCATCAGGAGCAAAGGTGCGTTTTTGCATTACGGAGCACTATGACCCGTAACTCTGACCCGGTTTGCTTAGCTATCCATTTTAACTTTTATTTCATGCTTTTAGGTATCGATCTGCTGAGGGATTTGTGTGAGAAGAGGTTGCACATGGGCAACCTGGCAGATTCTGTTCATCACGTAAGTACTGATGTTTTTTTTAACAGACTCTTGTATTATATGGCTGCCCTGTTGGAATTTCAGACCAAAATGTGGATTTTCATTTTTCTATTTTTGAACTGATTTTGATCTACAAACCCAAAGGCGTCTATACTGTTTTCCCCGGGCATGAATTTGGTACTTTTTTCTCCTCTCTCTTCTTCTTCTTCTTCTTCTTCTTCTTCTTCTTCTTATTCTTATTCTTATTATTCTTATTATTGTACTTGAGGTTTTTTTGTTTGTTTGTTTGTTTTTTGTTTTTTTTGGTGGCCATTATGATGTGTGCTCATCTTCATTCTTCTTTTCGATATTTGAAATAAAATAAATGTTAAATGAAATAAAGTATAAAAAATTTTACATTTTCATTTAGTATAAAAATGACAAAAACTAAAATCAAAATATGAATCAAAATTATAGTTAGTTAAAATTGTTCGGTCATTTATTATGTAATCCTTGTTAAAAAGAGTTTAATTATATTATTGTTAGTAGGCTATATGATCTTTAGGCTTGTTCTTCTATTCATAGTGGTCTTCCAAGTCATATCGTGGACACCGATCTCAGATGACAAGATCTGGGTATGCACACACACCTACACCTAACCTGCATTGACTTATGATGATATGTCCAACTTAGATCTGACTCGCTTCATGTCTTTGTTTTTCTCAGTGTTCTGGTCAGTCAGAGGTCTGATGCTGAAGATGAGGATTCGTCTGATCGTGAGGTTCAATCAGTCACTATGAGTCTTCCAGACATGAGTTTGCTGAGCACCGTCAGCCTGAGCCCCAGTCCCACTTCCAGCACCAGTCTAGCCAGTGACAGCCTGCCTTCTCATGATGACCTTTGAGATCCACCACACAGCCCTTGACATTCAGAGCTTCCAAACTGTGTGTATACATGTCACATCTAGTGACGCTCCTAGCAGAGCTCCTAGAGTTGTGCTTTTCTGCTTTTGGAGGGAGATTGAAAAGGAGACTAAACTGGCCATATGGATGGGTGTTAACAGCCGTATTTTGTTGCTGGAACAGATACAGGTGTAAATACACAGTGCATGTGGGTGGCAGGAGGAATAATCTCTTCCTGTTTGGAGTTTTGATTGTGTTTCCTTATGAGCCTATAGATACTTCTGCATTGTTTACATCACAGGTCTGTGTATAGTACAGGCATCTGTTGAGCTGACTATATTAAAGCGTGTGGGATGAAATGTGAAGTTTGGAAAAGAGATACTATTGTAAAAATAAAAATCACTGTCATGTCTTTTAATGACATTTGCATGCCCTGTTCAAGGTAGACAACATGCTCAGGTTAAGGTTTTTAAATTAAAATTGCTGTTTGAAATATGACCTTTTCATTCTTTCGTAACCATTTTTATTAGCTTCTTAAAATGGAGTTGAATAGTAAGAGTGATATCTGGATCTTGATCACACTTGTGCTTGGGGTTATTTTGAGAATATCAACTGTTTTATGCAACAACTACTTGGTTGACTGGTATTTCAACTGCATAGATAGTTTACAGAAATAGCGTCTCATAGGGGCAGTTACTATTGGGTACTGACAGACTGTTTACTTTTGTAATCAGTGATATATTTGCTATTGCTCATAGCAAACACAAACAGTTCACAGCAGTTGTTGTCAACCAGGGCTCTGTGGGCATCAGCAAATTTCCTAAGGAGCCTCAAGATGACTTAAATAGAATTAAATTAAGTCAAAGCAAGATTTAATTCCTTTTCAGAACCAAGGTTCCCAAAGTCCTAGATAAGTGATGTAGGCTAAATATAAAAGTGTAATATGTAGACATAAAGTTCTGTAAATCCAATGGTTGAAAAGATCCGGATGCATGAAAAACATTTAGGTTTTAAAACGCTACAAACTATTCACAATACTCCCTTCAGATACTGCCCCCCATTTTTGTGATATTTATTTTGAAGCTTCACTGTGAAATTTCTTTTAAGATTAATGTAAAAACAAACAAAACAAAAGTAAATTTTCCAAGCCATGTGTTTACATTACTTGGCTACACTTTGATAAACCTGTAATAATGATTTTACAGCCATATATCTGATAGCTTTTCACTTGTTTGTGTGTGTGGTAAACATAATGTGAAGCTGTAAGTTTGTCGTCACAGGTAACGAGAGACAACTAGATTAGAAGAGACAGGTATCTAATAGATAATATATAAAGTACTAATAGCATAATTTTTTTTTTTTTTAATAAAAACAAATATAACTTAATAATATGGTTCTCAGACAGTAGCAGGAGTTTATTGTAATGTTTGACCATTGAAACGTAACAAGAAATCTCTGTCTAATGTTAACAATTTGCAATGCAAACTTTTAAGTCATTTTTTAAAAACATCAATGTTTCCAGTAACTCGATACAACAGAAATGACTCTTACTCACATGCGTGTCATATCTACTTTTTTTATTTTTTTTATTATTATCAGTGTTTTGCAAAACATTCATCTGCGCAAAGAAACACAGCCGATGCACAACCCACATAGGGTTTCTTCAGCATTATTTTCTAACTTTATTCTATTATTCTATTATTTCCCATTTCCTACTTTTTACTGTCAACACATGTATCCATTGACAATTAAACCCAATTTGAGGCCTAATCCAGTCTTAGACCGTGAAAAAATAAGAAGAGGTCCAAACTGTAATAATCAGGTAACAGTTTTGTTTGACAACATTTTTATCATCTTGCAAGTAATGGTTTTGCAGTGGTCTTTTCTACTGACTGGTCTTGTGTTAAACATGTATTAAACATTTAATTCATAAATGTCATAAATTTCTGTGTAATTTCGTTATAGATCAAGATTGAGGTCCTGACTATGCTTTGCATTCTTCATACCATCCAGGTCTCTTACAGGGGTGTTGTGTACACAACCAGTCACAGCCACAACATCTGTGATTCTCCTCCCCCCGTCCCACGTCCAGCCCTCTGCGTGCCTGGGCCGGCTTTCTCTCCTGATTTAGATCCTGCTCTGCACACAGGGACGGGAGCACAGCTGAAATATGCTCCGGTCACACCAGCTCAAGCACTGAATGCGTTTGTCTCACAGTGGGACCCCTGAACATGGACCCTCTGACGGAGGTAAGATCCAAAGAGCAACCTGTACGAGTTCTCGCATACGCTTCAGATGAAAGCAATCTTATTCCAGGAATGGTTCTGCCGCTTCGGTGTCTACTGCTTATGAAATGTTATCATATCAACTTGATGTGTTTGCTGTAGTTTAAAGAACTAATGTCAATAAGTAAACTGCACTCCCAGGCTTGTTTCAGTGTTGATAATCCACAATTACTGGATTCAACAGATAACATATGAATAACTAGTTATTCTGGTTGCTTTGTACATTGTGTTTATGTTTGAGGTTATTTTTGGAGATCTGAACAGTGCATGGAGACAAGGCCTCTGTGGAAATCCAAGTTCATTGTGAGGTAGAGATATGTATGTAGCTGAAAAACATCATTATTTCTAATAATAATTAACTATATGTGCATTTCCTGAAATACCAGTGATTGCAAGGTAGCAAAAGACTAGTGTTCAAGTTTTAGGCTTTGGTTTAATGTAAATAATCTGAGCAACTCTATTGAGTCTGTACGTTATTTAATTTGGGTTGTATTCTATCAATCTAATAGTTTGTGGTTAGTATGTGAGGAATGATATATGATGCCTAATTTATCTCTTTAGTCATACTGTAAAGATAAAGTACCTGTCTCTACAGGGTTCTGTGGCAGAATTTACTGCAATTAAGCAATATCACAATACTATTTTATCTATGTAATGATTCAGACCAACAGCGCGGTTTTAAGCAATTTTTTAAGTTATTTTATTTTATCTTTTTTTCTCTTCCAATAAACAAGGTTTCAAGTGAAGCCACAGCAGAATGTTACTCCTGAATGAATCAATGTGTTTGAACTACTCAGTTAAATGAGTGATTCAATGACTCAATTTTGAAGATGCTTGTCGCCATCTACTGGTGCAATCATGTAACGTGCAAAAAAGAGTCACTGAAAAATCTACATCCAGCTACTGCTGGAATAAACACAGAGAAGCGGAGTGATAGTTGGACTGTCTTAATCGGTTAATCAGATTTAACGACCGGAAAGAACTGTTGTATAATCAGTAACTGGTCAGTTAGTTAGGTATGAGGCAGTTACCAAAACAAAAAATATCTGGGTGAAATACTAAGCAACCTGTTGCTTAAAGCTGCTTCTTATATTTTTTAATAGGTATGCTATACATTGATGCTATGCCCTCATTACTTCTTTTGACTGATTTTTTGAGCATATTACCTTTTAGGAAAAGACCATTTATTCTCTACTCTGATTGTAGTTCCCCTTTATGGAGGATGAGGGGCTGACCATGAATAAGACAGGTATCTATCAGTATCTTTTGTACACCCTGTGCATTTCTATATGTATACATTAGCTATTTCTTAACTATTGTCTCTGAAATTCTGCTTTCAAGTGCTGATTTAGTTATTCATTTTAATTTGACAATCATTTTTAAATGTTGTAGTTGTGTATCTAATGTAACATTTCTTAAACTGCAACTTGCTATAAGATTTTATGTTTATAATTTATTATAATGATGATTAAAGTTGGTTAATAAATAGTTTTTTAGTAACAGAAAGCTAAAAAAAGTGAAAGCAGTTTTGTGGGTAAAAGAATCTGTACTTATTTTAAAATTATCTTGCTATACCAGAAATATATAATTTACAAATTTTGCCAAATTAACTATTTTCACAGGATGTACTGATGCATTTCCAGATTTATTAACATCATAAATCTAGCAATTCCTTCTTATTTTCTGTGTGTGTGTATATATAATATATATCCGTTGCTGTTAGAGCAAATGGGAACACAAAAATATATTTGTTGTAGTTCCTGTTCACTATAATATGACGACTTCTGAGTGTGTAGTATAAAGCCCAGAGTACAAGGAATCACTTTTACCATTTTTTCCCCCCTCCAATTAGGTTGCTCTATTTCAATAGAAAGTGAGAGGGAGCTTACCAGAGACTTTTACATCTGTTTTACCTTTTTGATGCCATAATAAGTGTGCTTAATTTGAGGAAACTGCACAAAAAGTCGAGTTGGACAGCAGTTGTGATGTTTGACCAGTAGGGTACATAAAATTATAGCTGCAGACTGACCGACCTGCAGCAGGGGTCTCCCTCTCTGTGTCCCTCTCAAGAGTCTCTCCAGGACCCTGACTCAGACGTGTATGCCAAGTTCTTCATGAGTCACTGCTGCTACGATGCCATTCCAACAAGCTCCAAACTGGTCATCTTTGATACAACACTGCAGGTGTGCTTTTGTGCTTACTACAGTGTTTAGTAGACTGATTCAATTTAAAAATATTCTCATTTAAGATGTTCAACACATAAACACTGAAATATGTGACAGGTGAAAAAAGCATTCTTTGCACTGGTTGCAAACGGGGTCAGAGCGGCACCTTTATGGGATAACAAGCTGCAGTGTTTTGTAGGTAAGCAAACGTTGGGGATCTGCTGAGTCTGTTGAAGTGTGGTAGCTCAGCTGTGAGCCTGCATCAGATTACTGAAATCTTATAATGTCACTACAACATCTTCACCCATAAACCCATATTAGGAAAAGCAAGCATGATTCACATATGCTAAAACACTTAGCACATGCCAGCCATAACCAAGTGTCATCCATTTTGAGTTTTGATTCAGGATAGAAAAAAGCTTACATAATGAATGATTTTAAATTTTAGCTCCCAGAGGGATTTACTTGAATCTGTTTTTTTAAACAGTTTATGAATGCCACATAAACTGCTCTTGACTAATGATTTATCTTTGATGCTTTTGAGTAAAAATGATTTCTGAAAGAGCATGTAATGACTGCTGACAGTTCAGCTATTCTTGCCATCACAGGAACAAATTAAATATTAAAATGTGTGTTAAAAGAAAATGCTTATTTCATATTGTTATATTTTTTACTGTCTCTTATTTTTTGATCAGATAAATGCAGCCTTGGTGAACACAATAAACTTCTTTCAAAAAATGTGAAAGATGTTACCGACCCCAAACTTTCGAATAGTTGCATACAAGCGCTGACACAGCTTTGATTTGTAGCAGTCTCAGTGTCAGCGTCTGAGACTTTTACTGACTGATTATTCTCAGCACCCGTCCCTTCCATCAGTGCCAGCTTCTAAGTTTAGTGTGGCTTCTGGGCCGAGGTATCTGATGGGAAATGGCAGGGTAGAGCTCTAATCCCCTGAACCTTCTCTGGGAGTAATAATAGCCATGCTAATGAGAAAGAATATCCTCCCACTGAAAGGAAGCTCTGGTGCAGGAGTGTGTTCCTGTTTCAGTGCATAGTGAGAGTTAGTATGTTTATGCTAATAAAGGCCTCTTGATACTTTTTAATTTTAAACTGTAATGCTTAGTGACTTTGTTTACATGCGGCACTGTCAAGTCCGTTTCAGATCAGATTGTATGAATTATTTGCTGAATCTAAATTTAAAGTTGAATTCAATTTAAAACTGAGTGATCGTGTTTGTTTTCATTTTGCAGGGATGCTCACCATTACAGACTTTATCAACATTCTCCATCGTTACTACAAATCTCCCATGGTAATCCTGAAAAATGTATTATGGTTTTCGCAGCACAACTTTTTATAATAGTGATAATAATAGGAAATGTTTCTTTAGCAGCAAATTATCATATTAGAATGATTTCTGAAGGATCATGTGACACTGAAGACTAGAATAACAAATGCTGAAAATTCAGATTTGAGATCAAAGGACTGATACAATTTTGAAATAGATCAGAATAGAATACATCTATTGTAATAAATTTTCACAGTATTGCTGTTATACTGTATATTTCATTAAAGTTCCCCTATTATGGGTTGTGAAAGGTTCATATTTTGGTTTTGTGAATCCCAAATAACAGGCATGCATGGTCATGGTCAAACACTTCCATTTTCTTATAATATGAATTAATTTCTACTTTATTTGTTCAACAACTCCCAAACAATTGGTCCAATAATTAATTTTTCAAAACCCCTCTTTTCTGTGACACCAATTCTGCAGTGATTTATCCATTTTAAAGCAGTTTGTGAGCTTTTAACGCTTCAAAAACGGCACCTAGTGGCAAAGAATGAATTTGCATTTTCATTTAGACCAGCATGAAAATTAAAGGAATACTCCACCCCAAATTTGCAATTCTGTCTTTAATCACTTACCCCCATGTGGTTCCAAACCCATAAAAACTTCGGAACACAATTTAAGAGATTCTACTGTATATGAAAACCGGGAGGCTTGTGTCTCTCCTCTGACTGCCAAGTAAATAACACTGTCAAGGTCCAGAAAAGTATGAAATACATCGTCAGAATACTCTGGCCATCTGCCATCAGTAATTTAATCTGAACGTCATGAATCAACGAGAATATTTTTTGTATGCAAAGAATACAAAAATAACGACTTGATTCAATAATTTGTCCCCTTTTCCGTAGTGCCATTTTGGAGAGTATCCATTGGACACAAACTACATATGCTCTTCTGTCAGCCCCGATATGTTTTCTATGCACACTTATGCTTTGATTTAAACAAAAACAGTGTATCCTTGTGGCGAGGCTGACACAGAACAGTGTACACAGTGTGTTCAGTTAATATTCTCCAAAACATCGTACTTGACGTAAATTGCGTACTTAGAGTCAACTCTTTCTTTTGAGAGACAATAACTTGTACCCTTACAGATTTAAGACTTTGTTTTCATTCATTTAGAGCTGTGTTACACACTGCATGAAACATCATTTCCAAAACAATCCATGATAGGGGCACTTTAAATAATTCAGCCTTGGCAAACATAAGAGACTTCTTTCAAAAGCATTGTAAAAAATCTTACCAACTACAAGCATTTGAATGGTAGTCTTATTAGTCTATCCAGAATTAGATATCTGATGTAAACAAAGAATCATGTACTTTTTCTATTTTAGGTTCAGATCTATGAGCTGGAGGAACACAAGATTGAGACATGGCGAGGTGATTGTGTATAGTTTTGAGGATAAATATGTAATTCCACACACATGGTAAGATGTGTTAAAGTAGTAGCTGTATTTGTTCCCTCTTTCAGAGGTCTACCTACAGTATTCTCTCAACTCCCTGATCAGCATCACACCTGACTCCAGGTAAAGCAGGACCTCTCCAGCACTTTGTTTGTCCTTTCTTTTTTTTTTATCTTTCCAGTGACAGAGAGTTGTGTTTCCTGTTGGCAGCCTCTTTGAAGCTATTTATTCCTTACTGAAGAACAAGATTCACAGACTACCCGTCATAGATCCAGAATCAGGGAACGTCCTCCACATACTCACCCATAAACGCATCCTCAAGTTCTTACACATCTTTGTAAGAGCTTTTATGTTGTACTTTTTTGATATCACCATTCATAACAGCCATTTCAACATTAAGTTAATGGCTGTCTGCAATTTGTGAAATGCTGCATATTAACTTATAGGTGTTAGTCTCAGCTAGCAAAACTGCTTGCACTAACTCGATCTCATTAAAAAAAACAGCTATTTCTGATATGGCAACCCACATAATTTGCACCACATTATACATACAGAAAATTATGATTTATTTTTTTTTCTATAAAAACAGAATGAAGCATGAGTGTCAACCTGAACACCATCTCACACCAAAACACCAGTAGGGCATAAACAGATTTTATGAGAGCGTACAAATGAGATTTCATGATTTCAAATTAATTAGACATCAATTTGCCAAAACATTTATGATTTGCCATGAGAAATGCTTATTCTGACTCTCAACATAGCTCTATACTGAATGATGAATATTTGCTTTATGAATCTCAGGGCTCGATGATCCCAAAGCCACAATTCTTACAGAAGCGGATTGAGGAAGTGAAAATTGGAACATTCAAGAGCATTGCAACTATTAGGGAGACAGAAACAGTTTATGATGCTTTATCAATATTTGTAGAGCGACGGGTCTCAGCCCTCCCCGTCGTCAACGAGCAAGGTACTGAGTACAGCTGTTTGCTTTTGTTTTTCTGCTTTCTTAATACATATCTTCAACTTCTGAAGGTCTTCAGTGTGGTTTCTGATATTTTTCTTTCCCTTTAGGCAAAGCGGTGGCACTTTACTCCAGATTTGATGTCATTGTATGTAGACTAACATCCTCGCCCCTTTTTTCCACGATTATGTTACAGCAAATAACTTTCATATGTACTAAGCAAAGTTTAAAGTTGGTGTCATGTGCATTTACATAAACAGAATTTGGCTGCACAGAAAAGGTACAACAACCTGAACATGACGATGCAGGAGGTCATTCAGAGCCGCTGGTGCTGTATTGAGGGGGTGCTGAAGTGTTATCCTCACGAGACCCTCGAAACCATCATTGATCGGATTGCTGAGGCTGAGGTAGTAGAACAAATAGTTAGTTTTATATTATAGCCTTCCAGAGCTGATGGCTTGTTTTCATTTGCATCATTTAAAATACACTGAGCAAAGGTCCTTTTGCGGTTTCTGTCAGGTTCATCGTCTAGTGCTGGTGGACACAGAGGATGTGGTGATGGGAATCGTCTCGCTCTCGGATTTGCTTCAGGCACTGGTCTTGACTCCTGCGGGCGTTGAAGCGCTTTTCTCTTAACACCAGTGGAGGGCTCCCTCTCCACCGTCGTCCTCATTTCATATCATACGAGGTAGGCAGACTGCTGTCAGCAGAGATGCTGTTTTACTTTCTCTCAGATACGCCATCCATCCATTTCTGCAAACAACTCAGGAAAAAAAGGTGCATAAGCTGTCAACCCTTTTTTACAACATTTTAAGGGTGCATTTTAATGGTGCTAATGTTAGTACCTATATGTTATGTATTAGTACCTTTTTAAAAGGGTACTGCCACAGTGACAGCTTTTCTTTTCCGTAGAGTCTATAGTGTCATAGAATGGAAAGTACATTATAATGTTTGCTTTGGAGTACATGAGCTGTTTAAGCCTTTGGAGACATCTTCCAAACAAATATTTGTTCCAGAAGAGGAAGGCTGTTTCTATAATTGTGACCAAAAATATACATGGACAATAGTGCAGATCAAGTGGTACTGCAAGCCGTTTGTTAAAGAAGATTAAAGGAATGATGCTTTTTTTCTTGAATTTTCCAGAACTTTGTCCTAAAGCAAACCATGAGCCAACCATGAAGATGAATGTTCGAAGATTGAACGTGTAAATATTTTTATTGTTGCTGGCAATTTGGGATTTTATGTATCACTTGTTTAATCTTATTTTGCAATTTAACTTGTATATTTGTATAATTTATTAAAGAATTATCATGTAATTATTTGAAATGTGATATATTTTGTCACATAGTGTGTAAAAATGCTAACCCTCTTGGCAAAAATCGTCTTTTTTTAATAACAATTTTCTTATAAACCCCTGATCCTTTTATTGTAAATAAACAGATAATCGTGTTATTTTAGTCATATAACTGAAGTGTTCCTACAGATTTTTCATACTCTCAATAGATTTACAATGTTATATTGCACAAATTTATTTTTTTCCTACCACATACAAAATGTTTTATTCAATGATTGTACTGTGTTATTATTTTGGTAAAGAAGTTGTCTGGGTGAAAAACTGCTTTACAGAATAAAACGTAAAAATATAAGCATCAAACTATTACAGCAGTTCTGAATTACATCAATGTCCCCTATGAATATATAATAAGCATAATTTGTACATATTTTAAATATTATTTGTAACATTTGTTTTTTACAATGTTTCAGTATGAGAAAATAAATAATTTCAGCCTGTCGATGGCAAATACAGAGTTCAATGTTTGAGTTGTTGCTGCATATATTTACCAGAGGTGTATCCTTGTACATCCTGCTTTTCACTGTTAGCAAACAGTGTCATGCTAAGTAGGAGTTTAACAACCTAATTTGCGTAATTTGCGCTTCAGACCAGTTTTTGCACTTACATTTATTTCAATATGTAGCTAGCACCTTTGACGTTAAATATCTCAAACACTGACTAATGTTTTGAAGCACTTAATCCACAACACTACTGTATGTCAGTGACATGTCTTAAGACACTGTGAACAAATTAATTCTGTTCAAATAAAATTTAACTAAACACTTTATAATAAGTCTGCACAAGTTAACATTACCCAAGGCAAAAGTTAACATGTACTTACGGCAATCATAGGCAGTGTTGGGGATTAACTAGTTACATGTAGCGGAGTTACGTAATTTGATTATAAAAACAATCAGTTACAATTATTGAGAAAAAAATGTGTAATTGAATTACAGATCTGAATATTTTCACAAACATGCAAATTTGATTTTTTTTTTTTTTCCCTCCAAATTGCACTGACTGCTCTAAAATATGAGACACCAGTTTCAGGAGTTTAGGACACATGCTTATTTGGTAATTATTTTTTTCCTATTTGGGTTTATGTATATGCTTTATTTATTAAGATTGACTGGTTTTTCCAAGGCATTGTAAGATGCAGGTGTTTCCTGTCATAGCTATGTAAAGTTTTCACTTTGAATTTGATATTAAACTATTTCTTGTTATGATTTAAATCTCCCTGCTAAAAAAAAAGAAGCCCAATAGAAGCCAACACAGAAATTCTAATGGTTTTCATTAAAATACCATTATGAACCATTAACGTTTTCCAGTAAAACCATTACAAAATTCCTTTTTTGTAGTGTGTTTTGGGCATTTTTCCAATTGGATTTAACATCCCACCAATAGAATCCATCATATACCAGTAGACACCATCATACTTTCCTTTAAAACCAATACAATTCCCATTATAACCATTACATCCATTACATTTTCTATTGTGTTTTGCACAGGGTTCTAATTATTTTTTATTTATTTATTTTTCTCAGCAGGGCTATATTTAACAAAGTAAAAAGAGGTGATAACCTTCCCAACACTGCATATAGACTACTAATATAAACACTTTAACAGCATTAAATTAGATTCATTTCTATTTGTGCTAATACGTTTAACATTAAGCTACTTTATGCGCAATAGTGCATTAATCTCGTTAACAGAGATTAATATAAACTGTAAAATTGTTTGTTTGGCTCCTGATACACATTAATTAATGTGTAGAAAAGTGGTACCACCAAAGTCCAGATGGAGAAGCTCGAATGCCATGTGTCAAATTTTATGGCCTCAGTAATACTTTCATTCTGATAAGGGGGAATGTTTGAGTGCTCACTTAAAAAACAACAGATTCACATTTCTTAAAATGCATTATTTACTGCAGAACTATGAAGTTACAATATTAAACAATACATACAAGATTCCTATCTGTATTATTGGCCGTGGAGTGTTTGATGAACTTGATAATTATTTAATTTTGCACTTTAAATGTTGTATATGGCCTCAGTTGGGTTTCCTAAAAACACACATGCCACAATCTTCCACCCTTGTTTGTAATGCAATCGTTCGGGCAACAGAAAGTCAAACAGACGTTTGGGGAGGAAGCACACTCACTGTCTCGCTGGATGGAGTGAGTTACAGTCACGGGATATTTTCTCTTGAATTAATTCTTCCTAAAAGAGAATGGACCGAGATAAAGACAGCACCGCACCGCATAGGTAAGCTCTCCTGAGAACCACATTTCTTCAGAAAGCTGTTTTGCTTCATTTACTACTTTATTGGTTCTCTGAATGGCACAGATTGCATTAATGGTTGATATCTAAATTATCATTGAGCAGATGATTTTATCCAAAACTTTTTTTTGTTTTTAATCTAAATAGAATAGCCCAACTTTCTCAGTATTAACAATGCTAACATTGGGCTTTTTGTGTTTCATGCACATATTTCACTAGTATAATTTTAACTACTAGGGGTCCTCAAGTAAATTATGTGAAAGAGACAAAAACGGGGGGAAAAAACTACTGAGAGGAGTTATTTACAATGGTCTTGATATTCCAATGTGTTTCTGCAGCAAAATGTTTGGAATAAAAGTGAAGAAGAAACACAGGAAAGGACACAAGGGTGTTGTAATCGCAAACAAAAATGCTCTAGGTAAGACCATGAAAGCAAACACTGTTACATAAGTAAAGATGTAGAGTATTTCATGAGGATTAACTGCATGGTTTTGTTGACAGAGATATTCAAATCCATAAATTCAGACATACGGTAGCCTTATAAAGTTTTAAAATGCTTGTAAACCAATTGTGACTGAGCTGGTTTAATCTGTACGTTTTAGAGGCTGAGCCTGAAACTAATCCTGATGATCCAGATGTTGTAGACGTACCCCAGCCTGGACTCTCAGAAGCGTCCACCTCTGCACCCGCTTTCCTCAGACAGACGGTTTATACTAAGAGGCACTTTTTATTTTTCTGTCAAAACTTTACACAGTGTAACGTGTTATTTCTTGTAGCTTATGTACAGCATGTTCATGTTTTTACTTTTTCTGACTTACAAGGTGTAAACCTGTGGCCAAGATCTTGGAAGGTGAAAGCAAACCACAACATTTCCAGGTAGAATTCAGTATAATTTTAATAAAAGTTGCAGTTATTTCTTGTTTAGAGATGATATAGCTGATATTCTTAATGTTGAAAGTCAAAATCTGTTTTTCCTAAGATCTCCATCAATATAACAGAAGCTAGGCAGCTAGTCGGGGACAACATAGACCCTAGTGTCGTGATTGAAATTGGAGATGAGAAAAAGCAAACATCTGTGAAAGAAGGAACCAACGCTCCCTTTTACAATGAGGTGATTATGCTGTCTTTGATGGACACTTTCTGATAATAATATAATATTATAATATAATAATAGTTCCTCTCATCCCAACAGTATTTTGTATTTGACTTCTTTTGCAATCAAGACATCTTTTTTGACAGAGTCATCAAACTATCTGTAAGTACTTAGGCTAAACACATTGTTTTTTTTTTTATGTAACCTGCAATGCTTACATTAGTGCACTTCTCCCAAGGTCATGCACTCAAAGATCATGAAGAGCTTCTGTGTGGGAACCTTCAAGATTGATGTTGGGACAGTTTACTCCCAGCCTGGTAAACACTTGGTTTACAGTTGTATCTTTTCCTTAACTAGAGTTGTTTTTTTTATTATTTCTTTTGGATTATTATGTTTTTCTACTTGTGCCAGGCCATCAGTTCATCAATAAGTGGGCCACGCTCACAGACCCTGCTGACATCCGAACAGGGGTGAAAGGTCACCTGAAATGTGATATCAGCGTGTCAGGAAAGGGAGATGTTGCAGCACCATCCCAGAAGTTCAGTGATGCCGAAGAACAGATAGAAAAGTAAGATCTCAGTCAGGGGTGGAGTGGGGCACTAAAATCCACCGGGAAAATTCTGACCGCAATATTGTTATTCTGGGCAGCCATGGTGGCAGATATCTAAGAAACTATTTATAATTTAGTATACACTTTGTTGCTTTAGTAATCAGACAATAAAGATTAATTCAGTGACTTTCATTTCTAATAAACTGCCACTACATCTCCTTTGTGTCTTATGAAAGTGATACTGAAAAACTTTGTCCTCTTCCAGACACCTCCTGCTTCCCGAAGGCTTAAACCCTGAACGGCCGTGGGCTCGGTTTTACGTGATAGTGTACCGCGCAGAAGGTCTTCCCAGGATAAACTCCAGTATTATGGCCAACGTGACCAAAGCCTTTGTTGGAGACACGACAGCCCTCATAGACCCTTATGTAGAGGTGTCATTCTTCGGGCAAGTTGTAAGTTCACAATTCAGTGCTTATTACAAAACAAACACACTTATAGGGATAGTTAACCAAAAATGAAAAGATTCTGTCATTATTGCTCACCCTCGATGAGTGTTCTTTATTATTATTTAAATACTAATATAATATTTATTTTTGTTTTTAACTGTAATTTAGGTTTAGTAGTTTTGTTGTGTGTTTTTGGAATTTTTTTATTAGTTTTATTTTAAATATGTCTGTGCGGTATCAGTTTTAGTAATATAATGCTTCAAGTTTTTGTTAAACTGCTTTATCATTTATATTTTTGTTTTTTGTTTTTTTTTTTTATAAAGTTTTTCATCTAATAATTAGATTGAATTTTATTTTATTATAATATTACCAATTTTTTTAATTTCAAGTAATAATTCAATCACAAATAAATAAATAAATACAATTATTTTAATAGTTTACCTTTAAAATACCTACACTGCCCTTATATCATTACAAACTGTATCGTTACAAACTTTGTAGTTTTTAAAGTTGTTACAAACAAACTTACAAAATGAGGATTTGTTATAAGGACATGTTAAGATAAAAAAGAACAACAAACAGGATGAATATTAACATAAATGATGCTTATGAATATATAAATGATATTCATTGCCGCGTTATAAAGGGTTATTTCACCCAAAACTAACAATTCTGTCATTAATTACTCACGTTCTTTATTTTCTGCTTGAAAGGGCAGGACATCTACTCAGAAGAGCACAGCAGACCCAGTGTGGAACGAGCAGGTGGTGTTTAAGGAGATGTTTCCTCCACTGTGTCAGAGACTGAAGATTCGGGTTCTGGATGAGGGAAGCATGAATGATGTGGCCATTGGGACTCATTATATTGATCTACACACCATCTCAAATGACAATGATGGAGACAATGGTTCGCCGTTTAATTACATTGCTAAAATAAAGATGATGCCTTGAATTATTGTGGCCACAAGAATATTTGGACACCAGAGCAATTATTCAGCATACTATAATTTAATATTTCATTGCTCTTATCAAGGTTTCCTACCCACATTCGGACCAGCTTGGATCAATCTCTATGGTTCACTTCGTAATTCTACGTTGGTGGACGACAGCCAGGAGCTGAACGAGGGTGTTGGAGAGGGGGTGTCCTACAGAGGCAGGGTTTACATAGAGCTGAATGTGGAGATCCTGTCTGGAGGTGCTTCTGACTCGAAATCTCTGCTCTCAAAAATCAGTCTGAAAGATAACAAGGGAGGAAAAGCAGGGGCAAAAGATCCCAAAACTGGGACTGGAGCCGGAGGAGAGGAAGAGAAGTCCAAGGCTATAGGGCCTGAGGTGATGCCAGTGGAGCCCCCACAGAAGGTGAGGGTATTTTTCTCTACTCTTTTAAAACATTTTCCCCTCTTTTTCTTTCCATTACACTAACATTTCCATTGTATTGTAAAGCCACCCAGGTCATTGTTTAACTTTTATTTAGATAAATGATGAAGACATGGAAACCTTCCTGCTCTTTGGCTGTGTGTTTGAGGCCTCCATGATTGACCGAAGAATCGGTGATAGACCTGTCAGCCTTGAGTTCACCATTGGTAAACATAACAGGATTTACATTCAGCAACATACTTGACACTGATAGGCTCAAAATAGGGTCTGAAACTCATAAATTAACTTTTTTAATACACGTAATTTTCTTAAACACCTGAAGAACTAACAATAATATGATTATACAATTAATGACTCCTTTAAACGTGTGCTTGATTATTCAGGTAACTTTGGGAACTTAATTGATGGTACTGCACCACCTCCTTCAAAGAAAAAGTTTGAAGACGTGTCAGTGACCACTCCTCTACTGGACACTGCAGCAACAATGCCATGCAAATCTACTATAACACCAGACAGACCTCTTTTTGGAGATGCACAGAGGTGTTTACAACAGGAGTTTATACCTTCATTAAATAATAGAAAATACCTCAGTCATGACCGGACAAATACTCTTGTTTTTGCAGACACTATATGCACTTGCCCATTGGAGCGCAGAAGCCCTGTGTGTATATTTATAGCAGCTGGGAGGATCGAGCATACCGACTCCATCACGCCAACATGCTGGACACAATTGCTCTGATGTTTGTATGTGATGTGAACCCACAACCCAGCAGGGTTTTATCACATTACCATGTAATCAGCTAGTAGTTCACGTGATTCTTTTTATTTAATGTTTATTAGGAGGAAGGAGTCACCAAGGTGGCAGAATTGGATAAAATGTTGTCTCCAGAAGCTGGGACTCTCATGCATCATGTTCTTCGGGAATTTAGAAGAGATGCCAGGTAAGTCTAATGACCATAGGGAGTTAGTGGAGATATTCAGTAATACTGAAACAAAAGCTCTTCACCATTAATAGGGTCATAATATCCCATTTTTATGTTAAACTTTCATGTTCAAATACCTAACAATGTGACAGGGTGAAAAACACCCAATAGGTGTCACTGTTGTGTTAGTTTTTACTTTTGTTTCACAGTTCTGCATACTGAAAGTTACATTTTTTAACAGAAAAAGCAGGTGTTTCATTATTTGTGAGCTGTATAAAATATCTATTCACCCAAAAATGAAAATTCTGTCATAATTTACTCACCCTTCTCCGTTGTTTTTATCCACAGTCTATTTATTTTTTAGTCTATTTACAATGACTCTCTTTAGGGTCCAGTATTGTTTTGGACCCCATTGACTGTCATTGTATGGACAAAAACAATTGGGACATTCTTATTTTGTGTTCCACAGAAGAAACATACACTTATGGAAAAACATGAGAACATAATGATAGAATTTTAATTTGTGGGTGACCTATGCCTTTAATGTACTGTCTTCTAAAACTGTGTCCTAATTTTGTTTTTGCTGGATGTAATGTAGATGTAATGGTATGTTTACTGCAGAGAGTTTATTGCTTTTGCTGAAAAGAAGGTGAAGGGAAGCAACTTGACCTTACTGGACAAAAAGAGGCTCACTCTGTGCAAACAGGAGCTGGTGGGTCTTTTCTGTGCATCCTCTCATTTTTAAAAACATCTACCTGTAAAATGTCAGACTAACCCTCTGTTTTTTTACTGTTCTTGTATGACTGTGATTGCTGTTTTTCCTCTACAGTCTAGTTCAACCCATTCCAAAATATAACATTTGTAAAGAAATGTAATTTGTAGGTTCAATTTAAAGAAGTGTTTAGGATCGAAAGAACATTAACTCTGTGAAGTGTATTTAGACGTTTGACTTGTGGTGTTTATATATTTGACTAGTCTTTGGTTTTCTTTGCTGCTCTTCAGGAGAGTATGACAGAAGTAGCAGGAGGACTTCTTGAGCCCAAGAGGAGATCTTTGGCTGTCAAAGAGATGATGCTGGAAGCCCAGAAAATTAAAAAGAAACTAAGATTCCTTGTGGAAGAGGTTGCGATTTTGTGTCATTGTTATATGCGTAAAATGTAAGTCTTCATCATTGCTAATATTTATCTTCATCTCATCCCTTTCTCAGCCTCAACACACTTTACCAGATGTGTTTGTGTGTCTGGTCAGTAACAACAAGCGTCTGGCATATGCCAGAATCCCTGCCCGTCATCTGCTCTTCTCACAAAGCCCAGAGCAGAGAGGCAGAGACTGTGGGAAGATGAAGACCCTGTTCCTCAAGGTCTGAAATCAAGTAGAACATTGACAAATGCTAAATACCTTTTGCACTTCTTCTGTAACGTTTAAAGGGAAATGTGTCTTTCAGCCTCCAGGGAAGCGTGGACCAGGATGGACAGTCCAGGGTAAACTCGATGTGTATTTATGGCTGGGAACTAGCAGAGATTCATACCACATGTTGGACAATCTCCCATCAGGCTTTGAACTGGAAGGCATCTCATCTGAGGAAAGGACTGGCCCTCCTCCTGATTATTTACTTTACACAGGCAAGACTTCTCTGCTCTATGTGTCGTTGTTTTTTCAGTATCTTTCAGTATACTTTTTTATCTGTAAGACACTGATTTGCATGTTGTCTTGCTGTTTGAACATGTTTGTTGTTGGCTTGCAGAGCAGCACTTGTTCCAGCTGAGGGCTCATATGTACCAGGCCCGTGGTTTAATTGCAGCAGACAACACTGGCCTCTCAGACCCCTTTGCCTGGGTGTCTTTTCTGTCCAATAGCCAAAGCACTGGAGTAAGCATGAGTTTCTTTGATGATATTCTAGACAAAAATCCAATAGATGATGCAGCTAACTGCACAAGTGTATTCTATATTATAATAATCTCTTACTATTGTTGAGTTTAAACTAGCAAATTAGCAAAAGTGAATAGCAAATACTGTAGCAATATATCTAGTATATATTAGGGGTGGCATGATACACAGATGCCACAGTTCGGTAAAACTGAGAAAAAAACAACAACAAATATACGATGCTCAGTTTCTTTTCATTTAGTTTGAACAGACAGTAGTACAAATATTTTTTTTTTCCACCTAGATGTGAAAATACTAAATATTATGTTACATTATAGTGGTATAATCTGCAGTACATATACATACAAGGAATAAATTCATTAAATATATTTGGTTTAGTTAACAGGAAAAAACAGTGCCACAAAAAAAAAAAAACGACAGGTAACGTAGCCTATATATTATGAGTTTCCGTTCATTTTTGTGATATGCTTAATTTTTTCACAGAAAGGAAACTCAAATGGTAGAAAGCAACTCTTATCTGTATTCTTTATTTATTATAAAAGCCTGTTTTCATTGTGAGTGTACACAAATAAAAGCAGACCTTTATACAGTGGTGCATTATTAAGACAATAAGTGTTTAACGTTCATTTTGCTGGTAAAGATACAGCTCAAGTGATTGCTCGCGTGCACACACACGCGCACACACACCAGTTCCAGCATTACAGCAAACATCAGCACGTCGCAAGTTATGGTATTCACTGTTCTTTTGCTGGCGGTTGTCAAACAGTGTTGCATTGCAGCAGGCTTGGGGGGAAATTGCCTGTATTCGTCGTAAGGCTGTATGCACCGAACCGAGATGTCTGTATCGTGACAGTTCAGTACAAATATATATATAGTTCCACCCCTAATATATAAACATAAACACTGCCTTCCAAAAGTTTGGAAACACCCTAGAAAAGTGGGGTTTTGGACAATATTAGGCATGAATCCTTTTAAATTTGTGATCATTTTGCACTGATAAGTGACAACACAAACTACAAAAACACTTTATTACATAAACAGTTTATACATAGAAAATGCTTAAATTTTCGATTCATCAAAATATCCACCATTAGCAGCTATTACAGCTCTGCATAATCTGGGCATTCAAACATTGACTAGATATATTACTCCAAGCCTCCTGAAGGATTGCCCAAAGATTATTCACAGTGGTCGCACACTACTTACGGACATCACATTCTAGTTCCTCCCATAGTAGCTCAACTTTGACATGTATACATTGCCATTATGATGTAATCAAAATGAAAATTATTATTGCTGGTCTTCAACGATACAGTTATTTTAACAGTATTTGCACCGAAAAATAAGGATATTAAAACCTAAAAATCTATAGAGAAGTACCTATTTTATATACACACACCTGATAATTAGTCACAAAGTATATAATTACCACAAAGCAAATTATCTTATTATGTGAAAAGGTAATTGATGTTTGTTCATATTGTAATTTTTTTTAGATCATTAAGCAAACATTGACTCCCACATGGAATCAGCTGATCCTGATAAATAATGTGTTCCTGTGTGGAGGGCTTTATGAAATAGTCCAGGAGCCACCGCTTGTTGTGATTGAAGTGTATGATGATGATGCAGTGGTGAGGAAAATATATTCACTGTATTGTTTCTCTTCATCTTAGCAATATCGGTCTTAAATATTTTGATGGTTTATTGCATTCTCCAGGGTATAGAGTACCTGGGGTCGACAGTGGCTGTTCCTGTAGTCAGACTGTCAGATGAACAATACTCTCCTCCTCAGCTGCAGTACAGCCCTCTGTTCTGTGGCGGTCTGTCAGGAGGAGACATACTGGGAGCATTTGAACTCATTCAGGTCCGGTCTTACATCAATCAATTACCTTATTCATAAAGTGTTTTTAATAATACATATTGTGTCAAAGCACTGAACAGTATCAAATTTGGAGAATAGAGTATCAGTAATGTATACTGACAAGATTAAACACTAAATTTTCAGCTAAAGGCATTTCATTATTGAATGCAGAAATGTCATTTTCTAGATCAGCTCAGTTTCAGAAGGATCTTTGTAATCAAATTGACGATAATCACTACAAATGAAGTATCGTAACTTGCTTTTACAATACAGATGTGGTTGAATCTGTATTTATTAATATTACTATTACATCTACTACTGCTATAAATAATAATGAGTTATTTTTATGTTTTACTAACATTTATAATATGTAAGTGTCTATACTTGTCTTGTCCCATGATCCTGTAGATCTCAAAGTCAGGAGAACACACACTTCCTGATTTAGATGAGCCAGATGGAGGGGTTATCCCAGTACCTTCATACATTCGACCTGTGCTCTGCAAGTACAGAATTGAGGTGAACTTAACTGAACTGACTTATGGTCTGTATGTTAAATACACAAAATGGGTAACCACTTTATTACCATTCTTATGATGGTACATTACATTGCTCTCTAGTTTAGCTGACAGTTGTTAAAACCATTGCATTTGTGTGTTTGCAACCATTTCATTTCACACATTGATAATAAAGACTTTATCTGTGTTTTCTTTTAGACTCATGGTCATTAGTAAGTTGAATCCCAATTCCCTAATTTCGAAGCACCTACATACACAGAATTATTTTCTATTTATTGGATGTTTTTATATTAACACTGTATAAGAATTTTTTCAAAACATACATGCATACAAAAAGCGGCGTACAAAAGTTTGGGATCATTAAGATTTTTAATGCTTTTTAAAGAAGCTTCTTATGCTTATCAAGGCTGCACTTATTTTATAAAGAAATTGTCATTTTGTGAAATATTGTTGCAATTTAAGAAGATTTTTCTGTTTTAATACATTTTAAGATATCATTTATTCATTTGAAGCAATGCTGAATTTTTAGCATCATTGCTTCAGTCTTCAGTGTTTAAATCTGCATTGTATGTATAGACACTGCTGTTTAGAAGTTTAAGATCAGATTAATGTCTCTCATACACATTAAGGCTGTATTTATTTGATCAAAAATACAGCAAGAAAACTGTATTATTGTGATATATTTCTGCAAATTGTAATATTGTTTTATATATATATACTTTAAAATATAATTTATTTCTGTGATGCAATGCTGAATATTCATAATTTCTCCAGTCTTTAGTGTCATTTGATCCTTCAGAAATCATTCTAATATACTGATAAAACAACTAAATATTGTGTTAAAACCATTGTGCTGCTTAATATTTTTTGGGACCTTTAATACTTTTTTGGGGATTTTTTGATAAATAAAAATTAAAAAGAAAAGCATTTATTCATGTATTAAGCATTTATTAGTTACAATATATGTTACTATTCAAAAGTTTGGGGTCAGTAAATGTTTTATTTCTTTTTTTTTTTCTTCTTTTTTATTATGAATGAGTACTTTTATTCAGCAAGGATGTGTTACATAGATATAAAAGTGATAGTAAAGACTTGTTAGAAAAGATTTTGAATGAATGCTTTTTCATGTTTTATTCATCAAAGAAAAAAGTATCACAGATTCAAAAAAAAATATTAAGCAGCACAACAGTTTTAACACAATATTTAGTGGTGTTAAAGCAGTTTTATCAGCATATTAGAATGATTTCTGAAGGATCAAGTGACACTGAAGACTGGAGTAATGGCTGATGAATATTCAGCATTGCATCACAGAAATAAATTATATTTTAAAGTATATTAAAATAAAAAAAAAACAATATTACAATTTGCAGAAATATTAGTTTTTTTATCAAATAAATACAGCCTTAATGTGTATGAGAGACAATAATCTAATCTTACTGATCTTAAACTTCTGAACAGCAGTGTACATACATACAATGCCGATTTAAATAATTCAGATTCAACTGCATCATTGCATTCTATAAACCTACTGTATTCAGGGAAATTCCTATAAATGCACCACATTTTTTTGCTTTTGAATTTTGGCTTTTGGATTTGCTTTAATGTGTCAACTTGTGAGATCTTGTTCTGAAACCTTTGTTACTCAGAGCTTTTTCTTTTTGGTGTCAAACCCCTATATCTCTAATCAAAGATCTTTTCCCAAAAGTTTTGTGAATTCCTCTCTCTCTCTCTCTCTCTCAAATGCCATTCATTATCTGATCAGTTTTTACACAAATATATAGACACAACTGCATGGTAGTAGCTGGAAGTAATCTTGTGGTCTATAGTGTATACCAGGTCTCACTATTATTAGGTGTTATTACAAAATGTGTAATGAAGTGTTATATCTATTACATAACTAATACGCATCTACCATTTTGACTCTTTTTAAATAAATGTACCTTTTTTCAGTGTACAGTTTTTTGTCTGTACTATGAATACAAGTATTGTTGAGTTTGTGTTTCTGTACACTGTAGGTTTTGTTCTGGGGCCTCAGAGAACTGAAGAAGGTTCAGCTTTTATCTGTCGATCGGCCCCAAGTTTTTATCAAGTGCGCAGGAGGTGGTGTCAACTCTTCAGTGATACAGAGTTACAAGAAAAACCCAAATTTCACAATACTTGTGGATGCCTTTGATGTGGTAATTTAACTGCTGCAATAACAGAATACATGGTGTCCTATACATACGTGTTTATACACTCTGTTCGTGTGATTGGCTTAGTATTCAGCTGATCTCAGCATGTATGTTACCGCTGTTATCTGTCTGTAGGAACTGCCTGAAGACGAACACCTCCTTCCTCCTCTCACTATTACTGTGGTTGACTGGAGGGCCTTTGGGCGGAGCACACTTGTGGGTAGTCATATGATTAACAATCTGGCTTTATTCAAACACATCCCCCTACCCATTCAACAGCCCCAGCCTGAACCTAGAAATATAGCAGGTAACACATGTCACAGTAGTGCCAGGAACAATGTTACTAATGTACTACACTGTCAGATATTTCCAGCAAAAAATTTAACTCAATCTAACCTATTTTTCTTGCATGAACGGTGCTAGCGAGTAGTTACATGTAACTAAATTATGCAATTTAGTTGTACACAATTACAGTTTCTGAGAAAAAAAGTGTAAAAGAAATTGTTACTTACGAAAATGTTACAAAGGATTTTTTTCTGAATGTTTCTCTCTCTCACACACACATACAGATTTAACTGATTTCTTTCATAAATTTCAGTGACTGCTCTTAAAATATGAGACTATCAATAACTGTTTTATATCCTATTTGAGTTTATGTATATGCTTTATTTTTTTAAGTTTAACTGTTTTTCCCAAGCCATTGTTAGATCATAAACATGCAAAGATTTGATTTCAAAAACAGTACCATAGCTGTTAGAATATTTCTTGTCAAATGTATTAAATGTAATCAGTTACATTACTTTAATAAAGTATTTTACTTTAATATTCTTACTTCAATAAAATTACATTGTAGATAGTAACTTGCAATCTGTAACATATTACATTTTTAAAGTAAATAATTCATGTCTTGGGAAAATATTATGGGCCCAGCCTCCAGTTAAATATAACCCCAGATGGCAGGGATGCTTAATCTTGCATCTGCAAAATTCAGTTAAAATCCTGCTCAAACACATCTGTCCGTTTTTAATAAATACCTAAACCTGCTAAACAATTAATAAAAAGGATAGTCTAAATCTAATTAAAAGTATGGTTTGTTTTGGTCTGTAGTGGCTCAGCTGTCTCTGCAGCAGAGTGTTGTGCCACCGCCCAATGAGGAGATCGCCATTGAAATAGAGCAGGAGGAAATAATCACCTCTGGCCCTAAAACTGAGCCAGACTTCCAGGACAAGAAGGTTTGTTTTTTTAGATTGGATAAACAAAAAATAGAGAAAACATCATATTAACACCAAAGTAGCAAATAAACACATGCACACATTACCAATCTACTACGACAATAAAACTCTTCATCAATGGCAGGTGTCGAAGAAGAGCAAACGAAGGTCTACAAAAAGGAAGAAACGCACCACAGCTGATGAGTCTGCTGATAATGTCATTGATTGGTGGTCGAAATATTATGCATCAATGGAGAAGATCCACGTGGTAAGCTTCCAAACTAGTTTGCTAGCAGGAGTTGGTCTTATTTGGCTTTTTTTTTTCTAACTTCTTGTTTTGTACCACAACTTCTGTTTTAGGCAAAGCAAAAAGAAAACAATCCATTTCCGCTGCTCTTTGAAAACAGTAAGTGATATTTATTCCAGAATCAGTCTTCTTCTGTAGATCATTTAGACAAATCATGATCCGGCTTTAGTCAAACATGATCACGTTATGATGTATTTCAGTAACTCCTCTGGAGAACATTATTTCAGAAGGATTGATCAGTCTGGGTAAGAATGACTTGGAGACTGTCTGTTGCATGGCTCTCTTTCTTTGTCATGGTCGACAGGATTGCAAAATGTTTTTGTTTGCATGCAAACCCTGTGCATTTGAATAGAATGAAATTGTCTGTACAGTCATATTCAGTAAATGGTGCAAACAAGAGATCATACAACATTTTGCAATCCCAGTGAACCCAGATCTGCACCTCTGTTTCTGAGTTTTGTGCACATACAAAAATTTAGGGTCTGTAAGATTTTTTAAATGTTTTTGAAAGAAGCCTCTTATGCTCACCAAATCTGCATTTATTTGATTAGCAATACAGTTGAACCGTAATTATGTGAAATATTATAATTTTAATGTAATTTAAAATAATAATAAAAGAAATTATTTTATTGGTGGCAAAGCTAAATTTTCCCTTTAGTGTCACATACTCCTTTGAAATAATTTTAAAATGCTGACTTGGTGCTTAAGAAACATTTATCAAAGTATGTTTATTAATAGAGAAATATATTTATTAAATAAATTAATAATTTCCCAATTCTATTTACATTGTGGCCTTGAATACAGAATATGGTCCCAGTATGGCAATATGGCTTATTGTTTTAGAGCCCCTTATTTATTTTTATAATTAATTAAT
>JAUMHE010000056.1:6374336-6389923 GCA_032359235.1 Enteromius mattozi
ATTTTTGCATGTCATGTGCTGGCTCTGTACAAAAGAAGAGCATTTAACATTAAAATTCTCTCTACTGTCAATTTAATGTGTCCTTGCTAAATCCAAGTGCTAATTTCTTTCAAAAACAAGTCTTACTGACCCCAGATATTTGAGCATTAGTATATAACAGTTTACTAATTTGCAGTGTATAAATGAATTAACTGTGTTGCATCTGGTGAGGGTTAGCAAGTCAAAAAACTAAAATAAGTGGTTTCATGCTAATGGTAGTTTGTTGGGAAGTTGTCAGCTGGTTGTTTTGTGTTGGCTGTGTGTGTAAGAAACTGCTGGTGGAAGTGGTAAAAGCACACTTATGTGATTCCTCAATCAAATAAAACTCATAAAAGCAGTTTACCCTTACAGGCATTTAGACTCTGTGCAAGTTATTTTGATATTCTGTTTTTGTGGTATCTTTAGCTTCAAGCGTTAAGGACAAGAAAAAGGAGGTGAATTACAAGAGTGTGATAGAACAGCCCAGACTCGCAACACTACAGGTAAAATGTGTCATTACAGTGCTTAGTTTACCTGCAAATATTTTCTATGCATTTATTGGGGATTTATCCATTAAATGAATGTGCAGTCTGACTTGTCAATTACTCTAGGTGTATGACAAAGAGCTGGAGGCTGAGTTTGGGCCTTTTGATGACTGGGTTAAAACCTTCGAACTCTATCGAGGAAAGGCCAATGAGGAAGAAGGATCTGCTGATGACAGATTTGTTGGGAAGTTTAAGGTAAATTGGTTTCATATACACTGAGGTTTTTTAAGATGCAGGTCACATAAGTCCCGTTACTGATTGTGCCTTTAGGGCAGGTTTTGTCTGTTCAAGCTGCCAGAAATGGATGATGGGGAGGAGGATGGATATTTGGATTCTGGGCAGTTTAAAATTAACCAGGGTATTCCTCCAAACACCGCAGTGGATGTACTTATCCGTGTGTACGTAGTTGCAGTAAGTGCCTTTTGTATTTTTGATTCTGGCATACTGATGCTAATTAAAACACTTATTGGTTCATTTTTGATAATTGTTACTTAACTTGCATGGTAAAGCAAGAACACATCAAATTAAACAGGTTTCTTGTTTTAAAAAATATGCTATTCTTTTGAGCTTTCTATTCATCAGTATTCTTTCCCGAGCTTATGATACAGTGAAGTTACTCTTTTGTGCATTTTAGGCCTTCAACCTACACCCTGCGGACCCAGATGGCAAAGCAGACCCTTACATAGTGCTGAAACTTGGGAAAACTGAGATCAAAGACAGAGACAATTACATCCCAAAGCAGCTCAACCCAGTGTTTGGAAGGTGAGCGAGCACAATAAATGAGAAATTCACTTCAAAATACTAAATGCATGTTCTCTTTGAGGTTCACACTCTCTTCAACTTCCTCTGCTGTTCAGATCCTTTGAATTTCAAGCCACTTTTCCCAAGGAATCCCTGCTAACTATTCTCATCTATGATTATGACACTGTTGGTGGTGATGATTTGATTGGAGAAACACAGATTGATTTGGAGAACCGTTTTTACAGCAGACATCGAGCCACCTGCGGTCTACCCACTGAATATGCCATGTGAGTATTTACTGTAAATCATAACATTTTCATCTTCTCGAGTTAGTGTCATGCCCACCTTTTGATGATGTTTTGTGACCTAGCGAGGGTTATAATGCATGGAGGGACTGCATAAAGCCAACTGAACTGTTGATTAAGCTTTGCAAAGAAAACAGACTGGACAACCCTCACTTTTCTCCAGGACGCATTACCATTGGCAGTAAAATTTTTACAGGGAAAACTGTATTTGCTGATGAAGGTAGGTCATTCTTTTGGCATTGTTAATTAATTAAGTACAGGAGCAATGTACCACAAGTGTTTGCTGCTGTTTCACAGATCAGATGGTGGAGTCGTACGAGCACCTGGCTCTAAAGGTGCTGCACAGGTGGCCTGAGATGCCCAACGGGTGTTGTAAACTTGTGCCCGAGCATATTGAAACTCGCGCACTCTACCTCAAGGACAAACCAGGAATAGACCAGGTAATGTGTGTTGTTTAGAGGTTAATGTAACCTTATTGCAACATATATACATAAACAGTATGGAGGAGTGAATGTAATTTTAATAAATGTGCATTTGCATCTTTCACAGGGTCATCTGCAGATGTGGGTGGACATTTTTCCAATGGATATGCCGCATCCTGGCCCTCCTGTGGACATTTCCCCTCGCAAACCCAAAGGGTAAGGTGAAGATTCACTAAACCATCTTATTAGGTTGTTCTGGAAATGTAACGCTTGCCATCTTGTTATGTTTTTTATAAAGGTATGAGCTGAGGATCATTATCTGGAACACTGAAGATGTAATACTGGAGGATACCAACTTCATAACAGGACAGCAGTCAAGTGACATTTACGTCAAAGGGTAAGTGAGTCAACAAACATTCTTTAATTATATAAAAAAAATTTAATTATGTAATTATTTTGGAAAAAGTCTCCTAATTTGTACTACCATTCAAAAGTTTGGGGTCAGTCAGAAATTAAAACTTTTATTCAGCAAGAATACTGAATTGATCAAAGAATCCTGAAAAAGTTCCACAAAAATATTAAAGGGATGGTTCACCCCCAAAAAATATTAAATCGGAAAACAGTTATTTTAAAGTGTAATAATGTTTCACAATACTACTGTTTAGTCTGTTTTTGACCACAAACATGCAGTTTTGGTGAACATAAGAGATTCTTTAAAAAAAAATGTAAAAATCTTTCAAATTGCAAAAGGAGAAGTTTTCTGAAAAATAATGTTGTTTAAATTTCTTACCAAAGAACATCAGTTAACAGTAAATTTTGGTGAATTTCATGCTTTTTTTCCCAGGTGGTTAAAGGGGCTTGAAGATGACAGCCAGGAAACTGATGTCCATTACAATTCTCTGACTGGAGAAGGTAACTTCAACTGGCGCTTTGTGTTCCCCTTTAACTACCTGCCGGCTGAAAAAGTGTTGGTGGTACAAAAGCGAGAAAGCATCCTCTCTCTGGACAAAACTGAACAGAAGGTCCCAGCAGTCCTTGTTATGCAGGTGTGGGACTTTGAGAGGCTTTCTTCTGATGACTTCCTGGGTAAATTATCGCTTTTGCTTAACATGCTTACATTTACACCTGTTTTTACAAGTATCACGTCCTCCCTAGAACTGCTCTATTGTAACTCCTGATACGATTTGTGCTGTATCAGTAGCAAAAAAAAATGCAATTATTCCTAAGAAAGTCGGCTAAAAATATCTGATGTTAATACTTCATGAAAATCATTTTTATGTGTCCATAGGCTCAGTGGAGTTGGACCTGCATGGGTTTCCACGTGGAGCTAAAACAGCTAAAGTTTGTAAGATGGAAATGCTGACAGAATCCACAGAGAACATCTCTATCTTCCAACAAAAACGTTCCAAAGGCTGGTGGCCCTTCATTAAAGCTGGAGAAGTCACAGTGTGTGAATTGAATTATTTCACGGAATAAAAAAATTGTGAATTAATCGCTCAATAGCACGTTTGCAAAAATGAACAATCAAAACCCAACCTTTGACTAATTCATTTTAAGTGTAATTTAAAGTAGCATTTAAACTGTTTTCCTTCTGTAGGGGAAGGTGGAAGCAGAGTTTCATCTCGTAACAGCTGAAGAAGCAGAGAAAAATCCAGTGGGTCGTGCACGCAAGGAGCCAGAACCTCTAGAGAAACCAAAGTAATGTACACCTACACCTATTTTCAGATGTTTTTATTCATAATAATACTAGAGCTGTCAATTAATTCAAAAACACATAGGCCAATATAATTAGAAAAACAAAACAAATTGAATTAAATCACAGTACATGATACACTGCCAGTCAAAAATTTAGCAAGAAAACACAGAAATTAATGCTTTAGCAAGGATGATCTAAATAGATCAAAAGTGATAATAAAGACATGTATGTTACAAAAGGTTTCTATGTCAAATAAATGCTGTTTTTCTGAACTTTCTATCCAACATAGAAACCTGAAAAAAATTATACTCTGCTGTTTTCAACATAATAATAATAAATGGTTCTGAGCAGAAAATCAGAATATTAGAATGATTACTGAAGGATCATGTGACGGTAGTAATGATCACAGGAATAATTTACATTTTAAAATATATTGAAATCACTTATTTTAAATAGAAAAAATTATATTTCAAAATGTTACTGTTTTTTCTGTACTTTTGGATCAAATAAATGCAAACTTGGTGAGCAGAAGAGACTTCTTTAAAAAACATTAAAAAAAACCCCTTTGACTGGCAGTGTATATGTTTAAGATAGTTCTTGTACTTTCTATGTGAATTATTTCTAATGTAAAACTTTAACTTTTCTCTAGTCGTCCAGACACTTCCTTCTCCTGGTTTATGAACCCTTTCAAGTGCTTCTTTCACCTGATCTGGGGGAACTACAAGAAATACATCATTGCCGGACTGGTGCTGCTGATTGTGACCTTGTTCCTGGTTCTTATCTTCTACACCCTACCAGGGGCTATCAGTAGTAAGATAGTCAATGGGTAATCAAACACCATGATTAAGTAACTGAAAAACAAATGGAGACATATGTAACTTGTTAGTGTTGTAAGCACATATTTACAGTAAATGCTTGCTTTGCAGGCAGAACATAATTAACTTTGTTGATTTTAGGATCTTTTATTTAATGTACACCAACAAATGTAATACTACACACAACATTACATGTTTATTCATCTTAAAAACAGCATAAAACACTGAACATAGCACATGAAAACTGTAGAAAACAAATGTTTATTAATCACATCCCACCTATTGTAAACTGTTGGACTTTGTTCTACTGTAGAGCTTTCAAACTAGATAAGTGATTATGAAGTGACTTTAAGACAGCAATAACTCAAAAATGATCATTTGTGTAAATACAGTGACATAAAACAAGCGACCACAACCCCAATGTGTCCATGTAAAGTAAATTTGTAATTGTTGCAAAGGGTTAAAATAACATTTATTCATAGTCTTTATAAAACATTGTGTATCTAAACATTTATCTAAAAAATTAAGTGTTTTATTCTCAGCTGATTGAAATGTCTTTTCTCAGAATACTAATTAAACTGAATTTAACTGTAGCATGGGTAATACTTTATGAAGTTCTAATTGAAAGACGATAATAAGTCTGAAATGTTAATTTAGTGTTTCGGTTATTGAGTGTACCCTTTGATCCGTAAAGCTCAGGCTCCTGTATTATGGAAGAAACTGTCACAATAACGTATGTGCACTGTCACTGTGGTTTTAAAAAACAAAAAACAAAACTAATATCTGTAAATGAATCAATAACCAAAACTGATACGGCTCTTGGTTTACAGATTTCCCCATTACTGACACAGTAACTCTACTCGTGAGCATTTTATCAGAAAAATATTCCATATCTTTTCATACCAAAACATACCATTACATCAGCCATCAAAACTGAGACTAATTTCCAGAAACTAAACAGCATTCACCGCTTTTTCTGTTAAACCACATTTGCCTGCTCAACATCGAACGCATCAGCTTACACAGCAATTTTGCAATGTGTGCGCATTCAGAAAGCACTGGCATTCAAATGTTTTTGGTCAATGAATGTCAGCATCGTTATTGCCAACAATACAAATGAAATCTTTATGCTACAAAAATTCATGTGAAGGTATATTGTAATGAATGAACCAAATTAGTATTTCAAACCACCCTGAAATGGAGTCAGACATACAGATGAAAAACATTTCAAGCACATGAGCTAACATAACCAGGGCAGTCATACTACCACTGTTTTCTAGGACAAATATCAGTTTCCGCTGTGTGCAGTACACCTAGTGTGGTTCTTCACTGATGACTACAATATTGCTGAAAAATATTTTCGTTCCATGTTATTCAGCTCAGTTGAGTTTGGAAAAATTTGACAGTGCAATTTTAAGTTGTTTAATGTTACCAAATAACCAAAGTTTCATTATACTCAATTTGCGAAGGTCAAAGTGAACATTAATATGTTTTTGAATAGCACAATTTTTGTAGTATACGAGGTTTACACAGATTAGTGTAAGTTTATATTAAAAGTGCTTAACTTCGTGAAATATCACTTTGTTAAACATTAAGATGACGCTTCATCATTGATACGCTGATCTCGGCGCAGTGGTTCTGTGCTGTGATAGCGCTGAGGGTCCAGGCGGCATCAGACCCTCATTAATGCCGCGTGTCGCAGCTGATTGCGTAGAACTGGGCCCCAGCTGCAGTAGCAGGTTATAAGTGCCAGCCTCTGCCAGTCCCCTTCTCATTCCGAGCCCGCCGCGCTGCGCCATCGCTCCGCCTCGCCTGCGGGTGGAGATCAGGCCGCCGCGCTGGGCGGGTGAACTCTGCACGGGAGCGCCACTAAACTGCGCGGCCTGCGAGGCCATCAGGCAGGCTTGTAATTTGCGTTTGGCTCGCCAGCGGGCCACTCGAAGACGAGTCTTTTCCCTTCGTTCCCTTACCAAGTCTGCAAGCAGAGCCTGCGGTAGAGTCTGCTCCAGCTCACGCCGTCGGTTTGTACTACGGCCTCGGTTCGTGTTGCGGCCTCTCAGAGTCCGGCTGCGTTTGTACTCTTCATACAGATTCAGGTCCTTACGTCTCGGACGCACCTGCTTTTGGACCCCTGCCACTGACAGCTGAGAGTCGTCATCTAAATGCGGAGAAATTACATAGATTAATAAAAGTACTTCATATTTTAACCAAACATTGAGCCATTTTACAGAAGTAGAAAGTAATGGTTAACTAAAACCATACAAAATAAACTGAAATTAAATAATTTTTATTGCAACTAGTGGCCAAAGCAAAATGGCACTTTTTTTAATTTTCTTTTATGTATGTATTTTGCATGTATTATATATACATAGTTCAAAAAGAAAATGTAAACTTTAAAATAAAAATAGGAAAATATAAAATATATATATATATTTTGCCACTAATGCTTAGCTTGGCACACAAGTTCAAATATTTTACCCAGACTCACCAAAGCCAATCTTAAAACTACTGCCATTTCAAGAAAGACCATGAAAGGCAACTAGACTGAAACTGCTGTAAACGTTGATGTATACACACACTGAAATATTACAGGAGCCTTCATTTATTTTAACACATTAAAAACAGGCAGTGTTTACTCCTAAAGCAGTGCCACATGCCAAGTCACAGGGGGGCACAAAAGATCACTCTAAAGTTTTTTGTATAAAAACTGTGAACTGGCAGACCGATTCTGTGCATGACGCAGCTTTGACGTGGTGAAAACATGGTTTCTAACATTCTACACGTCAGCTTTTTCCTCTCCTCAACTGTTTTGGCTGCTTACTGAAACATCACATCCTGTCAGTTTCCTCATAATCTTAGGTATCTTCTTATCAATGTTTGCTGAGCAAGTTTCATTTGCACTGTAACCAAGATATCTCGATGTTTATAATGCATTAGATTATTACACTGCAACCTGATATGTAATTTATAACTTTTTTATATTTTCTGACATCATATTAATTTAAGGATTACGTGTAATATTTGTACTTTTCACACTTCAGAACAATGTAAAAGTTAAAGGGCGTTTAAAATAATTCCAAAAAATATTGTCATTGTAAAATTCATACTAAAATGTAGTTTAGGTATATTTATATGTACACTTTATATATTAATATAGAGTTTTAAGGTACTATTATGCACAAAAACTGTATAAACAAACAACTCTCAGGAATGGATGAGGTGGCGAAAAAATTTATATTTGCTTAAATGTTCTTTAGTTTTGCCACCTTAGGCCCAGAGAACCAATAGTTATTTTATGTTGTCCTTTGTTGAAAAAAGAAAAAGACAATACCGGAATTTACTGATTAACTCAGATGCAAACAGTTTATAGTTCAAGCTAAATATGTTAATAAAAATCTTAAAGATTTTATTTTAATCAACTTTCTTAATTTTTCTATAAATCCTTATGTTGGTTTAAAAAAAAAACTAACAGAGACCATGGACGTTAATAAACCTAATGCCAACTACTCTAAATCATTTCGACTTCTGAACAACAGACCAATTATTAAATTATTTATTTAACAGCATGTAATACAGTCGTTCTTTGTACAAGCATTAAATGTATAAAACAAAATATACATTTTTACAACAGATTAGGAGGATGTTCTTCCTGGAGCCAAACGCAGGTAATCTTTGATACACTTTTCTGCCTCTGCTTCTGTGGGACTCAGAAGGACAGTGTTCCTCATAGCTGCAGCTGTGTGTTAAAACGATAAAATTACTTGTTAGTCAAGACAACCTTTATAAAAAAAACCATTAACTTTCATTTATTACTGAACATAGCATTACTGAACTAGAACAGACAGGCCTCACTCTCCAAAAGTGTGCAACCGTAAAATTTTAGTGAGCACAAGTGAAACAAATTCCTTAAATATTTTTTTAATTAAAACACACGTGATTTGAGTGAGATATGTAATTACAACAAACAAAACACATTTGACTATGATATCACAATCATACTTTTATCCATAAAAGTGTTTAATTAACATACCTATTACTAGTGCGCCGATATTTGTTTTTCTTATGCCTCGCTTGTCTCCCCGTCCACACCAGTTGAGCTGTTTGGCCACATTGGAAGCAAAAACTTTGGTGCAAATTCTCCATATGGTCTTTTTCATAGTTTGACCTCCACTAACAGACAATCTGTTTACCTAAAGCAGAAATTAAATATAGATTATGAATAAAAGTTCTCCAGAAAATGTAATTTTGGTCATTTCTTTAGTTGCATAATTATAACAAATCTTACAAATTTTTGCATTGTGCCTCTATCCATAAGTCTTTGCTCCAAATGGTCCAGATCCTCCATAGACATCAGAGGAAAGACACAATCCTCTTCCTCATCCTCTATACTATGCAGTGGAGGCGCGAAGTGCTTGTTCCCCACAAGACACTGAACCAGAGCAGTCAGGTGATTGATTTTCCAGTCCATTTCTCCCTGTGACTCAAGAATAGCCCTCTCTACAGCTGCAATACCACAAATGATTTAGCTGGAAACTGTCACTTGTAAAATAGTAATCATTTAAAAATGTCTAAGTTTAATTGTCTGAGAAAATGATAAAACTTACCTGTACATTGATTATTTTCAAAACTCTCTGGACTCGCATCCGACATAGCTGTAGAAAGAAATGTACAAACATTAAAACTTTAAGTTTGTTAACAGTCTTAACAAGAAAGCAAAAAACAAACATGAAGCAATACCATTGATGTTGGATTTCTTGTAAAAAAAAGCTATTTCCAACTAAAACCCCCAACAAGAAAATGTCTCCAATATTTTTATTCAAATACTTTCATTATGCATTAATAAAGGCATTTTTTGTAAACAAAGAAAACTAAATCTGTTAAGTTGCCCCAGCATAGAAATCATATGCATTCATTTTAAAGAAATATAATTAAGCACAAGCTAGAAATATGCCCTATTTCTTAATGTATTATTACATTTAGGTTAAAGTTGTGTCCCATGTATTTCAACCCTGTTGCCATCATAACTCTTTAATTTACTTAAATGTGCTTAGAATCATAGATTCTGTCTATATTGCAACATCACCTGTTCATGAAGTAAACTCTGCAAATACATATCTTTCATGTTTCTCAGTAGGGACAACTTTATTATTTCAACCCTGTTATCGTTTTGTACAGTCAACAACTGATGATTGAAAACGGAGTATAATTATTCTAACAACACTCTAGTTTCAAGACCTTTACCTGTCTACCGGTGTAACTGTCAACCCTGTTACAGTCAACCCTGTTACCTTCACAACAATTTTCCCAAACCTCTATACCCTTGAAACAATATATCAATGTGAAATTAAAACACTTTTCACTGAAATAATGTTTAAAACGTACAGAGATTTACTTAAATGAAACAATGCAAAGAAAGTCATTGTTTCAAAACCATGACTGTGCGTGTCAAGAGTTTAAAGTTTAAATAAAGCAGCTAGACTCACCTTATCATGTTGATGCATTTCTCTTGTGATCCTCATCATGGAATGGCTTGCGATGTGTAAAAATCATGAACAGCCATGTAGTGGGAAAAATGTGTTGGTTTCTTCAAATACAATTATTAATAATTCTGGCAAAATGGAAAGTATTCATTGGAAAGTATCACAAATCTCACTGTGTTCAGAAAGGTTTTCAGCCGGTGTTGTAAAAAGTTAAAATTTAATGATGCAACTTTTTTTTTTTATGATTGTTTGAATGCTCATTATTTCATAAAAATGTTTTTGCTGACCTAAGGAATATTTTCCCACCTCAGGCTAAAGTTACATTTATTTCATGTTATATATTTAAATATTTATTAAATGTTTCATATTCAATATTCAGAAAAGCCAGGCATTATATATTGTAATTTACTGGTTACCTCAGGTACAGTGAACTAAATACACAGAATATTACAAAAACACAGTGATGGAAGTAACAGGGTTGAATGCAATTCAACAGGGTTGAAAATGATAACAGGGTTGAAGTGGCTACTGTTGGTGAAATATACATTAATTGATTCAATCATTCATATATTTATTTATTTATTTAAATATTAACAAATCATTTACACAGTAAATAATAGTATAATACATAAAATACAGTGTAACATATTCATTAAGAACAACTCACAAATCTCAGCCCTCTCTCTTTCGTTTACTACTGAAATACTGTTCAGCTCATTGACAAAAGTTATCAGGTGGAGCCTCAGTGTTAATGGACTCAAGTGCCTCTTGAGTGCTTTTAAGGCTATTCTGGCCTTGATAAGGGCCCTGGTGAGTTTCCGTGCACCTGGAACATCCTGACCCTGACTTATCAGTCTGTCATCCTCTTCAGGGTTGCAGCAACACCATCAGACTGGGTTCTGGATTGTCTGAAGGGGTAGCAATTAATTTGAAAAACCTCCTCTTCTGTCGATCTTTGGCCTCTCTCCACTGCTTGCGCCTCCATCTCTGAGCCTTCTCACACAGGTCACCAATTCTCTTCTTTTTCCCTGTCTCAACATCTCTTCTCCACCTCTCTCGCTCACTCCTGAGGTACTTTTCCCTGCGTGCCGGATCAGCATCCCTTCTCGCCCTGTACTCTCTCTGTTTTTCAGCAGCTGTTTTTGCCATTACTGTGTCTGAAAAAGGAATCCAATATGAAGACTTGCTCAGCTTCTCCATACTCCAAATGAACAGATGCTTTCAAAACTCAGCATCACTTGATCACATGTATGAATTCATCATACGTGCAAGTTGAATTACATTTCTTAAGGTCATTTCATATGACACTTTTGTAAGTAATGACAATACTATTTTACAAAAATGTAGATATTAGGACCTTTTCCACCCGGTAATGACCATAATTCTGAATTACATTTTTCAGGATCAAATGTTACAGGGTTGAAGTTCAGTGTAAACTGCAGTGTCACAGCATTGAGCTTTGAAATGTTTATCAAAAAAGTTCATGAATTTCTCATTGATGCTTGTCTCTGCAGAAACTGCCTTCAGAATGTGACAAACCATGAGCACCAGTGAAGATAACCATGCTTTCCATTTCTGGTGCCATCAGTTCTTTCTACAGTGGTAAACAGCTGCTGTTAGTGTTTACAGACCTCAATACTATGTAATAAGAGGTCTGTGTCAAAACAGAAATCTGCCTCTAACCACATTCTCAGGTTACCTCTAGCTTACCTCTTAGTTAAACGAAAGTGGCAAAACACATTTTTCTCAGAAAATATTGTTGAATAGATCTCTGTTATTGTATGGTATTTGTGACACAAATAAACATTCATACATTTTTCAACGACACGAGGTGAGTACATTTCTTTTTCTGTTTTTCAGTGAAGTGCTTTTAGAGAACTGCTAGTGAAAAACTTATTTTTGAAAACATTAATACAAACAAAATGAAACTAAATGAATTAGCACATTGTCTGACCTTCTTTTTCTGAGGTGGAAATCTTTTTTCTAGGTGGATATACTTTGGTTTTTCATTACTGACGTAATTCCTGTAAGTGGGGTTTGCTTCATGTAAACAGACCCTTTGCAATCTCCTATTGTACATTTTGTTGTTTTGTACGTTTATACACAATTTTATGTCATTATTCATTTAAAATTTTAATACTTGCAAAATTTTACTGGTTAATTGCACAGTTACACTAGTTTTTACATAAAATTATAAAAGCTTTGTCTTGATTGCTTTTAAGTAAAGCACTCAATCATTCTGAAGTCTCTTTTTGGTGCACGTCCACTCATGTGATTTATTTTTTGGAAAATGAGATCAAAACCTAGTTTTTTATAGTCTAAGGATTTTGAAAAACAAGCTTATGCTTTAGTCTGTACACCATATGCATGTTTTGGTGACATAATCATAATATCAGGGATTTAACAAAAAGAGGAAAGGCATTACTATCTACATGCTCTTAATATTTTTAATATTTCCAAAACAAAGCATTGCAGAAATGTTAATTTTATACTTACAGGTAGATGGGTCCACACTGATGAATGCTGGGATTGCAAGGTCTGCTGAAGTGCTTGGACTCTGAAGAGCTTGAAATGATGCGGGTAGATCTAGTGAGACCCCGAGCTCTGGTTCTCCCACTGGCTGGTGAAGATCAGCGTTGGAATATTCAAATCTAGGTATGCTGCCAGCTTCTGCAGGTTCATCCTTCACGCAGACTATTTCAACCTCCGCCTCCTCCTGTTTGATTTTAAGTGATGGTGCTCCAAAGGTCACTGTGCTTGTCGTTTGGGATGACACACTTTCATCTGCCATTATGGGTGCAGAGAGGATGCTGCTGTCCGGCATGTCTGTGTGTCCAGTCTCCACAGAGGCGAGAGGGTTCTGACCCCAGATCGGATCACTGGTCTCGGACAGAAGCGCCTGGCTGTCCACCAGATGAGAGCTTGAGTTCTCCACTGCAGAAACAACAAAGTCACTTTCTGTTGAGTTTAGGGAAAACATTAGGAAGGTGACATTATTTTTGGTGCAGTACAAAGTTGAATAAGTAGTTTTTGTTACAGTGTAATTATAAATTTAAGCGCTGAGTAATATTAATTAACTGCATTTACGTACTGTATGCTTTGTGTTAGGATTAGGGTTTGGCTCAAGGTTACTTGCATGTAATTAATGCATTGTAGGAACAGGTTGTGATCTGCCATCCTGCTTTACAATTTTACAGAAATTGTCATGATACTTAAAAATAAGCATTTCTGTAAAATGTATTAATGTTAATGCATATGATATGTGCCATCATAAGACAACTCTGCTTTAGATATCATATTGGCCTACCACTAAGTATATATTATAAGCAATCCATTAATTACTAATAATGGAATGTTTTGGTCATTCCTGTTACGCAGGCATATTTTTAATGTTGTAACTTCTTAAAAAGGAATATAATTCATAATACAATTGTAGTGTATTGTGTAGTTTATAAAAGGGTTTGCTTCATGTAAAGAGTGCCCTTTAGTGCTCATGTGGTTATTTGTTTATTGATTGTGCATTTTTGTGATATGTGGTATTTGCTTGTATCGTTACCGACAATGGAAATGTTTGGTCAGGATGTTATACTGTAGTCCACAGTCAAAGAAACTACAATACGACAGTCACAACAGTGAGAACATTAACAGGATGGAAAACAGCTAAAGCTCAGTGAAGCATTGACAGCCGAGCTTACACCGTGCGTTCATTTATGTAATTTATTTCAATATAATTCAGTGCTTAGAGTGAGACAAAAACCAACAAAACATAACTAAAGACATCTAATCAATTGAGATGTTTGTACAAAAGTTGTCACATCCTGCTTAATATGATAACAGGGTGGAATTAAAAACTTGACTACTAAATAAAACGACCATAATGAAAAGATATATATGGAATTTTTCTTATCAAGCAATACATTTTCATACTAGTGGCAAGACACAATATTAAAACAAATTAATGAAATGTTTTTTGTTCACCTTTATGCTCTGAAGATCCATGGGTCTCTTCAATAAGGACTTCAGTAATGTGATTCTCACTTCTTAATGTTTCTTTGGACATGAGCATCTGCTGTCTCACCCATGAGGGTCCAGCTACAGGGGCTGGCTCTGAGACTCTAGGTCTGGGACATGGGTTTGGGGAATTGCACGTCGGCCCTCTTCTGCAGTACATCCCTGTAGATGTTGTTGCCATGTCTCCATCTCCCTGATACAGTCTATGATTGGGGTCTTTAGCAGACAGGACGTTGATATACTTGCGCATAGTTTTCATCTGACAGCGGGACGTCTCCAACATCCTCCTGATGTTCTCATTCTCCTTCTCTTTAGCTGTCATCTCGCGTTTGATCTCCTCAAATTTGAGTCCGACCACCCGGATCATCTCTCCTAACACGGTCTCCACCGCGACGTTCACGGCTTTCTCAATAACAGCGCCCATCTGGCCCCGCATCAGAGAGATGGTCAAATTCACATCCATGCCGATGGGCCAAAAACACACGTGCGATCTAAAAGCTTTAAATGACCGATCGATATTCAAGGATTTTTGTGCGAAACGTACGTTTTTCAGATTAATGCTCAGGCACCGTCCGCCATTGGCCGTGCAGTGACAACAGCGAAACAGAGCAGGAATCACATCCGGTTCAGCGGGAGCGTTAGCCCTCTGTAGGAAGCATACGGTGTGCTGCTTCAATAAAAACATCACAGTGTGCTGTTGTTTCGACGGCAGGTTTTGTGTGCATGTAAATCTCCAGGAAAATATCTGAAGGATGGATTTAGAAGAATAAAGAGGCAGAAACGCAAAAGTTTTTTAAAGTTTTATTTAGTCAAAAAATAAATAAATAAATAGGCCTAATAAAGATTCTCAAAAACAAATCAAAAGATCACTGTCTGATGAAATATTTGCATGTTTAGATAGAGTGGATGTGGTTTGAGGTTTAATGATTTTGTAAATCTGTGACAACAACAAACCTGTTCATATGTCACTCACAGCTTCTGCATGATGCGGAAATTATGGCCATGTAAGAGATACGAAAGCGTGGGCTTAGCCTAAATGTTGTTGTCTTTGGGCTGAGGTTGTTCCACAGAGTGTAAAAAGTTTGCCGGCACCATCAACATGTAGTTGTACATCATCAAAATCTTTTTCTAACACTGTAAGTGTAATGTGATAGGCCTATTTGTTGACGTTATACCTTAGACGTATTTTCAGAGAGATCTCTTAATATCAAGAATTATGAGCGGACATGCTCATATTGTGACCTTCAGGAAAGAGATATTTCTGTCTATGTTTAAAACAATCTGTAGCAAACACAAATGATTTACAATTAGTTTTTATGATGTGTTGGGTGCACTGGTGGTCACTGGTTGGTAATAATCGATGACATGACCGAGCCATTGACATCTATGGACAGGGGCGTCGTAGTTGGGTGAAAAGTGGGATTAAATTACCTGAGGGCCCCAAGTGAGGGGGAGGGCCCCTGAGGAGTGAAATTTGATTTTCCTTTAAATATAATTTTAAGATCACAATAAATGTTGTTAACTAATGTAAATGCTAATATTTTGGGTAAATGC
>JAUMHE010000056.1:6394138-6432354 GCA_032359235.1 Enteromius mattozi
TTCATTGAACGTGTGGTTGAGCGGTTCACTCACTTCAAAACTGCAAACTGAGGAAACAGAAGAAAATCAGTTAATTTACAGATCAAATGTTTAATATTTCAATTTTACAATTTGTCGTTGACCCTATTGATATGCACACAGTTGTGTATGCTTTCCTGAATGTATACATAATATACGTATAATCAGCTAAATCTAAGTAAACATAAGACATGCGCATTCTGTTCTTTCTTGCTGTTTATTATGATACGTTTAGTACTTTTGAACGGTAACTTAATTAGCTCATTCTCATTCACGCCATTACAATTGTACACAACAATGTAAATAAATGAATATTACGTTATATTTATATATAACTGTCTCCGGAAACCAGAATATTTGTTTAATCTGGTTTTGGTAATAGGCACCTTTATATAATACTGATTAACGGAGTGTTTTATTGTAATACACTTATTTTTTACTGCTGACTTAAACAAACATAAATCTAAATTTACCATAAAAATGACCAGTTAAAACCAACTTATTGCTGGTTACCAGTGTAATTTATATTCTGTATAGTTTCATGCTTGTTTGATCAAAAAAGCAGTTAAACTTTCTTAAACCAGTGCCGAGACCAAACCATCCAGGAATTTAAGATGGTCAAAATTTGTGTCATCTGTTTTAATCAGCATGTTTGGTGTAATTGAACACAGAGCAGTAACTGACAACAGTATTAAAAAGGTTAGCCTCTTACCATTGTGAAGTATGAAACAAAAGCTGAAAGTGAGCAGAGTGAACGTGTCAGGCATGTTAACGTATCCGCGTCAGATTGACAGTGTGATGCTGGCCGAAGCTCATCAGTTTGTTGTTGTTGGAGTGAGAAAACACAGGAAGTATGTGGGTGGGATGATTAATATCATCCTTAGACATCATATTTGTTGCTCAGTATGAAGTGAGAAATCAATTTAGTGATAAGAGAAGACATTTAGCACACTTGCTAAACAATCCAGTATTGTGGTGTGAATCATAATGTGTGATACAGTTTGAGTTTTAAACTCTTTTCTTAAGGTGTCCCAGCTGAGGCATGTGTCTGATGGTGAGGAAGTGAGTGGGCAGCTTTCTTGTAATATGAAGTTGTTGAAAGGAAAATGTTTGATGTACAGCCATGTTAGGAAAAACCCATATCCTGCTAAATGAGCAATAAAGTTATTCTGATCCACTTATGCATATGCAGTTTAGTTTCATAAGAATGAAAAAAAAAATCATATACATTATTCTCATTTTGTTCACAGTAATAAAAATGCGGGTGATGGTGTTTTGCATTAGTCAACATTTAGATACATGATTTACATATCATGTTTTATTTTTTTCATCACCACTCAGGCAAATAAATGAAAGAGCGAAGATTAAAGTTTAGTTGAACCTGTCCTAGTTATGGCAGCAGTTGTTTGTGATTGAGACGTATACATTAAGCACTTTTCGGTTCCACATCCTGTTGAAGCACCACAAATATGAAAGCACAGCAAGTTATCAGGAACTTTCATGTCCTGTTTTTGTGATGGATAGCTAAGGTTTACAAAACAAAAAAAAAATTTCTTTTTCTACACGTCCTGGTGTTAGGAGAGATAGATACTGATGGATGACACAAGTTTGACTTGTTTTTGCTGATAAAAAGTCATTATGATCTGTTGCATTATTTGACTACATTATAAGACTTACTTTGATACAAGAGGAGGGTCAATGCAGGTATTGGTGATGTAAAAAATGAATCCAATATAAATCATCTCAGATCTTTTTCCCAATACAAATAACAAACAAATACGAGAAGGGAAAAAAAAGACTTATAAGTCTGACCTACTGTAGTTTTATGTTCATACCCATTAACTAAAATTTGGTCGAAGCATAGTCTTTTTCTATAAGTGTCATATCATGTCATTAAGTGACTTTAGGTTTATAATCCCATTTTGGTAAGAATGTGATTGTTAATTCAAGTAGCTAAACTGCCCCATTATAACAGGGTGTGCAATAGTGCAACCGGATCATTTTAGCTTTTTCTCTGTTTTTTTAAAAAGTTGCTGTGTTACATGACCTTAGTTGGTTTCAATGACACATCAAAGGTGGAAAATATCAATTAAAAGATCAGAGGTATGTTAACATTTTATAGTAACTGTATAGAGCAATTAACTGTTTGTAAACAGTGATGACGTTTTTGTGGGTGTAGCCTAGATGTTTGCAGAAAATGAGTTTTCAAGTGGCAGTCAGTGGAAACCTGGTATTTCATGCTGTAACTGAGCAAATATATGTTCCATATGAACTGCATATGTGAATATTATGTAGAACAATTGTTTAAATCAAGTTAATGCTTTAAAAGTAGAGTAATCATAACAGATTTCATTCATTAGTCTATACATTGAAACTTCTTCGTTTAGCATCAAATTATGTTTTTGGCGACAGAATTCTATAAAAAATGATTTGCATTATCGCTTATTCAGTGCATTTTTTCCGTTTCACTGCACTTGTTACCAGTGTTTTTCTGCCACCACAATGCGTGAGCAGCTACGGCTGATGTAACTGTGATGTCTTCACAAAATTGGTCTATAGAATGAGGTGTACAGTGTCCTATTCATTCAAATTGTAATTTTTTTGGACAATTTGTGATATTCTCAGTCAAACAATTGCATGTAGATTTCTCATCATGATATACAATTATCAAACACTGGATTTAGTCTATTAGACCTCAATGATCTAAACTTATGCAATTCCATTTATTGACAGAAAAAATATTTTTGGGAGTGTTCACTCAAAACCTGAAGTGCATAAAGTTTCCAAAAAGAAAACCTTCAAGATTTTTTTTTTTAAATGAGGTAAATAAAGTTCTAAATGTGTGTTCGGGAGTAGCCTAATCATTCAGTCCTGTAAGTCATCATCATAAGCAAAGGTTTTTGTTTTTCTCCCTGTTTGCTTTGTGCAATGAGGGGCTTGAACTCTGAGTTCAAGCCGAGCATCGGGTTTGAGTTTCAGTCAATAACAGCAAGTCAGATTTTTTTGCAATTTCCCATCAGGACTGGCAAACAAGTGAAATGATTTTCAGTACAGCACAATGGTTAAATGTAAAATATGTTTACTTCTTTCCAAAAAAAAATTTAAAGAAAATGAAATAACAAAGACAGTGATGAAATGTCGTGTAAATACATGTGAATACATGCAAGTGAGAATTCATGTTAGCACATGTCAATACATGCAGGTTAAAATTACATGAAAATACATGCAGGAGAAATTGACATGTGAGTACATGCAAATGGAGATGTTATCCCCTTAGAATTTCATATAGCTCTCTTTTTGTGAAAGCATAGGTGCCGTGGATGCAGAGGTCCTCCATTTGCAGGCAATCATCTGTGTAATAGAGATGAGTGGCATCTGAGTGACATCTGTTCACATTATCATCAAAGTCTAAACTTGAGTAAATCTATTCAGAAATTCAGTTTTTCGACACAAAACTAAACATGACCCGCCATGATAATATTTTCAGCAGGGCAGTCTGTTAAGGAAAACCAATAGAAGAGACATGTTTCTCACCTGTAGAATTAAACTGCAAGAAGTGATGATTAGGATGGCAAACAGCAGAGGAAGTGGGCCGACATCATATCTGATAGCTTCCCGCACTGAAGACTGGCTTTGACTCTGAACCTGGCTCTGCGTGGATGCAGTGGGGCAGTTTGGAGTTTCTAGAAAAGACAAAAGATTTAGTTATTACAAAAGTTGCCCTCTGGATGGCACCCTAGGCCCCCCCGTAATATCTTTCACTCAAAACATGGGCTATATAGGCCTTTGTGAATCATTTTGCCATTTACGTTTTTAACAATGATCAAAATTTAGCGGATGAGGCCTCCACCTTTTTGACAACAGGAAGCTAGCGGTCTTTGACGGCTAACCTTCTCACCTTTGATGATTGTTTTTTCAGTTCTTTTGTCTTTAAAGCGCTTACTTTAGTGCACTTGCGTCATAAAGAAATCCGCATTTTCAAAGAAAAACATCATTCTCGTGTAAAGTCAAAGTTTCCACTGGTAATATCAAAATGAAGATGCAGTAAGTGCTGTAAAGTTGAATGTGCCGGGGAGGCCCCATTTCCACCCACTTGACCTCAGGTGCCAACAACATTTCCTCCTTCACTGTTTTATAATCTGGCTCCCTCTAGCGCTTTAACAATGAACTACGGCTAAGTGTCGAGGACGGTATATTCAATTTTGCTATTAAAAGGATGCTACCAGGATAAAAAAATAAAATAAAATAATATATATATATATATGATACCATACAGTATTTCATTTAAGTGAACACATTACGGCTATCTTCTGAAATGCATTGCTTGTTTGTTATTTCAATAACTGTCTCCTATTAATGCACAGTATTGTTACAGATCATCTTATACATTTACAACTGTACAAAAAAGGCGAAACTGTGGGGAAACCACATGCAAGAGACTGAAAACAAGACTAGTCTATCGCTTACCTTGTATGTAAACAACAGTGCCGTTCCCAATCGTTCTGAGATACGGAGGTGGGAAGAAAATCTCGATCTCACACCGATAGAGGTCTGTATCGTTCCCTCGCAGTCCAGCGACGATCATGTCCACTCGTCCAGAGTTAATATTCCCTCTGCAGGTAACTGTGCCATTCGTTGTGAAGTATGGCTTAGAGAGGTTGACATAAGCGCTGCAAATCCTCTCGTGGCCATGCAAACCTCTGTACAGAGACACCTGCATCTCCTCAGGCTGTAACTTTGAACTGAAGGAGCAGCGGAGAGGGACTTCTCCCTCTTTCCCAACCACACGATAAGGCTGAGACACGCGCAGAGCTGGAAACAAAACAAAAGATCATCAGACGTAACCCAAATATTCACTAGCTTCTATTTTTTCGTCATGTTTGGGAGATTTAACTTCATGAGAACACGTGAGTGAAGTTTAGAGTTTTAATCTGAATGAGCAGCTGTGACAACAGTAGGTTACTTCAAGGTTCTCGTTAAACTAATACAATATGCACATATAGAATATTATTGCAAGAATTCTGTCTGAAATTGAGGATCTGGATCATGTTGGAAGTTTTACATTTAGGGCAAAGTTTGACCCACTTCTGTTTTGCTGCATTTGAAAATAAACAACTGTCACAGAACAAGAATAAGTGAAAAAGTAATTATTAATAAAATATACTTTAGTGTTTAAGAATACACAAATTCTTCACAAAAAAGTAATTATTAATAAAATATAGTTTAGTATTTAATAAGTCTTGTCACATAAAGCTGTTACCATCTAGACTATCTGTGCCTGAAAAGCAACAAACATTTGAAGCTCAGCTGGTACTTACCCAATCCAAGCGGGATATATAAGATTCTAATAAGTGTGATAATCATTGTGTCATGTAATAACTGTGGAGGTATCCCCCCTGTCTCTTTATAAGCCTACTTGAGTGAGTTCTGGAAATATTCTTTATGACATCAGTTACGTAGCAGGAAACCTCAAGCTGACTGCAAATGCCCGTAAAGCTCTCAAAAATTTGCAAGTAATGAAGACAATTTGCACAATATGTGTAATCAAGGGGAAAAAATCGAATGAGCAGAATGAGACTCAAGCAAAAACAGTACAATAGAAGTGGAACTGGAAAATTTGGTTAAGGGTGTGGTTTGACTCTCAGCCTGTAATAAAGCCCAGTGGTCAAGAGATTATTCGACTCTGAATTTGGGGAAAATATGAAGATCAGATACACTTGAAATCAGATTCAGTGCTTTCGGAATTAGTTCAATAAAGTCTTTTTTTTCAATTGGTCAGCATATCTACATGATCGCTTGTTCATTTTTGCATTATATCAGATTATATTGGAAACTGAAAAAGTCTAATGGGAGCAGTGTTCATTAAAGACATAAAATGAAGGGGTGATCAAATATTAGTAAGTTTAATCGGAATTGTTTTAATTGTATGACAATTTATTTCCATTCTCTAACCAAACTTTACGTTATAGATGCTTTACCTACTATTTACTTCTCTTACAATTAAAGATTTTGATGTAATGCATTTATTGTGTACATACTGTGTATGTTTTTCTGTGAAACTAAAATTTGCATTCCTGCATGACATTTTGGAGAACAGTGGTTACCGTCTTGCCACCCACCACCCTGCTCTTTTTTTTCCCTGTAATTTCCTGTTTCACTGTTGCTAACGAATTATGCTGCTATAATAGTATATTTTACAGTACAGAGGGGTTCAGATTTGCATTTTATTGCATAATAAGGTCAATACTGTAATTACAGATGCAGCAGTTACAGATGCTAAAACTGAGGTGAGATAGTTGTGCTGGTGTTGTAGACTACAACAAATCATGCATTCAACAAAAGATCTTAACTAGCTTGACTTTTTATTTAAATAAATTGCATTTTTCTCTAAATCACGATTTTAAACCCTACACAAGTCACACTGAACAAATGAAACACGTTTGCAACAACTGAAACACACAGCAGGTTTCCTTTAAAGTCAGAGCATCATAGTGTTTCAATGAAAATTCACACCCACTGGGGATCTAAATCATATGGCAATTTGCTGCTCAAGAAACATTTCTTATTATTATCAATGTTGAAAAGAGTTGAATTATCCAACAATTAACTCCTTGTTGAAGAACAGCATTTATTTGCAAAAAAAAAAAACATAAAATAAACATCTAACATTAAACCTTTTTACTGTTACTTTTGAGCAATTTAATGCACTCTTCATTTATTACAAATTTCATAATAAAAACATAATAAGAAATGCTTCTTCCTCACAAAATTAGCACATTTCAGATATTTTCTGAAGAATAACGTGACACTGGAAGAATGGCTGCTGAAATTTAGCTTTGCCATCACAGGAATAATTTACATTTTAAAATATATTCAAACGCAAGTTATTTGTAATAATATATCACAATATTACTGTTTCACTTTATTATTGATCAAATAAATGCACACTTGTTCAGCATAACGAAAACCCTGAAAATCATAATTATTTCAAAACTTTGACCCCCAGTGTACATATAATATACAATATCTACAGTATCATACTGAACAGCAATAGATACAAGAACAATTAGTAGATCGGTTTAATACACTCTCTGGGCAGTACTGCTCAGCTGATAGGAGGTACACATGTTGCTACGCTGCTGATATTCACTGGATGCTGTGCTCATCAGCGTCGTATTGGTCTGGTGTTTATGTAGGTATTCTCAGGTTGCTCTTTGTTCTTGAGTTTACGCTGAAATAAAAAAAAACACAAAACAACCTTGATTTTATGTGAGTTCAAATATTAACACTTTAAACTGGTAACCAGTTTATAAAGGACGTTGCGTCTCTGCAAAGACATTTGGTTGCAGATGGATACTCACTCTGAGGTAACAAACGAAGAAGGTGATGAACAAATCATATATAATGCCGACCCCACAGCCAACAAGTAGTAGCACTGTCATATTCATTTCACACTGGACAGTTATTTCTGTGGACTGCATAGGATCTGAAACAATGCAAACAATATAATAAACTTTTATTATACTGTAAAAGTGCTGTTTTAATATAACACTTTAACTCACCAAGTGAAAAGGCTGCAAGGGTATGATAGCAGACTATTATAGGTTGGTTTATATTATTTAAGCAGAGGATTAGACCAGTGCCTATTCACTAATCAAATCATAAACCTGAATTAAATGCATTCAAACATGAATTAAAATGAATCGCTTGTTGTTTTACCTGTAATGACCAATAGTGTCTTGGATTCAGCTGACCCAGTTTGTCTGTCGATTTTGCAAATGTATAGTCCTGTGTCACTGGCTTTAGTCCTTTGAATCTTAAATGAGATGGAGGAGTTTTGTACAGACACCTGAAACCTCGACTGTTTACTGTCCACATCACTCAAGTTTGTTGGGTGCAGTTTTGTATCTTCCTTGTGTAGAGAGATCGATGCTTTTTCATGCTTTCCAAGTGCTGGACAGGACACAAATGCTGTTTCATTTGAATCCACTCTTTTTATTTCGACTGAAAGATAAAAGCATATATGCACATTTTGTTTTTTTTGAAAGAGAAAGTTAGAGATTGAGGATGTGGCGCACTGCACATGTTTCCTTTGCTGCTCCCCTCCCCCCTCCCCCCTTGTGTTAGTCTGTTGACTTGTTTCTTTAATGCAAAGTTTAATTTTGTAATATTAATTTCAAGTCTCTTTGATACTGTAAATATTCTGGAGACACTCAATTATGAATATCCACAAGGATTCATATGCTGCACACCGCATAAATCATGTACGCGACTCAATTAAGAAGCAACAGAAAATGTCAAACCTTCTTGGAGAGGCAAGCAGCTTGAGGAGGATTCGGTAAGTTCAGCATAGAAGAGGGGTAGGAAAACAGCCATTGCTATGATCATCTGCTCAAGCATTTCTGCACTGCTGCTCCGAACACGTGAATACAGGGGAATATGACTTCAGAGCTTTTACAGACAGATGCACGGGTCACACGGGGTGAGGGGGTGGGAGCTGTTTCCTACCTGCGTCACAATTTAACTGTAAGGAGGACTGAGGAAAGCAGCCAAACATTTGACAGGAGACTTGAATGGTTGATCTTTGCATGCGTTTTTCTCTTGACAAAAATGAACTTATAAAGTCTTCTTTTGTACTTAACTTAATAAAGACAATGAGTAAAAGACGAAAACTGGTAAAACTGAACATTGTTCCAACTTTAAGAGAGAAAGAAAATAAACACAGGCCAGATATTTTCCAATTTTCATGAGTAGGGTTTTTAAAAGCTGAAAAGGTAATTTGGGACATGATTCATTTTCCCTGTTGTGAATTTTTACATAATGTAACATAACAAAAATAACATTTATTCATTTTTCTTCACTTTGTGCAACGAAACTTCTCAGCACCGGCACGCACAAAATACACTGCCTTGCAGACAGTGCAGCATTGCAGTGATAAGAGGAAATGAATGATAACAAAAGGAAAGAAGAGGTGTTGCCGGCATTGTTGTGGTTACATTTTACATTCAGAGTAACAAGTACATTTTACCATCAGCATTCTGTAATATTCTGCAACTGCTGACTGTTTTTACGAGCAAGCAAAGGCTTTTCTACCTCAAAATGCAGTCTTGCATTCTCTAGTCTATAAAGCGTTAATAAATAACGTACATCCCGTTCTAAAAAATAGAAAATGATGTCCAAGTAGGAATTTCGTACTAATTCTTACAATTTCTTCATTTAAACATTGATTTGATTATGCAAAGAATGCTAATTTTCCAGTGTTTTTGTAGTATTTTATATCTTCAAAATGTCGAATGCACCGTTTGGTGCTTTAATTGCTTAATACATTCATTAAAAATTAAAACTGGCTAAACTTTAAATTGCATTCCCTTTGAAAATCCCATGCAGTAACAGATATAACCACTAAATGGCAGAATAGACACTGGATCTCTAGCACCTGTTGCTTGTTTAATGCTATAACACACAAAGCTGTGAAATTCACTTTTTTCTAATGTAATTATGTATTTTAGTTTGTTTACATCTACACTCTTAGAAAGATACAAAAGCTGTCACTGGGGTGGTATACCTTTTCAAAAAAAGGGTCCATTTTGGTACCTTAAAAGTACATATTAGTGCTTAAAGTGGACACATTTGAATCAAATAAGTACAAAAGTGTACTTTTGAAAAAGCTAATTCTGAGAGTGAACTATGTATGATTTAATATTTTGAACTTTTTTAGTTTCTGAATTAATTCCTAATATTTGGTCTGGTCTTTATACTGAATGCAGAGTATTTTTATACAGTGCACACACTACGTAGTCTCCTCACTAAGAATAGAGAGTGATGTAGACCACAGAAATACGGTCATGATGAGATTGTAGTGGTCTCACTTTCACATAGTGTTGATGACTCACACTTGTTTGATGTGGTTAGGCTTCAGGCCTTTATCGACTCTCATTTCATATCTCTTTGAACCCCTAACAACTAACATCGTCTGTATGTCCACCTGTGCAATCACATAGATAGGCCTACAGTACTACTGTGCAAGCGTTAAGATAATAGAGCTTTATTGCCAAGCAATTTGTTTTAGTGTCACAGCTTCCAGTTCTCAGACACAATGTATACATTTTTATATATGCATGCATATACAGAAAAAGTGATACTATATTTAAAGGTAAGTGGCTGCAAATAATACATGTATAAATAGTAATAAAAAGTATTAAATAGTAAAATGTGTAAATCCATTCTTGTGATCATGAATTGTCAGCATAAACACTCAAGTCTTCAGTGTCACAAGAACATAAATTATTCTTCTATGCTGATCTGCTGCTCAGTAAACATTTCTTATTATAGGCTAATCAATTTTGAACAGTTGCTGTGGGGACCCTGATATATTATTTAGGACTATTTGATGAATAGAAAAAAATAATTTCCTTTGAAATCAATTTTTTTTGGTAACATTATAAATAAACAAATGAAACATTTTAATAATAATAATAATAATAATAATAATAATAAATCTTACTGGCCCAAATTTAAAGTGTTTTTAAAGCAACGGCGACTTGTAGCCTATATATTTCACTAAAGAAGACTGAAAAAATAGTTTAAATTATTTAGGCTACCTCTGAACTACAGATTTAAATATCACAAACATGTCACAAAAACTTTACTATGTTCAAAAAAACGCAAAAATGTTATTATACGAGATAAATATCAACATATTGCGCCCCCAAAATATAGCTTACATAGTGCGGCCTAATGCATTTTAACGCACAGTACATGGGAAAACCATTGTATCAAAACGCAAGCGAGTCGTATTTCCATGCCTTGCGTGACGTCACAACGGGCAGGGCGCAATCACATGGATTTCGGGGCTGGACAGGAAACGGAGACGCTAGGAACGCGCATCGGTCCGCAGCTCAGAACGGGAATGGAAGCGGGAGAGGAACGGGAGGCTCGCTCGTCTCATCATCATCATCCTCATCCTCCTCAAATATAAGCGGTCGGCACGGGAAGCGAAAACCCGATTGAGGTGGGAGAGGAGCGGGGGATTCTATCGCTGGATTTGCTCAACACATCAGTGGCTTTTTCCCATTGTTACCGTTTCCTTCTGGCAAGACAGAAGCCGCAGAACCGTCGGCTGGTTTGCGACAGTAAGCGCTTACTCTTCATTTATTCTCGCTGCTGCATGCGACCTCATTCTGAAATGAAGATATTAATGAGCGGATCAGAAGCATGGCTTGTGTATTTCACGCTGGTGGCGTATTATCAGCTTGTTATCTAGGGATACACAGAGGAAAATCCAGGGAACAGCCCTGAAATTCAGACAGCTGTGCGGTGCCTTCGGTGTCTGAATACGAGGGCTGCTCCCTTGAAGAAACGTTATATTCGATAATAAAATACTGAAACGATTGATGGAAGCTTTTGAAGATGCTCATTTGTAAGGTTTTGCAGTAGGAATTGCGGCAAGAATAAGGAAGCTGGAGTAATAAGATGAGATTAATCAGTCTGTCAAAGAGAAAGGATGAGATGCATCTCCATCTATCTGAATACATCTGCTGTTATTCCGGCTCTAGAGGGTGGCTGAGATGTTTAACCTCTGATGTTTCAGTTGCTATAAGCATTTTGGGTTTCCAGCATTGGTGTATCTAATGCAAGCCTCGTTTCTGCTGTTATTGGTGTTTTTCCTCTTGGTACCTGGTGGAGTGTGTTCTGCAGTAACACATACTGCAAACAGATGAGCTGTTGCCAAATTGGACCTTCCTTCCCCTCCCCTCCACACACACACACACACACACATTGATATGTTCAGGCTCCACCCTTTGCCATGCCAGCTGTGGGTTTGGTGCCAGTCTTGGTTCCCGTAGAGTGAAGGCCTATTTTCACACATTTTTGTCCAGCTTTTCTGAGTATGTGTGTCTGCTAGCAGGAGCCTTTTATTTAAGTGAATATGTATTTTTCAGGCTTTGTTTGAGAAAGTAAGTCTCTGTACAGGCATATTGTCACATTGCATTGGGTATGCTGTCACAATGAAACCTGCCATTAAATATTTAGAGTTTTTCCTGCATGTCAATGCTAAACAAATCAACAGAAAAACATTTGAAGTTATTAAACAATTTTTGGCCAGCAAAAATCAATTATTAAACAATAAAATTACTACGTTTATAACATTTAAAAAAACAATAATGCATTTATTCGGCAAGAATGCATTAAATTGATTAAAAAGTGACAGTAGGGCTTTTAGTAAGGGCTTTTTATATTCTATTTCTGTTCTTATTATGAAAAAAATATACCTGGAAGAAATGGGGGGAAAAAACTACCAAGAATATAAAGCAGCACAACTGCAGCATTGATGCTAATAAGCAGTGTTGAATAATATTAGGCAAAATAAGTAGAATAATATTTCAAGTTTGTTTACTGGATTTTTGATCAAATAAATGCAACTTTTGTGAGTTCAAAAATGTTATAGACTCCTGAACAATTTTTATGTGGAGAAAAAAAATGCTAGTATTGTGGTTCAAAACAGTCCAAATTATGTCTTCATTGCTCTTGCGCCAGTTTAATTGCAGATGGCTATCATTTAAAGTTATCCTTAAATTAGTTATCCTTAATCATTTTGCATTAATATCTTTGGTGAGGTCAGTGGCAGATTGGAAGAGTGTATCATTGGTATACAGGAAATTTCCTAGCAAGCTCTTCGCCTCAGATCTAGGATACTTTACTGCGCTTGCTGCTGGTAATGCATTAAACTTGAGATTTATTTTTCTGCACAGAGTGCTGTTGCTTCAGTCTAATCCAGTGGGAGCAGTAGAATATGTGCTGAGAGGGATGTAAAACCATGAAATTGTTTTTATTTGATGATTTTTTTATAAGAATTACAATGGGATGTTTATTTTTTTAGTGTTGCTATCTCTATAAGACCCTTTCCCTAAAATGCATTGTTAGTGTTATTTGCAGAATCAGTTTTCGTTACCTCTCACCATATGTGCAGCAGCAAGCCAGTGTCCATCCCCAGCGGATTCCTTTTTTTTTTTTTAGAGCTGGCCTCCTATACCAGAATGACGTCAGGTGATTGTGAAACTAGGGTGGATGCTGGCTGCGAGGACCCTGGAGTCCAGATGCAGAGAGTCTAGTCTTTTTCTGCTCCACAGATTCTTTGTTCTAAGTGATCATAAATGAGTCCTGATAAAGATCCTGTAGGTTCTCTGTTGTGCTGACCTTTGCAGCATGAGCAGCTATCTGACGGCTCACACTGCGCCCACTCTCTCTCGACTCAGGACTGAAACCGGAGATGACTGCGAGGCTCTTCAGGATGAAGAAAAAGAGCAGACGAAGAGGAAACGGGCAGCTAGGATGAAAGGGAGTGAAATGATTTAAATGAATAGCGTCCCACGAGTCTCGGACGAAAGGACGTCCTTTGCTGGGACAGGAGCAGGTCAACTGCATGCATCAATCTTCGAGGCAGCATGAGTGCAATATTGCTAATGTTTCGTGAGTGAGGGAGGACCTCGTGCCAACTTTAATCAGCTCATTTGGGTGACATCTGCTGTATGGCAGCTAATATGTATTGTCAGGTGTGTGTGATCTGTCGTCGGCTTATAGTTTGGCTCATGAATGGCACTCAATGCAGATGTTTGCTCCCTTGGATAATAGACCTTAGACCAAAGCCTGATTTGTCATCAGAATGATTTGTCATAAACCCCCTCTGACTCCATCACAATACAAACATAAAGGTGGAACGAGGTGACTCATGCAGAGTGTTTGTACACATGGTTTATTGAGCTTTGCATTGTGATCCAGTGTTTCATTTAGGTGTGTTTGGTTTTGTATAATGTTCATATCAATGTTACTACAAAGACAGATTTTGCCCCCTTGCATTGGCGTTTCTTCTGACAGTACTGCTTACATTGTAACCTGCCTATGTTGGGTAAAAGATTAAAAGAGTTTACAGCCTCTCATCCAGTGTTGTTTTAGAAACGTTGGCAGCTACCACCAGGCAGTGACATGGTTTTATCTGTGTTTGTGAAAGGCAGACTGTTAGAGGGGAAGATTTGTTGCATTCATACAATCAATTTGCTGCCGCAATGCTTGACTTAGATTGAACGAAACATTAAGGTGCAATGAAACTGAATTGGTGGGAGATATTGTCTTCCGTATTGTGATGTACATTCAGGTGGAATGGATTAATGGGGGGGAAATGGGTGTGGACTTGCTTTTATCCATTGGTTGTTAATTGAATGAAAGTTTGCAGTTAATTAGGTGCTTAAGCAGAGCAAATTAATGGAGAAATCCAGCATACATCACCAAAGAGAAGTCTATTGTGTCACTGTAAAATCAAGTTAAAGGAATAGTTCACCTAAAAATGAAAATTCACCTATGATTTACTCATCGTCAATCATTTCTAGGTATTTATGACTTTCTTCCTTTAGTTGAATAAAAGCGGAGTTATAAGGGTTAGCGTTGTGAAAACAAATTTCCCTTGATCTTTTGACACCGAAAAGGCCTTTGTATGCTTAATACATCCTGCAAGTTTCACAACTTAAAATGCCCTCATCATCAATAAAAAAACATTTATGTAATAATCCTCAGAAAACGTCTCGTGTTTGGATTTGAGGTGCAGTGTCTTGACAATATAATCAGAATAAAATAGTCATTTCGTGACAAAGCATTATGCAATCATTTACTTATGGTTTGTGATTCAAACCAGCTCCAGTGCAAGTCTTCTCATCATAGGCCCCGCCCAATGTCTTTGCATCAAAAGCAAACAGAAATTATATACCACAGTATAGGTCAGGTTAGTCAACGTCAGTCCTGGAGTGCCGATGTTTTGCAGAGTTTCACTGCAACCCTAATCCAACACGGTGAGTGTGATTTCACCAAGTACAAGATTATCCTGGATCAACCTTCCAATCAACCAATCAGAATTGAGGGATAATTTTCTGGGAATATCTGTTTTAGGCTTATGATCAGGGTTAGGTACTTCTACACCCTTGTTAATCAGCTGTCATTTCCCACTGATTTTATTAATAAATTTTGGGTAGGTTTAGGGTTTGAGATTGGGATAAGTCTACATTTCTGGACAGTAATGTTGATCCAGGATCAACAAAATGTAGACTTATCCCAATCTCAAACCCTAAACCTACCCAAAATGTGTTAATTTTTACAAAAGATGTTGATCCAGAATCATGTCTTACTTGGCAAAATCACCGTGCCCGCGGTGACCTGTACGATGACCATCTACTGTAATGTCAATCTCTGGTGAATGTGCATAATACAGTTAGCAGAAACTTTTTATAAACTTTTAGATATGGATGTAGTTTTCTTATACAAAAGGCCTTTAATAACCCGCTGTATTTTAAACCCCATTCACTGCCATTATCATTTTTAAAAACATTTTGTTTATGAGGTCAGAAAAAAATAAAGACGAAGCATTCCTGGAGGAATTGTTCTCAATGTGATCTAGAACATCTACTTTTAGAAAACAACTTTCATTTAACGCCAAATTTAAAAGGAAATTGTGTATGTTTCTCTCCAATGGTGCAATACTTTTGGTCACTTTAATTTGCTCTAAAAATAAGCGTTTGTTTTTGTTTTGTTTCCACTGAAAAGTGGAAGTATTGCGTCTCTATGGCTCTGTCTGTTTGAGCATCTTGACCAGCACGGGAACATTGTTCAACATTTAACAGAGTCAGGACTCCATCAGGCACTGAAATGTCAAAGACCCTTTCTAGCATGAGAAGCACAGATCTTTCTCCGACCCTTGTAGCTTTTGCTAAGGACTGTGAAAAATATTTGAACAGAATTTATGTGAGGCATATTGTTAGAATGGAAATTTCTTTACAGTAATGCATTGATCATTTATTATTGGAACTAAGCTCTTTTAATTGTATTTTTTAGAGCATGCGCCTGCCTGCTCTTATGTTATAAACAGCATTTCTGATACATGGGCTGATCGAGCATGATTCACACCTCAGACATCCAGTCGTTTTAATAGAAATCAATGCAATTTGGATTTTTGCGTAAGAAAGATTTCCTCTTGCAGATTTCACAACAAGCTGGTGACATGAATGTTGTGTTGACCAGCAGACAGCTTGTTTTGAAAGTGACATCTGTGTGAGCTGTGCTTCATAACATTGCTTTACTATTGACATGAGACCCTTTTTGCCTGCTTATGTTACCACAACTAAAACCATATCTCACCAAAAGTATGAAAATTCTTTCATATACTCACCCTCATGTTGTTGCAAACCCCTATGACCTAGCAGGAAAGCCGTACAAGTTTGGACAACATGAGGGTGACTAAACGATGACAGATTTTAATTTTAAATCTGTTAAGACCGCAGATAGCGGAGTGGTTCTTTTGACAGTCTACAGCCTTCATTTGAGCTCCTTTAGCCACTGACAGTCAATGAGATTTAGTGTCACATTATACTCCTGCCAAGATTTTATGGACACAGTTGACCTTGGCAGCCTTCTTCCCCACGTCCCTCTGAGAGAACTGACTGTTTCCCATAGGACACGGGCTAACAGGAGAGAAGGAATGAATAACCAGAGCTCTATCAGTCCTGCTCAAGGACTACCATCAGACGAGTGTGAAGTGACACTCTCAACATGTGCTGTTTGTCCTACTTTAGTGCATAACTGACAAGTTTCTCTGCTCTTGCATTCCTCAGGAGTGCTTCAGAAATGCAGTACATGTGATTCTTATTATGAGGCACTGTATTAAGGGATAATGTACAGTCAGCAGCTCATTACAGAATAACCCGGATGGAGTAATCTGGACCACAATGCGAAGTATAGGTGTCTTGTAACACTTTTAAGGGGTTTATTTCGTGGTTAAGACCTGCTGACAGTACATTTTCCTGCTTGTTACACGGCCACTTATCAAATAAATAGCCTACACAATATTGATTTGAGTTATATTGTTTTATTATATAAAGGAGTGGTACAAGAGCAGACCCCAGATTTCATTAGTGTAAAATTAAATATGACTTTGAGTCTGCATCATATACAGTATTTTACAGTGGCTGTTATAAAAAATGCTTACTTGATAGCAGAGTCCCACATGAAAAAATATTATCGTAAGAAAATACTATAGTATTTTTGAACCATACTATAGTAAAGTGTATTATATATTATAGTATTACAACGCCTTGTTAATAAATGCTACAGCATACTGTAGTGTTAACTATAGTGAACTGATAAACTGTAATAAATACTGTAGTATACTTTAGTTTTTACTACAGTAGTGTATTGCAGTGTAATATACCCTATAGTTGTAGAAAACTTAAGTAAAATTTAAGAAAACTTAATTTACTTAAAGTAATTTATTTATATTACTATAGTTGTTATATAACCACAGCAACAAGTTTTCAATTACTTTATAGTATGGTTAAAAACACTATAGTGTAGTATTTTTCATGTAATCGACCAATCAGAACCATGTATTCAATGTAATCAGTCTTGTTAATGTTTGTTCCACAATATTGATGTGTTCACTGCTGATAAAGAGTGCTTTAAACGTGTTTGTGGTGAAGCGGATTTGCCTGTGGTGTTTTCTGATATTGTTGTGAGTGCTGAGAGGGCTGGTTGTTGTGGATTGCCTGTTGTCTGCTGTAGATCAAGCTGTCATCAGTTGCAATTTGGTGATGAAAAGTGGTATAATTTATGTTTAGTAATATCTAAGTAGTTTTTATGCCATGATGTTTTGCTGATTCATTCTGTCGATGTGTGAGCTGCTTTTGTTTTGTTGAATAGGTGGAACAATGCCTCACCCTATGTAAATATGCTACATGGTTCTGCCAATCAGCTCTCCTTCTCCTCGGGCAGTGCGCAGATTTGGTTTCAGTAAAACGTGAAGTGCGGTTAAGTAAGATGAAGTGTGATATTTCTATGCTGGTGGCATCGCATGGTGTCTGTTTGTTTGAGAGGCCAAACTTGGCAGCATTGCACCAGTGATATAAGTTTGGAATGGGACTAACTGTTTGGCTGAACCGAAAAAGCTTATAATACCAGAAAAAAGCAGTCCGTTAGCATTCCTATCCATCTCAATGCCAGTTGCTTGTCTGGTGCAGAGCCCCTAGAAGTACATTTTTTAAAATGTGCTATCTTTGATTATTGGCCACAAGGATTTTTGAGTCAATCACTTGAGCTGTGTTATTGACATGATTGAAAATGATTGACTGTTGACTTGTGAAAGTGATCACCTTCACATACACAGCATCTTACTTTCACAAAGGCTGCATTTATTTGATCAAAACAAACTGCTCTTTGTTGATATACAGTATTATAATTTAAATGTATTTATATAAGATATTTCTTGTTGGTAAAGCTGAATTTACATTACATTATTATTAAATAAATGTATTAAATTCTTTAAAAAAAAAAACAAAAAAAACTTTTGAGTTTTTTTTGTATAACCAAATAACTACTCGAAGCTTTCTTAAAATTTTTCTCAGAAAATGTAATAATAATAATTATCATCACTAAACACACAATAAACACAAAATTATGGCTGCGCGATATATCGTATGTAATATCACGTTCAATATAGCATGCGATTCATCTGCGATTATGAACGTCATATAACGTGATCTACGGCTTTGCGAATTAAATGCTGCTCCATTTGAAAATATCTGATGGAGATTTATTTCTAATCACAGAACCGGGTTTACTGATGAGATGCGTGTTACTGTCGCATGCGATATATAGTGCAGCCCTACAAAAAAAGAATTATCTGATAGTTTGATTCTGGGAAAAATATAATTGAAATCCCTTCTCTTTCGAGCCTAGATTTCTTAATTAAATGTGGAAAAGGAGCACAAATTACAACCAAAGAGAGTGAGACAGAGAAGGCTAGTAACATTAGAATGAGAATGAGTTGGATTAGTTCTAACACAGTTAGAAGAGAGTGGGTCATTTTTGGGATGTTTTAGATATTAGCAAGCGTTACTGTGATATTTTTATTCAGCATGACCAAAGAAGCGGCCGACTAGAGACCTGCTGTTAATGCCTCTGTTTCAGTCCTGCCCTACTCTCGTAAAGGCTGCCAAGTGTGAAAATGCGGGTAGAGTTTGCATGAAAGAGCATCAGCTATCACGTCCTGTGCTGTCTCTCTGTCAGCTCAAATAGTGGCAGACGTGTCTCTGGCTGCACGTTTGTTGTATCTGTGTAGTTATCTGTGTTCCCGAATCTCGGCTCGATCAAATCTCTGCGTGGCCTTGTCAGTGCAATCTGAGCATCACAAGTTGTTCTGTCTTGACCTGTATGTGGATGAACATACCTGGATGTAGCCATGCAACCCCGTTCATTATTAGATTTTATAGACGATTCATAAAAGGTGGTAATCTCTCAGCATTAAAAAAGTACACTTACCAGAAAGCCAGATCGTAAATTGAAAAGAGCATGAATAGAAAAGACTATGAATATCTTTCTGGTGAGTTAATATAATGTCGAAATCCGTGCTTGGAAAATCTAACCTCATTTGCTTTTGGTTCACTCTTCCAGTGTTGTTGCTTCCCAGTGTGCCAAGCGTTCTGCTCTGTTCCCTGTGCGGTGGACTGGGGGAAGAATGAGAGGATGGAGATCAGGATGCAGGTTTATGGTCTTCCTCCCAGCTCTCTGTTTATTGATTCATTACCAGGTTAATTCAGCTGTTTTATCAATTGTGTGCCATATATGTATGCAGCTGTTATAATTTGATAATTGACATTCTTATGTTTTGCCTCTCTAAACCGATGCAATGTATTTAGCTATTTTCATTACTTTTAAAAAGAGTCTCTTGATTATAGTTTGAGACTTTATCTTGTTGAGCTGCAAGCTTGTCTCATTAATTCAAAGTAAGCTGAACAGCACTGGGTGTAACTTTATCCTTTATATATCCAGCTCTAAGAGTGAACTCTTACTGTTCAGCAAGCACAGAAAATCATTTGATCGTGTTATGACATGCCTGGAACAGCTGTCGTAATGCAAGGAGAGACATAATTGCATCCCAGCTGTTTTTCCCTCTGACACGTCCAGAACTGAGGTAAAGGAGAGGCAAATCTTCCTGGATCTCTGTAAGAAACAATTGAAGTTTGTTTAGGTTGACACCTTTACATAAGTTGTATATTGATGCTTGTTTTGTCAGTCAAAAGGGTCATTCTGTGGAAGCTCAGTTCAGAAGAAATTTCTAAACTGTCTGATTGTAGTAATGGAGAAATTACATGTTGGGGCAGAAAGGCTTATGTGTTTAGTAAGGGAAGGTGAATCAGGCCCTGGAGGTGTGCATTGTCACATTATAGTTAGATCAAGCATGCTTGTTTCCAGAAAATGCTTAAATATGTGACCCTAGACCAGAAATCCAGTCAAAAGAAATTGAGATTTATACATCATCAGAAACCTGAATAAATAAGCTTTCAGTAGATGTAAGTTTGTTAGGATTGAACAATATTTGGCTGAGATACAACTATTTGAAAATCTACAATCTGAGGGTGCAAAAAAGAAAACAAAATATTGAGAAAATCACGTTTAAATTTGTCCAAATGAAGTTCTTAGCAATGCATTTTACTAATCAAAAATTAAGTTTTAATAAATTTATAGTAGGAAATGTACAAAACATCTTCATGAAACATGATCTTTACTTTATATTCTAATGATTTTTTTGGCATAAAAGAAAAATCTTACATTTTGACCTAGACAATGTATTTTTGGCTATTGCTACAAATATACCCCAGCGACTTAAGGTTTTGTGGTCCAGGGTCGCTTAAAATGATAGTTAATATTAAATGTTGTTTTTATATTTAAATATGACATTTGTTATCAGTTGACCATCTCTTGAAGCCCTTGTCTGTGTTTGTGTGTGTTATGAGGATCCACCTCTCCTTGTTGTCCCCCTCCTAACACTGTCCCAGAGCCAGACTCACAGTGGGTTGGTGTGTTTACTAAGTTTAAATGTCTGATATAGCAGATCTCTTCTTCAGAAGACATCTATCTTATGTACATGCACAAGTGAAATCCAGAAAGTTGCGATGCAGTCAGACCACTATCAAAACTACTATTTATTTTTTTTAAAAATGGCATTAAAGCCTTTTATTTATGTTTTCTTTTTTAAAATCAGAGACATCAACAAAAATCTGTATAGAGTGGATATGCTCTATTGTTTTATGTTTATTTAACTTTTGGTAGTTTTTTGCCGCTTGGTGTTTTTCTTTAAAGAATCTCTTCTGTCTTGGATTTGTTCAAGGCAGGGTAAATGTAACGAGTAAATCATGTGTGTGTGATACTGAATTTGTGTAGTGGATCTGATCCTTTAGGTAAAACTCCTCTTGGGGGGTCATCCAAGTCATGTAACAACGTGTGGCATTTTCTAGGACCCTTAAATGCAATAATGAGAGTTCAGTTTCTTTCACACAATGGATCAGCAAACCTAGTCATTTACTGTATAGTCCAAACTTAATTGGAGTTTGATGGTTTCCTCTATTAACCTGAGCTTCCTGTGTATGGAACATTTTAGGGCATCATAAGTGCACTCGCAGGGTAAATCGAGTGCATTTTTACTTGTGGGTTATCAGCTGGTTATTGTGATGTTTATTCTGACGGCACCTATTCACGGAAGAGGATGCATTGGTGAGCGAGGGAAGTAACTGTTTCAAAACCTGTTCCAGTGAAAGAACATCTACATCCTGAATTGCCTAAGGGTTAGTAAATTTTCAGGAAATTTACATTTTTGGTGAACCGTTCCTTTACGGTACACACAATGTACTTATTCTCTTAAAGAGATCCTGCCAAAAGTGGCATTGCTTCATCCTTTCGGTTGTCATATTTGGCTCAGAGATGCCATTGTAACATTTCTACTATTGCGTGCTTCTTAATACTCATCATGTGTGTGTTCTGAAATGGATCGCTCTCACCCTCCAGTGGCACCAATTAAAGTGCACAGAAACTAATCAGCTCCTCTGCGATTAAACCCAGACATGCACATACACACACCATTGTGTGTCTAAATGAGATAAAGACAGCTACTGCGGTTTGAAAGTGGAGATGGTTTATGGATTTGTGCTCCCTTCTCCTGGATATGGGATAGAATTTCAAAGAAGGTCTGTTGGAGTTCATATGATGGCTCTTCATCAGATTCATGCCTAAGGCTTTTCTCAATATGGATTATCTTGTCTTTGTGTTTTCCTGTCATTTTCATTGCTAAATCATCATGTTTTTTATGTGGATGAAGTAATATTAAGAGTCTATACAATAAGCTGATAATTATTTAAATAATATATAAACATTCTCAACTGATAGTATTTTTAATGACTGATGTTTTTTAATGTTTGAAACTAACTGCAGATCTCTGTGCATAGTTTCAAAGGTGCCATATTTTAAGGTTACCTACTATTATAGCGAGCTAAATCTGAGAGCTGATGTATAATAATGCCTCACTCCACCATTCCCCCAGTATACAGAGCTGAAGGATTTCCAGGAAAGGCCAACAGCCTGCAGAGAGATCGATATGGATGAGGTATCTTCTCATGCTTACTCTCCCACTCAGAGGGAAAAACGGAAGAGATCCCTGTTGGTTATGGAGTTTACATTTCTGTCATTTGCATGTGAATTGTTTCTCTGAAAAGCTGAAACGTTGTGCTGGTGTCCTTTAGCAGCTCTTCCCGTCTGTACATGCTGGCTAGTTTCTTTATAACATTACTTCAGCCTCCGGATACGCTTCTATTTTTGTATTGGAGGAAATGGCTGCAACCAATATTGTTCCTGCTTTGTCTCGTTTCTTCACCAGCTCCATTTTAACACCATTCTTTCTCGTTGCTGCATTTTCCTGCAATGATCTAATGTAGAAGCAATTGTCTCTTGTATATCCTTGTTGACTGATGCTATTTTCATCAGTGGCCATGCTAACACTAAGCACCACCCGGGTTTGTTAAAGCTCAGGGAAGGTGGGGCGACCTTCTTGGTGTCCATGTGGCCCAGTTTAGGATACACTGTGTAGAAAAGACATGTGGTCATGGGAGTTGAGCCACTCAAAGCATAACTCTCCCATAAAAGACAAGCGCACAGAGAGGCTTTTGTGCGAGAATTGTTGGAGGTCGTAGTGGGTGGTGGTTGAGTCATATTTTTGAGTGTGTACGTTCATCTGTGTCACTGGCCAGAGCAATTTTGGAGTCTAAATGGACCCGGTTGTTACTTCATGTGGGGCTCATATGTGACTATTTCACACTCTCTACAAGATAATGTGCTTTGGTGGTGGTTAATGTAAGATACTTGTATTCTCAGCAAAAGCTAGAGTAGCCACATTTAAAGTGTGGCCACAATTCACTGTGGTTCAGCAAATGTTTTTGGCAAATGCATACATGTTTATGTAAAAGTGTTGTTTTTAGTGTGTTGATGTGGTTTTTTGGGAGTTTGGGTGGTTACTTAGTTAAAACCATCCACCCTGGATTCTCAAAGACATACTAGATATGGTGCCTCCTTAAGTGTAAGTTTATGGGATATTTTTTGCATGTTTTGTCACCCACCAAAATAAAGCCATAAGTTTGATTGTTTACCAGAAATATATAAAAGTACTATTTGGATATTTGTGGTCTGTAAGATTTATTTAGTTTTGTTTTTGAAAGAAGTATATGGACAACAAGGCTGTATTTATTTGATCAAAATAAGTAAAACAGTAATATTGATAAATATTAATATATTTCAAATTCTGATTTATTTCTGTGAATTTGCAGCAGCAAGTAAAATTTCTTATCAATGCTGAAAACCATTTGAAGCATCTTGAAGCACAGTTCATATTTTATTTATTTTTGACAAATTTTTCTGGATTCTTTGAATAGTAAGGTCAAACAACATTTATTTTAAAAATCTTTTGTACCGTTAAATCTTTACTATCTTTTTTTTTGCATATTTGTAGAAAAAAAGACCTTTTTCAGTAATAAAAACATGTTTTTCTATGGTAGTATATGTCAGACATTGTGTTTAATATATGTAAGTTTGGGGGTTTTCAAAAATAGGTATGAGCAATAGTGAGTGTTCCTTAGAAAATGCTGCTAATGAGTTATTCCGCATGCTGGTGTGTCATAAAGTGTCCCATCTAAGAATGTGCTTAGCTTTTTTAATTATTTAACGGCAGAATTCCTCAAAGGTGCACCGCTTGAAGCCTTAAAACACAGTTTTATATTTAGTCTCATTTAAACTGCGTTTGGGATTGCTTAAGATTCTCTATTTTGGCACTTGCTTCCTATCATGCCATTGCTTTGTAATAACAGCTTAGCAGCAGATTGCCTCAGAATCTCTTTTTTCGTTCTTTTGAACCTACTGAGTCACACCAGACCTTGCAGAGAGGTGGTAGAAGTAGTATGCCTCCAACCATTTGCATGACCCAGTTGTTGCACTACTCTATTTTCTCTCTTGTGAGCTGCTTGAGTTCTAATTACCACCACTAGCTATGATGCTCAGGAGCGTTTTCTTCAATGGGTGATGGTAATTCTTCTCTGGGGCTTCAGAGAGAGTGTGCAGTGGCTTTTACTGTTAAACGCCCATCACATATCAAAGCCATAGTATGGCCTCTGGTCCATTCCTTCTGCGAGTCCTACTGACCTAATAATGACTCGGCTGTGACCGTCCACTCCACCAGCAGCTCACTAGCTCTGCCAGGTTAATTATTTCAATTCCAAACAGAGCCCTGGAGGCCGAAGAGACAGGTGACACACTAAAGCCCTTGGCGGTGCAGTCATAGGCTGTCAGCAAGCTCCCTCCTTTCCTCATTTAATCTGTGTCTGTCCAGAGGGCGAGCGGACCTCTTTCTTTACAGCTCTGACTTTGAAATGAGAGCTGTAGGGATACAGACGTGCACACAGATGCACATACATTAATAAAACAAAATACACGTAGCTGTCTGCTTCAACTGCAAAAGAAATTAAACATGACCTGATGTAAGCTTTTGCGGCTATGTGTGTTTAATTACCAGTTACCTGTTTTTGTTGTAAAGTCAATGTGAAATGAAAGCAATTCATTTGTGGATGTTTTGTTTTTTCACCTCTTTTTAGAAATAAAATGCAGAATTCTATTTCTTAAAATTGACCTCAAGCTTGCATTCTGGTCTGCTTCCATCCAGTCAACAACTGAGAGATAGAACCAAATCCACATCTTACATTTTTTTTGAAATCACAGGAATGTTATGTATGGGAAAGAAAAAAAAAATCCATGTAATATTTTTTGGTATTTTTTTTTAAATCATCAGTAAGGTATTACAAACCCGCATGTAATCTCGTGGAAAAATAGAAGCATTTTACGTTTTGGCATATTTGCGGCAAAACTGTATAAATTTGAGTCATATGTAAAGGTATGATGTTTAAAGAAAAGTTCCACCCTGAAACATAACTGTCAGTGGGGCAAAAGCAGTGAATGTGAATGTACAAATTCATGCAAATTTGCCATCAATTCGTAAATGTAAAATAGTTTTGGGGGAATACAAAATTGATGTGAAAGTGTGTTGGGTTTTACCCCTTAAGTCAACGAATACTACTTTTGAAAAAGATGCCCAACTATTCGAGATAAAGACTGCAGTCATATCATGAGCTGGCTGAAAATCATTATGAGAAAATGATATTGCACCCACGCTTCTAGTAGACTAAAGTAGTTAATTACAATCAAGTTATTCTTACATTGCAGCTTCAAGTCGGCAGTCAATAGGTGTGGCCACATATACCAATGCTCAGCAAATTTTCAGTCAAAATCAAGTCATTTCAGTATTTTCAAAAAAGCTGTGGGAGTTTGTGAATACATAGACTCACACAATGAAACTGGATTTGAACAGATAATTGAGTTTTGAATTTAGAGTAAAAAAAGATTTAATCTAAATGTGAAAACAAAAAACCCTCTCATTTGAAGTCAGAAACATAACGAACAGCAGAATCTAACCACATATGCTGTCACTACTTTCAGTTCTAACATGACAAGATTTTAGCACGGCAGTGGATATGACCGTGTTGGTCTTGGCGGAATAAATCTGCATTTTGCTGTGTTTTTTCTATGTTTGCTGCAAAACAAGGACAGCAACTTGCTACTGCCACTTGCTAACATGGGAGGGTTTCGGAGGAACTCCTAAAGCATCCTGCGAAGTGATCTAGTGAATGCTAAGAAGCTTTTTGAATGTAAAGCACCAAGCTAATTTGCAGCGTATGCAACACAAACCAATCAGCTTGTGTCGAGTAGATTAAGTTTATCATCACCATCAGCCTGCGCCATCTACAGTTTCATGGAAGACCTTGGCATTTATTTAATCGTTTTGGTTACATCAAAAACATTACATTAAATATTTATTGTGGCAATACACTTCTACATATTGAAAAAAGTAGCTTGTTCTATCAAAAGCAGCAAAAGGATTTTCTGAATGAAACTGGCCTAAAAGGCTCTTTCCACTGGTGTGGTTATGTCTAAACGGAGCTGCAGTATTAGGTCAGTGTGTGGTCACTGCTTGCTTTGATGCTGTGTGACAGCTCGGTTTCTCCTCTCTGACGTCCTGCGCCGAAACACTGCAATCGTGCACTTCAAATCTGCATTGCATACATGCTTCTCTGCACTATATTCTCTCTCGATCACCTGTTCATCATTCACAAAGGGAAGTGTATCGCTTTTCGTCTGCATGGACAGAAGGATGTGGAGGAGGTCACAGTGATAATCGCTCTTTTGTTTCTCCTTCCATCAGTATGAATGAGATGTAACTCGCTCATAACATTAGGCTTTATGTGGCTTCCTGCCGCAGAGTGCTGATCCTTGAATTTGAATTGCAAATGGTTGTGATTTTCTTCACCGGGTGTATGGAAAGATTGTATGTGAATTGGTGCTCTTCCCCTGCGTTCAGATTGACTTAACTTTGTTCATTTTGCTTTTTGGAAGCACAAACTTGGGGAGCTGCACAGAGGCAGCCAGTCTTTGTAAATACAACCAGCACAGTTGTCTAGTGGACAGCTGTGTAGCAGACATGTAGAAGGGTGTGTGAGAGTGTATCAAAGCATTTGAACCCCATTCTATGTATAAATAGCCTAACCCACTGACCCACACACACCACTAGTTGACTGTTTATTTATAGTAGAGTGGTGTTGATTTGACTCAACTTCATTTCTGGAGTATGTGATGCACTAAAGCTTATCTAATGGTAACAATTCCCTTTTAGGAAGATTCTTGACGCATTTAATACGTTATTAGTATTTGATAATATTTAGTCTTAAATATAACACATCGGTATACCTTATAGGGAATACACAGGATTTGTTTTAAATATAGATATTTGAGGAGTTGTATACAGTCTGTGCTTTAGCTCTTCAGCTCTGCCTACAGTAATTGGGTCACTGGCATGAAATGACAACCAGTGACAGCAGTGTCCTTCAATGTGACATGCTATACTTCCTATACAGCGTATATATTCTTCCATATTTAAAAGTGTCCAATAACAACATGTCACTTTTTTTTTTAGCAAAAAAGAAAACAAACTAAGCATAAATCTACAACAATAAAACATTTATTTAGCTACTTTATGCATTCATTCATTCTTTGATTGGTTGTTCATTTAAATAATTGCAAATTTATTTAGTTTTCATACATTCATTATTTGTGTCAAGCTAAACTTAAAATGCTAGATGTTTCTCATTTGAAAATGAATATCTGTTACATAAATACGTTGAATAATTTATGCACATGAAGCTACACATTAAATAAGTGTTTAAGTTGTTGTTAACTTTTAAACACATTGTGTAGATTGCAATTGTTGTGTGCTTTTCACCCAAAATAAAAAAAATGTGTGAAAATCAATATTATTATTAAAGGTCAATATTATCCATCCGTCTCAATCTAAAATTTTCTAAATAACATTTCACTATTTTTTGTAAAATTATTATAAATATAGTCTAGTTTTTATTGTCATGTTAATTGAGACTACAGTAAATAATAGTTCTTTTAAATGCATTCATTTGTCTTAAATATAATCTTTCTCCTTTCTCCATTTAATGTTCTGATTATTAAAAGAGTTAATGACATATTATGTGTTTCTCTGCTTTAAATCAGAAACCAGCCCCATGTCAGTCTCTGCTTCTTGTGATTTCCTAGATTTGTGAGAAGTCTTTAACGTTATGACTTGATCAATCATTGGCTTTCAGTTTAATTGAAATTTTATTCCATCAAAGCTTTTATACCTTGTTACAAGAACTACTGTGCTTGCATTATGTGCATTAAGCATTAATTGAATCTGGGGTTATAATATTGAAGGATTTTGAACAGCTCAGCTTCAGTCATGACCAGTAGAGCCATGTTGCATTAAACAACCTTTTTTCCAGTTCCTTTATTATTATTTTAGTGTTCGCTATCAGTAAGTGCATTGTCACATCAGGTACAACAGCTGCATCATGCATTCTTAAACTGCGGATCTAATGGCTAAAGTGGACTGATTTGCAGCTCTCTTTTTGATCTAAATGAGTAATGGGCCAGGGCAACTTGAATTAATTAGTCTTTTCTGTTCCACAGATTGATTGATTGAGGGCCTTTTCCATTCAGAAATCAGCTTTGCACTGCCACACAACCAAAGGTAAGCTTTCTCTCACACTAGCTGACTGCATGATTTGCCAAAATTCCTTTACATTTTATAAATATATGTGATATGTGTAATGTTTAGATATTGAAATCTCAGGGGGTGGACTGCTGTATAATTAGAGAAAAATTCAAATAGATAACTACTAATAGTTTTAGTGTCACATCATAAGTTGAGTTCCCTGAAAAACACACCATAGGGTTGATCTCTCTAAAAATTGTGAACCATTATAATTTAATTTGCTGACGTTATTGGTGCGCTTACACACTTGATCTTTACATTTTCTTTTGTACCACGTTGTAGAATATTATTGCAGAGAACTTGACAAACTTCTGATCTCACCCCACATGCGTGATTGGCTTTTTCTCTAAAAATTCCATACTTTTTAATAACACTCTGCATATTTCCATAGACATGCGATGCGTGTTTGGAAAGAAACATAATGTCTGTGGACATTCTCAACCCTTAAACCTCCCAGAAGTTAGCGAAATCTCAAATAACTCCGCTTTAAGCCTCGAATCCTCCCGTTCGCTCGCCGCAGAGCCTGTCTGCATTGGTAATTCCATTTGAAAAGTGAAAGCATGTGGGGATGTGGGGGAAACAGTAGACCCAGTCTCTCCTCCAGGACTCTGATGTTCCTGAATTACATCCCTGTGTGTCGTCTGCCCTGTTATCAGGTCTGAGACCTGCCGCCTGCCGTACATTCCAGCGCACGTGAGCACACACTATCATTAACCCCTCGAACCCCTCCTGGAGGAAACCTCATTGCTGCTTCCCTCCATCCACCCTCTCAGTTAGAGACTCTTCATGTCTCGTCTCAGAGGGAGTTGCAGAAGTGTGGTCATCTCCTCAGAGCGCCTGCTTTAGTTCTGCGCTAATGAGAGGGGACATTGGGAGAGGACGTCAGGCCCCTGGGGCCCCACCACTGCACAGGCAAAGACTTCACAGTCTTAAGTTTCCTTGAACAATAATTATACAAAGTGTCGTTTTCCTCATCAGTGAGGAGCAGGAAAACAGTTTCGGAGTTTTCTCTCTACGTTAAGTGTCTAGAACAGTTCTCTGAGGAACAAGATGTCATGTATCTTGTGGAAATTTTGCTAAATTGTCAGACGCGGTTAAACGTTCCGTAATGTAATGAGATACTTTAATATTGTTATTTGTTGTTTTTTTTTTGTAGTTACATGATTCACTGGTAAAGGGCGTCCAGGGAGAATGAAATCAATGTCAGTAGCCTTGAAGAAAAGCTGAGATGTTTTTAGTTCCCTAGATGCCAAAGAAGCAGCTTTCCACACGGCCTGTGCAAAGGTGTTGCGTTTCTAATTCTTTTGGTTTAGATGGAAATAGAATCTGAAAGTATGTGCTGCTCCCGGGCAGCCACTCTGTCCCACTGTGAGCTGTTTTTGGAGTCTCTAGTAACTCTTAACCTCAACTGCTACCTAAAGCCAGCATGACCCAGTCGCATGGACCACACTGCTTTTATCTGGCTCTTTCCGTAATATGAGTAGAGGTTGTTTTTGTTTTTTAAACTAGTAAATGCATCAGTTCTTTGGAATGCCACCTTAGATATTGCAGATAAAATGTTTAATATTGAAATCATATCTAAGTTACTGAACATAAGATTGGTGCTTAAATTGGTTGAATTGACAATAAATTCAATGTAGAAAAAAAACCTCTTGTTTTTTTTAATTAATTTTAATTTAATTATTATTGCAGAATTCATCTCTTTTGCCCAAGGTTCTGTAAAAATTATGGAATAATTTAAGTATCATCAATTCAGCAATATAATAAATCAACATTTGTTCCCAAAATAACATGCATGTAAAAACATGTAAAAAAGAAAAAGTTGAGAAAACTTTATGGCATCCAGCTTCTCAACTTGTTTTTGTATGATATTTTTGTTTTCTCAAAAACCTAAAACTTTTAAGTCTTCTCAATTCTTTATTTTTTAAATTGTACTAAGTAAATTTTGAATACAAAAACATTACTTTCAACCCTGTTAACTATTGTAGATAATTTTTTTTCGTTTTAATATTTGCTATAAATGTACAAAATTGTTAAAATAATTGTTTCATGCATTAGATTTGGTAACAGGGTTGCAAAAATGGTGAACATTTTTACATTTACTAAAGTGTAATTACCTATCTCACGAACCTACTGTTTAAAATCAATTTCTATTTTGTACTCTTGTCATGGATAGTGACATTTATTTGGCACTAAAGCCTAACACACAATAGATCACTGGGCTAAATTGTGGTCAGTCTATCCAAATGTCTTATTTTCAAGGGCCGGTTTGTGTGTCTGCCTCCTGTGCAGCCCTCTAGAAAGGGTGTGATAGTTTTGATTCTATTCATAACATGTACAAACCAGGATCTTTGTTTTTGTTTGGAAGAATGGCCTTTGGCTGACTCATGAGCTCTTTCAAATGTAGATCCTGAAGTGGTGTTGACCTTAGCAGACTTATTCTACTGAATTCTGTTCCGCCTTGACCTTTCAGCACCATACAAACTGACTGCTCTGATTGTACTGGTTTCATGAAGATAAGAAAAGAGCAAGTGGGTACAGGAAGTGATGGAATGATGTCAGAGCACCCACAGGAAAGCATGTAATGGAGGAGTGCAATGTGCTTTTATCTACCCATTCAATGTGTTACCACATAACTTGTTTTATTTTATTACGCTATAGTTTAAAAGGTTGGGTGATTAAATATTTTAAGGTTTTTGAAAGAAGTCCCTTATGCTGCATTCATTTGATCAAAAAACTGTATCCAGTAAAAAAAGATTATTGTGAAAATGCTGTGAAATAATAGTATATTATTCTATTTTGAATATATTTTAAAATGTATTTATTTTCCTTTGAAAAAGCTGAATGTTTAGCAGCTTTTACTCCAATCTTCATTGTCACATTATCATTTAGAAAACTTTCTAATATGCTGATTTGCTGCTTAAACACATTTTTTATTTGTGTCAAATAAAAGTATTAATTTCTTTAAAAAAAATCTTACTGAAGCCACATTTTTGAGTGGTATGTTATATTATAATACTCTGTTTTATCCTCTTTAAGCTTTAGATTTACATTGTATGCTCATTGATAAATAATGACTTTTGGATGCTTTGTTGCTGCATCTCCGCATCCCTCAGCAGTACTAAATGGGTTTACTGTAGCATGGCAAGTGATCTACATTTGAAAACAGTTCCGACCAGCTCGAGGCCATGTTTGCATGAACTCAAATTAGACTCATCTTTGCCATTGATGAACTGCAGGTCATTGCGATTTGTACACTGGCACTTCGGCCAGCCTGGCCCATGTTCAAAGAGAATGGGCAACAGTATTGATTTATAGTGTGGTGCATTATGCCTCTGTGGATGAACACAAACCCCCCTGCTGTGTGTAAATGGGGCCTCAGCTGGACTGTCCTGTACCAGAATCGTCATCTTTGATTCCATTCACTGTCTACTGCAGAAACCCCTCTTTCTCCTTACTCATTAAATTTAATGGTAGCATCAGCAAGACTGCCTCTGATCTGTCTCTGTACTGTCACTGAATAAGGGCCCCTCATTTCCCTAAGTGCCCCGAGGCAGAGAGTGTTGCCCCCTTTTATCCCAGCTAGAGTTTATGCCTTGGCTATATATTTAACATTTGAGATACTGCTGTAACATTACAGATTTTTGACTGAAATGGCTTTGGTACACTCTTAAAAAATAACGGTTCTTTACTGGCATCTGTGAAGAACCTTTCCATTCATGGAACCTTTAGTAGAAAAAGATTCTTTAGATTATTTAAATTTTCTTCACACTAAGGAAAAAATTGTTCTTTTGAGAACTTTTTTACTGAGTGGGTTCCTTGCCAAACATAGGTTCTTCTATTGCATCAATACAAAAACGTGTTTATTTTTAAAATAAAACTGTATTTCTAGTTTTACGATTTTTTGACTTCTTAGCTAGTAGACCTAGTGGATGACTTGCTATTTTGAAGCACTTGCTTTGTATTTTAAGTGCGTTATCAGGTGTGACCCTGTTATAGTGCAGCTGGGATTGGAAAACTGGAGCATCTGTGCTGGGTGTGACGTCTGGGGAATCGCCAATTTATGTGTCGTTGGCAGACACCACACCCTTCTGGGCCTAAAGATGTGCAAAGGGCCATCTAGACCTGAGTGTAGGCCTTTTATGTCTTGCGTAATGCTCAGGAATTGAATTTGCATTTAATATTTCAATTTGCATATCTGCTGAAAATCTTTTGGATATGATTTTTATCAAGAAATGATCACTGAGGTGAGTTGAACTGAATTAAGCTCACTTGTGCATCTATCAGGATTACAGACTGGCTAATTTGTTAATTTGGAGTTTGTTTTGGATGCTCTGCTCTGCATCTAATTGGCAGAGCCGCGTGTGAAGACTCTCTCCCATTGTGTGTGTTGCCAAGCCTGCGCAGGGAGTCTTCATGCAAGTCTCCCGTTTACAGCATTCAGTTGTGCGTGAATGATGACATTAGTGATGCTTTGTCACTCTGTTGTAGGATGTTAGGACCTTTTGAATCCTTCTTTTGCTTCCACATCTTTTCTCTTCCCTCCTCCTCTAAACCCTGTGCTTTCTAGCTAATGTGAACTGACCACGTGATTGACGAGACAAATGGCTGAAATACTTGGCCTAGCTTTGGTTCCAGTGTTTAATTTGGTCATGGACAGGCAGCTGTTCTAGAGCCAGACACCTTCCACTCACCCCAGTCTAGTTGCTTCCCATATTTAGTATCTTCACCATTTGTTTTCCAATATATTTACTTGAATAAAGCAGGACTGTTACATTTTTCTCTAAATAAGGTAGATGTGAGTATTGATTACCAGTAGTTTCTGGCTATGGGTAGATCTATATATGTATGTATCTAGACTACACTTCTCGTTATAAAAATATGGTACACTGTATAGCTGTTATTGAATTTAATTTCTGGTGAGGTCGAATTGCTCTTGTTAAATCCAAAAACAGGATATTAATTCAATCTACAAGTCAACAGTATTGCCTTCACACACATAGACACAGCAGTAGTAAATGACCTGCATCCTGCTCATGGAGACATAGGAAACGATCTCTTTTCATCTCTCTGTAGCTTCTGTTTTAGAGGATCATCCTCTTTTTATTGTTTTCATCTTTTCCTGGCAAGTTAAAAGATTGTATGAGCTCCCACCCAAACTGTCTCTGAAACCAAATTATATGCTAATGTCAAATATAAGCCTATTTTCTGTTGGTTGCGTGTGGAGATGCTGTTAAGTAGTTTTCATGTACATTTGCAACTTCATGTGGTTGGACCATCATCTCCCTTGAGCCTCGCAGAGGCGTTTGACCAGGGAGAGCATTGGATGGGGCTTTGTTTATCCTGGTCAGGGATGTGGAAATGACAAAAGCATGGCAGATCTGACTAAATAAAGACACGTCTCCTACTGTTAACTCACAAGGTTATTTTAGTGCAGACTGGAAATCTGCAGTTGGGAAACATTGACGATAGTTTCGCAATAATGAGAGCAATGAGAGGGAACTGCACGGATTTAGTGTTCTTCACTCCAGGAAAGAAGCACTGAAATTCTTGCTTTTATGTGTAGCAAATAGTGCCATCTATGCAAGTCTGCAGCGAATTTAAACATGCAGCTTGTTAAGGAGTCAAAGTCCTGGACCAAATTAATTGACACATGGTTTTCTTTATGCCTTCCTCGTGAAAGCAGGGACATCACAGATTTCTGCTTTGTACTGTAACTTTTGCACTTAGCGTGAAAACATTTTAACATGAATTGTGTGACAAATTGACTGATTGATTGGCGCACATTCTTCCAGCTCCACTATCTGTAGTGTCACTACACGGTTGTGTGTTGAGCTCTAGATGTTGCTTTGTGATTGGATGACTGAGTTCTGGAGGAAATAAACAATGGAGACTTTGTGGTGCCGCTGAGATATTATTTGACTCTAATTTTATAAACTCCATATCCAGTGCATTCCTTGGGAAAGAAAACTGTCCACATCATCAAAGAGAATGCTTTTTTAACTTAATCCTGATTAACATAGTGTGAGAATGTATGATCAAAGTGTTTTTTTTTTTTTTTTTTAAGTGATTTGTGGCAATTCGGCAACAAGCAGTTGTTTGTTCATTTGAGTTTTCCATCTTCCCCGCACTTTCCTTCACTTTTAAATAGCCTAATTAAAAAAAAAGAATTGTGCGCATTTTACTTTCACTTTTATATTAGCGTCTAGGTGCTGCTTTTGGACATTTCCCTGGTAATGCTGTACACAAACTCACAAATGGATCATTCATATCCATCATATTACAGACATGATGAAATGAAAATGAGACCAATTGAACCAATCACTTTAGATTAGCATCACGCGAAGGAGAGGTTTGGAAAAATGAATTGTTACAGAACACATTTGAGAGTAGTTGAGCAAATATGTTCAAAATAAATGCATATTATAAGAGAATGAAAGTGTTTTTTGGCTTTGCATGCATGTCAATCTGTTATTGGGGACTCTCAAAACCAAAATATGAACCTTTCATTACCCATAATAGGGGCACTTTAATGTGTAAACTAGCATATAGAGGACCTCAAAGCAAGCACACGCAGACTTAAATCCACAAAACTTAGGCCCGGTACGAAAAGGCATAGTTCCGTTTTTTAAAATGAAAACGCACTAGAGTAAACGGGGCCTTAGATTTCATGGGGTCTTTTAAAACATGCTCATATGTAGTAGCCATGAAAAATCACACAAATCTTTGAAAAAGACAAAAAAATGTGGTCCAGTGATGGATGTGTGATGGGTGTAGCCCAGGCGGGTGTGAGACAGTCTTCATGTTCTGACTTTAGCTCTGAAAGGTCACGTAGACAGGCTGCTGTTTTTATACATGGCTGGTACATTATACAGCAATTGAACAGGCCTGGTAGTACATAGCAATTATACCACATAGTTATGTAATGGCATGAGTGTGCCTTCAGTGCTGCCCAGAGCTGTGGCCAGTTTTATATACCTCATCTGTCTTTGTACAGTGTTTTTCCAGTGACATTTTTACTCTGGCTGTTATTTTAGTGTTTTGATGAACAAATCATTTCCAGCCCTGAATTCATTGACTAGTCATAAGGACTCTAGAATGAGATGCTAACACCAGCTGCCTCTGATTAGCAGTAGAAGATTGTGAATCATTGGTTTATCAGTGATTTGTTTGTGTCTTTGGTAGTGCTGGGTGATATAACGGTTCAATAGGTAAACTGGTTCCAAATTAAGCAAACTGTATGAATAAAATAAAATAAAAAAAATGGCATAGCGGTACAAGTTCCCAAGCAATGCACACAGCATTGTTAATTGAGAGGAGATCCCTAATAACTGCATACATTTCTGACTAATGGTTGGAAAACTTTGAGAACAATTATAAACACAGAACTCAATTAACCAAATAATCAAACTGTAATTGGTGTTAAGCCAGAGATGGTGAGGACAAGTGCGAAAGAGAAGAAAATAACAGGCAGAGCAAGATCACTGTAATGTAGAAAGTAAATTCTAAACACTGAACTGCCCCCCTCCCCCCATCTTCAGAAAGGTTTAGATGGTATTTTCTTTTCATCTTACTTCTGTGTAATCCATATTAATGTAGTATTTAAGAGTGCAAGCTGGTTTGTTTACAGCAGTAACCATGTAAACATCAGGAAAAAAAAATTATTTAGTAATGTAGTAAAACGGTAAAAATTAGTCATTGGTCATGAAATATGAATAACCCCTGCTGAAAAAAACAGCAAATGCTGGCAAGGTATGTTTTGATGCTGGGATGCTGGCTGTTTTGCTGGTTTAAGCTGGTCCTTTGCCAGCACAAGACCAGCATAAACCAGCAAAGGACCAGCTTAAACCAGCATCTCAGCATCAAAACATACCTAACCTGCATATGCTGTTTTTTTTCAGCAGGGACCACAATTGAATCCAGTAAATATGGTTGTACACTTGGTCCATGTCCAAATTTGAGCTTTATGCCTTTGATGAGAGCAATTAAAACACTTTTCTGGACTAGCTTTCTCAGTTTTTTCCTGAACTCTTGTAACCCCTCAGGAGTTTAGGGTGGAGTTGATTTGATTGGATTTTAGTGGTAGCTTTTATGGGAATCTGTTTTACATCTGTAATAATCCATTTCAGAATGAAAGTTTTATTCATCAGGATTGGATCATGAAAAGTGGATGTTCCACACCAGAATGGAGCCAGATTTAAATGACACCTCCGTAAGTCTTTGAAGAGGCTTTTTCAGCAGGCCGTGTCAACTAAATGTCAGAATCATTCTCTTTTCTTTCTTCAAGTGTTTAAATGTAAGTAATTACATTTGGATGATGACTTGAAACTGTATTGGTAACTCTATTCGTTTTTTAGGACTATGAGACTGTGTGAAGGAACATTATATGTTAGTAAAGACTCACTGCAGTTACTTATCTAGCGTGTCACTGGGACTTGGAGTTGATCTCATGGACTGGAATGTAGCACTCACAAGAATGAGGCATCAAATGTAAACTTTTGCAGAGAGCGAAAAAAAAAAACTGTAGTGGAAATAACCGTCCAGGCCTCGTGCAGTAAATGGAAAGGCAATCATGACTTTGTTTGTCAGACCTGTTCAGTAGGACATATTCCATCAGTCTTTGGCGAAATGCTCCCACTGGAGAAGTCTTAAACATTTCCAGCACACATCCTCAACTGAATTCTTGCTGTTTTTTTTTCTTTTCAGTCTCTTCTTTCACATTTTCAATCTGTTTTTCCCCAAGCACAACGTGGCACTCAGTCACACGCATACTTTTGTGTTTTTCAGTCTGTCTTGGAGATAAACGGCTGCTTTAATAACGCTTAAAGATCTCAGTGCCATAGCAGTGCTGTGGGATCAGTGGGAATACGGCCTATGATCGCTCCCATATGTAGGGATCGTGCCAGAAACAGTGGCATTGGCTGAGCACCAGCATCTCTGCACCTCAGTGTGCCTGTTGTTTGTGGTCTCTGACAACCTGTGCTGACTCGAATAAGATGAATTATGTTAGACAGTACCATCTGTTAAGCAGGAGACTGATTTGCACACTGCCAGGACACCATGTGTCATGCACTTTATGCAACTTATCATTTGAAAGCTGTTACGTCTCGTTTTATTTGTTTTGTGCTGTTTTTTTTATACCTAAATCTGTTTACTTCTGTAAACATCCAGTTCATACATGCAGTTGAAAATAGCTCTTCTATTATGATCATGTTTTGCATTCTGATATTTTTTGGGTACATAAAGTAAAATATGTCAGGATGATACAACAGGCAGAATAAAGGAGGAAAATGCTCATTAAAAAAAGGAATTCTTTCTACTTTTCATAGTAGTCTGGTTGGTATTTTGGCCATAATCTTTTATTATACCTAGGGAAAAAAGGATTTTAAGAAAACTGCTCCATGACTTATTAATCATGACTTAATAAAGTACGTTTATCCACTTAATCAAAGTCATGTGGTGCAACCAATGAAAAATTGAAAACATAAGATTGCTATATAGAGGACCCCTTGCATGACTGTATATATTTCTATAAAACTTTAATAATAACAATAATAATAATAATAATAATAAAATAATAATTATTTCGGCTTTAGTTTTTGTAGTTCATAATTGTAGTACTTTGACTTAAATATGTTTC
>JAUMHE010000056.1:6432542-6447684 GCA_032359235.1 Enteromius mattozi
TATATAATATACATTTACATTTTGTCCACTGTCATGTATGCAAAGTGTAATCATTTCTACTTCATGGTTACACCATGTGATACTTTTATATTAAATTCAGTCATTTTTTCCCCTTGAAAATAGAATGTAGGTTTTTGTAAAACCACATGCAATTTGACACATGTGACTAATATCCTGTTCTTTATTATGGAGATATTTATTAATCATTGACCCTACTACTTATGTTCTTTTGGGAATTTGGGAATGTTATACAATGTTTATTTAGTCAACTTATCTTTGATCTCTTGCTATGACCTTTATAGTGCTGTCACTTGCTTTTATTTATCCGTGAGAACCACAAACCTCTCTTAAGATTTGTTTTGCTATTTTGGTCCTTGTCTAGATCGAGATGCGGGTGTGTGTATGTGGTGTCCACACACAGTGGGTCACCAAGGGACCTCCCTTTGATACTGAAAAGAGATAAAACTCCCTTCTTTTCCGCTTTTTATCTCTCTCCCTGCTTGTTCTGTCTTTCTTTTGTTTTGAACATCTATAAAGAGCCTACTCGCAGACAGTTTAATCGCAAAGCCACTGTGCCCTGAACTTCAGTCTAAACATCGCCCTGGTACTGTTTATGTTGACTGTGTGGAAGGCTGTCTCCAGATTTCTGCCTATGACACTCCTGTCTCTCTCTGGGGAGTAATCGCAATTAAATTGTGAAGAAGAACGGAGACAAACAGGGAGGAAGAGATAGGTATGCAGGGAGGAAAATGTTACTAAATCTTAATCTTAATCTCAAACTTCGATTGTGTACCCAATAATCTCACTCGTCGACCATTTTGCCTCCCGTTTTGATGGTTTTCAGTCTATTTTTGCATGTGGTTTCATACACAAGCGAGAGAATGTGTTATGTTTATGTGTTTCTATGCTCCCTCGCTCACATCTGGAATACTAAACTGAGAGTTGGACTCTCTTGTTGATTCATTTTCATTTTTTCCTATGATGACTGAGGCCAGCTCGTCCTCACCACGAGTACATTTGTTTTTCTCCTCGAGATGAAGGCAGAGGGATCGAAGGAAAATCTGGATCTTATTTGAAGCCGTTTCTTTCTGCCCTGACGTTCTGCTTGTATCCTCACCACAGCTCAGCTGGAATCTGCCTCGTGCGAGGAGCTTACTGCGGTCGTGTCCCGAGTCACCCATCCCTGAGGATGTCAGCTGTACTGTAGTCGTGGGAAAACGCTCCTCAATGTTTTACTAAGAGTTGCTGGACTTGAGTTGGTGGAGTGGTTGAAGGAACGTTTCCACTCATGCTCCACAAGGAACGTGGATGCTGCTTTGTAATTATGCCCAGTCAGCATAGGGTTACTGTACTTAAGCCCGACAACAAACCAAACCCCCCTCTGTATCTTTATTGCTCCTGAAGTTGGGGTGAATAAACCAGAGATCTGCAAACTGAAGCAGCCCCCAAGGACACGAAGCTCTGAGCTTTTGGAATAAACCACGTCTGTATCAGACGAATGCTGGACTTGCGAATGGAAACTACTTTCTAGATGCTCTGGTTGTAGTTTTTTCTACTTCCATAACGTGTCTGTGAGGGGATAGTTGAGATAAGCCATTAGTTTGGCTCATTAATATTTATTAGGTGATGCAAAGTTAGCCCGCAAGTTTTAAGTGATCTGCTGAAAGCCAGGTAAGGTAAGCCATTGTTGCATTTACTGCTTATTTTTGTTAACTCTAGAATTTCTAGGTGTTTACCGCCATCAGTTCCAGTTTTTTATTAAATAAAGGTATTTTTCAAAAAGAGATCTGCAGAACTTTAACATTTCTGAAGAAATGTGCAATCAGGTTTTTTACAAGCTATATATTTTTACATGATAGGTTTATTATTTTCAAAAGCACAGTCCTATATTAGCTTTTGGCAGTTCTTGTACCTGTCCTTTAGTTGCCTCCCTCCACTATTTTCTTTCTTTTTTCCAATTGGCTCCTCATGTAAATCTCATCTGTACTCGCTCATTGTTTTAGTAGTTGGAGTTGGATAAGGTTTGCATGGATGCAAAAGTGCATGAACTGCTTAGATTGAGCCACGTGTCTACAGTTCCTTTCAAGACTGTGAGTTTTCATACATCATAGATCATGTTTCTGCTTCCAAATCCACATTTCAGGAAGTTCACTTGGATGTTGGTGCATAATTGGACGCTTTAATGCACATTTGCTGTTTGGAAGCTTTTCGTTGCCACAAGGTCATTTGATGATTTCAGAGTAATGCTCTTTGTTAAATAACATTATAGGGAAATTCTACTCGAAAGTGAGTGTCACTATACCCCACTCTCTGAGAGAGACGGAACACTTTGTAGGATGCAGGGTAGTACTGACTTAATACAATACTCTACACAAAGTCACAACCAATTTATTTTAACATGGCAACAAATTAAAGATTAATCAGTTTTTTGTATAAATTAAGGCTGATCATTTTAGTTTGATTCGAATATTGATTCAAATAGCTTCATGTTTAGTGCAAATAAGTTCCTTTTTTAAAAAATTGCCCTTTTATTGTTTTATTGTATAATTTGAGTTCTGGCCATGGAATTGTGGGTAATAGGTGAAACGGAACTATGCCATTCAAATGGGTTCAGTACGATTTAAGTAAAAATTTATCTAAAACAAGTCTCTTTCGTTCACCAAAGCTCTATTTATTTGACAAAAATACAGTAAATACAGTAACATTGTAAAATATTATTACAAAAATTCTAAAATAACACATTTTTACTATAATATATAGCAACATATAATTTATTTTACCATGGCGAAGTTGAATTTTTAGCAGTGATTACTTTAGTGTCTAATGATTTTATGCTGATTTTGAAATTGATTTGGAACCCCAAACCAGAGTGTAATTTACATGTTGAATCATGCCCATTTAGTATAACCTGTTTTGTTGACTCATGTTTGAAATATGTAGACTCATTTGATGCACCCACAGGTGATGATTGTGGTGATGCATGGCTTTGTGTCTGTGGTTTGCATTAGGGCTTTACCATGCTCCCATTAATAACAAACACACTATATGAGACCTACCATGTGTTGTGTGAAGAATGTACAGGGGTCACGAACCCACTTCAAAGCCTCCTTGCATCCATTTTTAACATGCTGCATGAAAGCAAACTCACTGAGCTTAATGCCTCTGATACAGCCCATCAATGCACTTTAAATCACATTTGTGATGCTGTGACTATTGGGCTTGGCAGAATGGCAGATATTAATGCATGGTATCTTTAAGAGTTTTGCCAGACATCAGGGTTCGAGCTTGAGCTTGTTCCATTGTACTCTTGCACTGGCCCAGAGTTTAAAGATTATAAGGTCAGGCAGTGGGAAGCACAATTCACACAGTCATTCTCCATTTGCAAACAGCATGAAGTTGGGATCATGGGAAAGACTGATCGTCTGAAAATACAGACTATCACTATGTTGTAATGGTTATTAGCAGTGTAGAGGAAACGTTAGTTTTAAAATATAATATTACATAAAATTAAGTTTGGAGAATGTGGAGAATTTGCTGTTATTTAAAAAAAATAAAAAATAAATCATACTATAATAAAAAAATAATTGAAATAAAATAAAGTGACACAATTATTTAATTAAATAAACTGTTCTGTAAATTTAGCAGTAGCATATACTACATACAAGTATTCAAAAATGAGTTTATTATACATTATAAATTTGAATATTGTGTTGGACACTGGGCAGCCTTTTGTGAACATCCGTGATGGTCCCATTGGTCTGTCGAGAGGTCATACGATTTCCTGCCGTCCACTGGTTCCAAACTGCATCGCTGAGTAAATAGACTGGTATTTCTTACGCGTTGCAGCACATCTTTTGGAGCAGCCCAACAGTTATCACCATTAAATTCATTCTTCAGGATTTAGCTGCTCGTTAATCAAGGTTCTTAGTAAATCCACTTCTCAGATAGATGTTGAATTCCTCTGGCACTCCCCTGACAGGTTGGTTGATTATGAAATGGCATCTTTGGGTGGAGATGTGCTTTTCTTGATTACGATGCTGTTTTCTGACCAAGGATCACTTAAGGATTTGATGGACCATTTGTTATATAATCTAAAATGTCATTGATTCAATGAGTCACATCTTCTGATGAACTGCTTTTGGGAGTGTGTGTTTGTTGTGACATGGTAGAGGTTTGGTGTGGCCCTCATCTTGAGAGATGACTTACACAACAATCCGCGAGGGGGATGAGGAATCCATTACATCCTGCACACTTCCTGTTCACATTAGACTGTCCTCCTACACACACACACAGCTACATGCCCTCAGATTTAATGTTTCCTTTGCTGGTTATAATTTTTTATCAGTAAAAATGTAAATGATGTATAACTTCAAAACTGCAGTTCATTATAATTGCATATTTTCATTTTTTTTTTTTTCACTTACTAAAACATGCTAGATGAGCAGAATATGTTTGCTAAGTTAGCAACGCCATAATACTGCTCACAGTCAAAAGTGCATTCAGTTGTTTGGTGCTAATTTAAAAAGTTTAACAAATTTTGAAATAAAGTAACATCAAGCCTGCAAAACTTGTGCAAAGTGCACACATTTGGAAGTGTGCTGAATGTGAGGGGTATGTGAGCCCAAGTTTATTTATACAGTTTATTCCCACATGTCAGTAGTTTCAGTTTTGCTTGGAATAATTTTGTTTAGTATAGTTGAAATCTGTTCATTTGATATATAAAAATTATAATCTGACTTTATTTGGAGTACTACTCTTGCACAATGCACATTTCTTAAGCCTACACAACAAACATAGTGACATAGTGAGTTTTTATGTCACTATTGAGGAGAATTGCATGATCTTGGAATAATATCCATCTTTAAATGCAAGATATTTAAAGTGTACCTAAAGAATACTTGCAATAGTTTCACTTTTAGAGCAATCAAATATACTTCATTATATCTTCAGCTGGACTTCAGCACTAGTTCCGCACAATTAAAGTGAAAAATTAGTTCCAATTAAATTATACCTGTTTAATATACTAAAGGTAAAACTGCAGGGTATTTTTTATTACGGACATATATGTGACCCTAGACCACAAAACCAGTCTTAAGTCGCTGGGGTATATTTGCAACAGCCAAAAATACATTTTATGGGTCAAAATTATTGATTTTTTGCCAAAAATCATTAGGATGTAAAGATCATGTTCCATGAAGATATTTTGTACATTTCTTACCATAAATATATTAAAACGTAATGTTTGATTAGAAATATGCATAGCTAAGAACTTCATTTAGACCTTTTTAAAGGTGATTTTCTCAGTATTTCTGGGTTTTTTTTTTGCACCCTCAGATTGCAGATTTTCAAATGATTGTATCTCGGCTAAATAATCCACTCCTAACAAACCATACATCCATTGAGACCTTATTTATTCAGCTTTCAGATGAAAAATTGACGTATGACTGGTTTTGTGGTCCAGGGACACATATATGTAAATGTATTTGTAGTATACTTAGCATAAAATAAATGTATTTATTTATAAATAAATGTATTTATTTTAATCTTTTTTTCTCTCTTAATAATGCACTTTTGACCCACTGTGACTTCTTTTCCGGAAAATAGCATAGCACCCAGAAATCATCGTTTCCAAGCTGACACATAAAGGTTATGGTGCACATGCAGTAGCTTGTTATAAAATCTCCTTTGATGATAATTGTCGACAGGGATTTGAAGTAGGATTGAGAAAACTCACAGAATGTGGACACATCAAGAGCGTGGCAGTGTTGGTAGAACACATGTTGTTGTATTAATTAAGTATTAGGTAGAAAGTATTAACACTCCCGTGTAGAAGGCAGGAGGAGCGCCTGCTTTACTCCATCAGAGCAAAGAGCTTGCTGTGTGTGGAATGTGTAAGGCAGTGATGTGAAACAGATGCCTCCTCTGCAGGCTTGACGCTGCACGTGGCCGCTGTCTCTCCAGACGGATTCTGCATAAAACGCATAAGGTGCGAGCCAAGCAATCCGGTCCAGCATCTATTAGACTACACTACCGTGGCATGACTTCGCAGCACGTGCAATCACAGGCCTTCTGGTGTTGATGATGTTGTTGTCACATGCACACACACACATACTCGCACGCTCTTCTACGTGGGCCAGTCTGTGTCAGCAGAGACCTTTCCGAGCACAGTTTGAGTGTCTGTAGCGGCCCACGCCCCGGGCCTGCCAGTCCAGGCCCAAATCACAGGGCTGCTAACCGCAGGGAGCTAATTGTAGCACAGCTCCTCAAAACGCTTCCCTTTAATTCTCTCCTTGGTTTCACTCACTCTCTCTCCTTGGATCAAACATAAACAATTGCTGATAAAGCTCGAAAGATCTGGATGAGCAAAGAGAACGTGTGAGAAGTGGAATTTAAACCTGAAAACTTTCCAGAAACTTGAGACTGGCATGTTTAGAATTTAGAATCAGCCAATTACTCTATAGTTGAGGCGTTTGGGGGGCTTTTTAGCCTGTATTTATGAAAAAGTAATGATGGACAGGAAAGTGAGAGGGTTGGGATTTCACCCAAGCTGAATTCAAACCCTGATCCCCAAGAGGCGATGAATATGGTAATAATTAAGTACCATATTATAAGACATCATTCAAAATTTTGGGGTCGCTTAGATTTATTTTTTTAAGAAATTAATGCTTAATGTACCAAGGATACAAATGCCAGTAAAGGAATTTATCATTTATTTTTTTTATTTCAAATAAATGTTGTTCATTTGTATTTTATTTTCAGCAAATTATCCTTAAAAATATAAAATGTGTTTTCACTAAAATATTAAGCAGCAAAAATTGACATTGGAAAAAATGAATGTTTCTTGAGCAAATATTGTAATATTTTCTGAGCAAATCAGAATATTAGAATGTTTTCTGAAGGATTGTGTGACAGTGAGGACTGGAGTAATGATGCTGAAAATTCAGCTTTGCTTCACAGAAATAAATTACATTTTAAAATACATTCAAATAGAAAACAGACATTTAAATTCTAATGATATTACAAAATTTTACTGTTTATTACTTTTTTTTATTAATCAAATGTATACATTCTTAGGGAGCATAAGGGTTGTATTTCGAAAACGTTAAAAAACCTATTGAATGTAGGTTTGTATGAAAGCACCATGGGATTATAATTTTTGATACCATCACTGTACACTGATATTATCAGTAAAAGTGGTCATTGGACATGTACTGTAGTGATGTTGATAATTCTTCAGCTGTGCTCGTATGTTTAAGATATTTGCGGTGGTCTCTGCTCTCCATCTCTAATGATCCTGCCGGCTGTTTTGATGAAGATCTAAACTCTGCAACATCTGGCTAGCACTTCATCATCCCACTGCCCAGTTTCCTTCTGCATGTTTGAGAAGGACTGACCCACAATTACAGGGTTGCCAGATTCCAAATGACCCCCCCTGCGTATCGTACATAACCTACGGAATGTTGGCTTCAGAATGACTGACTTGGAAACTGTTCCAACAACTACTGTAAATAGCCCATGTCTAGTTTTTCCTTAACATGGTTGGTTACGGTGGAGATTTCTGTGGCCTGGTACAGTCTGTCCACGAGGTTTCCTCACCAGTGACAGGATATTTTCAGACCAAAGTACCTAAGAATTTTAATAACGTAAGAAGATTATACCCAATCTGTTATGCACAGTGTAACACTGCTTATTTTGTTCACTGGCTAGTACATAAACTTCAAACTACTTAGGAGAGTGTTTGAGAGGGTTGATGTGTGGTACAGAAACACTAGGCGCTGGAGAGCGGTGATGGCTCTGTGTTATAACAGCGACTGAAATGTGTTGCTGCTAAGCTTGCCAAACCATTTACAACTGGATAGGATGATTTCCAAGCCATCTGATATAAACACTGATGATAAGAAACTGATATATACAGATGTGTGCATCACACACACCAGGTCTCCATCTGTCCTGCGTAGTGTTAGATTCTACAGGATGGGATTGTTGTTATCTATAAATCTTTTATGCTTTGAGCGCTGAGTACAAAGAAGAAATAAGTCTGTTACATAAGCGCTTCATAATTTACAATAGTGACAACATTGGCCATCAGTAACATTAGTTTCTGCAGTCTCTGTCGTGCATTATCATAACAGAAATTTCATGTGTCTTTTTTGGCCACCAGAGAGCAGTGTGTGGTTTGAAATTTTGAGGTCAGTGGCTGATCATGTATCTGAGGTCTTAGTAATGCATGTGCATTAGAGCCCAGAGCAAGGAGCATGCTGTTTAGTTAAATATGTTACATTTGTGAGTGTCAGTTGACATTTGTATTAATTGACAGTGCTTTTGTTTCTTTGTCAAACATATACAGTACAGCGGAAATTGTAATTAAAGTAGTCTGCATTACCTAAAATATTTAAATATTTTAGGAGTCTCTTATGCTAACTAAAGTTGCCTTTATTTAATCAAAAGTACTGTAAAAAATTGTAATTTTGTGAAATATCATTATAGTCTACTTTACTCCAGTCTTCAGTGTCACATGATCCTTCAGAAATCATACGCTGATTTGATGCTTAAGACATATTTCCTATTATTATCAATGTTGGGCTACATAATATTTTTGATACATTTTTTTTATAAAGAATACTTGATGAGTAGAAAGTTCTGAAGAACAGCATTTATTTCAAATAAAAAATTTTAGTATCATAAATTTCTTTACTGACAGTTTTAAATTGTCTTCGCTATATGAATCATGCTGGCATTTAAAAAAATAAAAAAAAATAAAAGTGTTCCATTTTAAGTTTAAAATCTGTAGAAAGTCCTTAGTCCTCCACTTTTCCTGTTTCAGATGGAGCAGTTTTCAGATGACGAGCTGGATCACGCTGCAGAGGAGGACAGCGATAAAGAGGACCAGGACCTGGACAAAATGTTCGGAGCATGGCTAGGAGAGCTGGACAAACTGACAAAGGTGATAACTAGTAAATTTGTGTAATAATCTCATGGCTGTCAGTGTAGATTAGTTTTGTGTCAATACCCATGAGGCTTTAAGCAAGCGTGATGAGTCTGTCAGTCATTCAATTCAGTTTTAATTCAGTCTTAGATGCGTTTCAATTTACTATTAAAGCTTATTTTAATAGTTTTTAATGTTATGCAACAAAATGTATTAAGTATAAATGACATCACTGATAATCTGTATTTTTCTAAATGAATCCGGTAGTCCTGAAATCTCTCTACAGTGTTATTCACAGCACAGCTGAAACTGCTGTTTATGTGTAGTCTCACGACTCTCTCTGTTGTGTCTTTAGAGTCTAGATGACGGGAGACCGGAGAAGGTGCAGAAAGCACCTCTCAGACAAGAGACAAACATGGCCAACATGGCCTACCGCTTCTCCGTTTATAACATCAATGGTGAGGCCACATTATACACTCTACATTACATTATATTCGATTATTTTCCACAATATTATATTATCATATTCTAATATCGTTATAACTTCAGATGCTGGGTTTAGGTTGCAAAATTATTCATGCAACTGGCGACTATGCATTTTAATGTCATTATGACTCCATTATATACATTATATTACTTTAATGCCCTTGAGACATGTGTTCAGTACATTTTTTACGTGCATAAAGCTGATTTGTTAATGTTTGTTTGTGTGTGCACATTTGTTTCCTCACAGAGGCTCTGAACCAGGGTGACGCAGTGGACCTGGATGCTCTGATGGCGGACCTCTGCTCCATTGAGCAGGAGCTCAGCACCATCGGTAAGCCTAGCAGCGCTTCCTCTCGTCTTGGCCTGACAGGGGACACCAAAGTGCGTCAGAAGCCCCCGGCCGGACGCAGTCACAGCACCAAGCACACGGGCAGCAGCAGTGGCGGGGCGAGCAGCAGTGGAGGCAGCACCAGCAGCAGCACCCGCGCCTCTCCCGCATCTACCGTCAGGGTGGGCAGCTCATGCAGCAGACCCCCGCTGGCATCCAACTTCTCCCTGGATGACATCACAGCCCAGCTGGAAAAAGCCTCCCAGAGCATGGATGAAGCAGCCAGTCAGAGCTCCACATCTTTCAGCTCTACCATCTCAGCACCGTACTCTTCCTCCACTGTGCGGCGGCCGACCTCCCATCATCATCATCATCATCGCAGGACGGGGTCGGTGGGTACGGTCACCGAGCATGAGGTGCGGTCCTTTGTCCATTCCTCTCGCTCTAGCATTAACTCGGCCTCTGCGTCCAGCATGGACTCGCTAGACATCGAAAAACCCAAGTCTGATCAGGACGGGTTGCAGGACGGACAGGACCAGCCGAGTTCAGAGGTAAACAACTCTCATATTATCCGACATCTTGGATGGATTTTTTTTTTGCCCGAGCTTGAAGTAATGCATTATCTTTGAAGGGCACATGCAACATGCCTTAGGGTTTGTCAAAAAAAATTAATGTTTATGAGATTTTATGAGGCCATGGGTCTTAACCAGGTGTCCAGGGCCTGATAGAGGCTTTGAGCAGACATCGAAGATGGCCTTTAGGTTGCTTAAAATATTTTGAAATAAGACAAAACAACCATTAAAGCTTTTGATGTCAAAATGAGCATATTGGCCGAATATTTGTTAAATGTGCAGACCTGGCACAAACTTGTTTTTCACATCAGTCTGAATGAAAATGCTAATTCATTCTATGCCACTAGGTGTGACTTTGGATCACCCCATGAATTCTGTCATTAATTACTCACCCTCATGTCGTTCCCGTAAGACCTCAGTTCATCTTTGGAACACAAATTAAGAAATTAAGAAAATCTGAGTGCTCTCTGATCCTAAATAGGGTCAGTGTGTTCAGTGGGGTGCCTGTTGGAACAGCCTTCATGTCTAAAGCACTTAAAATGCTGGCCACATAGACAGCCCCCTCAGTTTTGGAACAGAACTCTCTCAGTCCGTCAGGCCTCTAGCAGAGCAGATTAAGCATTAAACTGAGCATTGCTTCTGTCCCTGACTGAAAGGCCAAATAAAAGCGGCTTTTACCATCACTTCAGACTTAATTACACAGATGAGTGATTTTGCTATAGTTTGGATTATATTTAGTTGTTGTATTAAGTTGTATCTAACCCAAATATTTAATAGTTAAACTTTCAACCCATTGTGGGTACAGTTAAACAAATGTAGATTTCTTATATGAATCAGTTAGTTACATTTTCTTTCTTAATCGATTTAAAGGCCATCATGAATCATGTGTGTGACAGTAGCAGACCATTTCTTTTACTTAAGGCTTTCACATTGCCGCCAAACACCAACTTGTTGGGTTTTGTTATATTGGTATGTTAACCAGCCTGCGAATGGAATAAGTCTGTGGTCACAGATGAAATCATTTGAGAACAGACCACTGCTATTTAAAGCTGTCTGCATGCTTCCTTCGATTGTTCAGAGGAATAGTCTTATAGGGCAGATTGTTGCAGAGGGATTGTATTAATCTATCCTATCCCACAGATCTTTACTGACTAACATGATTCACGTGCAGATGATTGATGATAGATAAACACCATTTTGTGTGTTTATTTCTCCCCTCCAATTAAATGACAGCGCCCACACATGTGCATTTGAAAAAAAAAACAAAAACATGATCCTTACTGATTATGCTTGGAATTCACACTATTAAAGGGTTTCTCCACCCCAGAATGACAATTTTGTCATTAATCTATTCATTCCAAACCCATAAAAGCTTTGTTCGTCTTTGGAACACAGTTTAATTTTTATTTTGGTTGAAAACTGGGAGGCTTGTCCCATTGACTGCCAAGTAATGAACACTGTCAAGGTCCAGAAAAAGTATGAAAGATATCATCAGAATACTCCATCTGCCATCAGTGGTTCACGTAATGTTGTAATGTAATGTTGTGAAGCTACGAGTGTACTTTTTGTACGTAAAGAAAACAAAAATAATGACTTTAACAAATTTGGCACCAAAGTGTCACTGTAACACCATTTTGGAGAGTATTGAGTGAACCACTGATGGTAGATGGACTATTGTGACAATGTCTTTAATACTTTTTTTGAAATGGGTTTATAATGACATTGGGATGATGTTTACATATTGGGATAGAGTAAGCCTTTAAGGCAGGGTTGGGGAATGTCAGTCCTGGAGAGCCGCAGCCCTGCAGAGTTTTGCTTCAACCCTAATCAAACACACCTGAACGTTCTAATCAAGGTCTGAACGGTTACTTGGAAGCTACAGACAGGTGAGTTTTAATTAGGGTGGGAGCTGAACTCTGCAGGGCTGCGGCTCTCCAGGACCGATGTTCCCTACCCCTGCTTTAAGGTCTTTAGAAGTGCCATTTCAATCTAATATTTTTAGTTTAAGTGATCATTGCTCAAAATTTCCCCTTGTGCTTTCACACTATGAAAAATCATTAATGTTTATTAATCAAAGCACTAATGACTCTTGTCTCTCCTCTCTCTGCACAAAGCACTCGTATCTGGACAGGGAGACTTCTCTCATTCTGAAAAGCATTGCAGGAAAGCCCTCTCACTTGCTGACCAAGGTGACGCTCTCTTTCCACCTCTGGATATTTTGAGTTTCTCCTAGTGGCTTCCTAACCCCTCTGTGCATGCCAGCATGATTCATTTTCATCTGTTTTTCTTCCATTATGTGCCTTGGCGTTGAGTCATAAAGAAGTTCTTCTAATGAAATAAAGCTTTGTGTTATTCCTCTAACCTTGTTTCTTATACCTCAGTGTTTTTTTGTCTGACCTTAACCACCTCCCCACCTCCCGCATCATGTTGATTCCTCGTCTGTAGCCAGTCAATCCAGTAAATAATAGGACATCAGAAGTATCAGATTTTATGTTTGACGCAGAGCGATGTGCATGGATACTTCACATCACCAACAATGTTTGTGGTGTTCCATAACAAAACAGGAATGCACAGCCCTCTATTAACAATTTTTGTATTGCTGATGCAGTTAATTTTGCACTACATTTTAGGTCCTGTTTACACCAAGTCTGACAGGTAACCAACACAATTAAGATAATCACGAACCTTCAAAAGGGAGCATAGAGTTGGTGTAAAAAGGGTTCATTTATTGTCCTGCATGTTCTTCTTGATGTGAATAGACCCATTTTTCATTAATTAATTTGGTATTTATGAGATGGGAATACAATATTTTAATGCTTTTGCATTAAACAATTCCTTGATGAGAGAATGTTGTAGGTTTGCAAGCAAGTGAAACAAAAATATTCGGTAACACTTTAGAATAGGTAACACTTGTTAACTATTAACTACAACTTTTCCCTCAATAAATTCTTAATCTGCTTATTAATAGTTAGTAAGTTAGTTAAGTTTAGGCATTGGGTAGAATTAGGTATTTAGAGTAAGGTATAAATATGTGCTTAATTAGCATTAATAAATGGCTAATATTTTAGTATATGCATGCTAATAAGCAATTAATAGGTGTAACCATAAAATAAAGTGTTACTAAATATTCTTAAAAGAATGCAAAAGCATTGCAATAAAGGGTTTTTTTTCTCATCTCATATTGTTTTCATCACAGTGTCCCCTCGGGGGCTCCATAGCATCTGAGACGTCCACTTAAAAACTAATTGTTTTGCACTATGACAGTTGACTTAATTAAGATATGTCTGGAGAGCATGTTCATGCATGTTTGAATTGCATTTTTGTGTATGGTTTTGGCAGCTCTTCAGGACTGCATGTCCAAATCAAATCATTAAATATGTATGAAGATATGTAGAGGATTTCGGGGAGCTCATTCCATTTAGAGGTTAAACATTTGGACATTTGATTTCGACGGAACAATTAAACTTGTCATATTAGAACACAAAGTGGAATTATTTGTAATTGTTATTAGATGAGTTTCATCGCTTGTTATTATGAAAGGAAACTTAGTTTCGTCACTGCTTATGTAACACAACATCTGTGATAATGACTGTAAGTGATGACTGTGTGCTCCCTGCGGGTTTGTATATACCTGTTCATTAGAGAGGTACAGCCCCAGATCGGTTAGCTGTGGACAGGTGGCAGACGGACCCGCAAGGTACAGAGTGACATAATGATCAGCAGATGGATTCTAGGAAGCGATCGGGTTTCACCAGAAACAGCAGGCTGTAGTCCCACACAAAAGTGTTTTGCTTCCCCACAGACAATTGTACGCCACATTCAACCAGTGTTTGTTTTCCCTTATTTTTTTGAGGACTTACCTGCACAACAAAAACAGTCTCAAAATCAAACCTCCATTAAACTGTTTAGGATTAGTCTTAAGCTTTCTTAGCACAAATCAGCTCATCTTGTTAAACTGTACTGTGGCCTATAGATCGACAGTGCCCTATCCACTGCTGAGACACAAATTCATAGCCAACACAATGCAAATAACTAATTTGCATTTACACCAGCTTTGGTGAAATTTGATAATATACAGTTTAATTCATTTTCATATGATCTGCTTATGTTCCCTGCATGGACAGGTATGTTGAAGCATGGAACTTCATGCTTTTTTTTTTAATGTTTTAAAAAATTTTAAATCAAGATGGTGTAAAATAGTTATATTATCTTGTGAATTTGGGTTGTTTAAAGCATTCACTGGAGATCTCAGATTTAGTACAGTAGCGCTCTAGTTTTAGTAACTCCGAATGCAAATGTGGAAAATCTGTGCTGACTTTTAAGTTGCTTTGTCACTTGTGTTGTTCTTTGCTGTTTTGCTTTGGACACATCTAAAGTACCAGTCACTTGTGTTGTGGCAGCAGCGTTAGCATGGCTTGGAGTAGGTTGAAGTGATCTGATTGGTTGGAGGAGTTGAGTGAATGTGCCAGTAATCCGCTTTAAACTCGGGAGGTTTCATCACCTAGATTTTCATTCCTTATTCTGGCACTGTATGTTCATTACTGCCCTCGTGCACTACACTTTAGCATACTTTCTAAAAAAAGTACTCATTGCGGTTGCGGATATAATATACTTTAAAAGTATATACTCAAGTGTGAACTGGTTTAGACACTTAATGATGGTACTAATAAGGACATCTTATGAAATATACTATTAAATTAATTAACTTCGTAGTATTATATTATTATTAAATGTGACATGTATTTATAGCAAACTCATATATATATATATATATATATATATATACACTAATTTTTATTGAAACTTAAATTACATGTATTTAAATAAATT
>JAUMHE010000056.1:6448228-6496345 GCA_032359235.1 Enteromius mattozi
GCATACTCTGATATTTTCTGGATTCTTTCCTTTTTTTTCTTTTTTTTTTTTTTTTTTTACAAATAATGTAAATGTTCATCCAGTTAATTTAAATGTTTAGTTCTCTCAGTAATGAAAAATGACTTACCATTATTGAATTAGACATATAAAATTGTTGGGGAAAAAAGGATGGATTTACTCACCACTATGTTGTTCCAAACCCATAAAACTTATTGATGATCAAATCAGATTTTCAGTGAAACCTGAGAGACTGCTGTTTTTCTGTTTACTGTTACACCAAAAGACATTGTAAAAGAACAATGTTTGTTTTTTCTGATAATGTACAACTGAGCTTGCAATTACCATATTCAGTGTATTTTATATGTGTGCACTGATTAATGTTTGTATAAGAAAAAATACTTAAATTAAATCATAAAAAGCAATCATGTCAGTGAGATGGAGATGGATTACTTTTACTATTCAAAGTTTCAGTCAAATAGACTTTCAGTGGAGGCATAGGAGTCACATAAATACAAGCAAGAATGAATGCGTGGCTCTGATTATAAATATTATTCTTTTTGCGTGTTACTATAGCTGATGTGCTGGGCATTAGTCAGGGGAGGATGTGTACTGTTAAGAGGCTTGAGCTGTAATTCCCTCATTTGCCATTTTGTTAGTTAAAATGAGAAGGCATGTGTGTCCAGATTTTAGGATGATTCTGTAGCTACAGTCAGTTTTTCGGTGCCCTTTTGTGGCCGTTTTCTGGTGTATTTGTGTCTTATTCAATGCAGTGTGAGAGGATAAACACTGTGATTCGGCACAATCCCAAACCCAGACTAAAGCAATTGCACACAAACACACGCACAGAAACCGGGATAGGGAGGGCTTGATGGAAGTCTATCTGACAGTAAAAGGGGAGGGATCATCTCTTTGTTTTAGAGAGAGAGAGAGAGAGAGAGATTAGCCAGTAAAGGAGAGGTAGTAGAGTGTAGCCAGTTCTGCCCATCCTCCACCTTGTAGTAGATGCATTTTACGCTCTTGAGCAGAGGAGCTTCTCTCTGGGAATCGTTTATGCTGTTGAGGGGTATTCCAGTCATTTATTCTTCAGTAATCTCACAGCTTCCTGACCATTACGGATTTACATGGACATCAAACTGCTCTGAGCATGGATCTGAACACCTCAGCAATGGCCAGAACATCCACGAATAGACAAGGACCAGCTTCAGACTTGCTACAATGGGATATTTTTCTATTCGACTGGACCTATAATTCTAAATGTGACTATTGAAAAGCAGCTTTCTGTAATCTGTATTAGGGATTGCAAAAGGGCTACCACAATCAAATGGGACAAATGCCAGGAGAACAGCGTTGAGATTGTGTTTACCGACAGATGTCATAGTACTGCTTGTTTTTAAGCCTTTACCTTCCTCTTTATTTTTTTGCACCTAAGCTTTTATTGTTCAAGTTCAAAATAATCCTTTTTACAATGGCATCTTGCTGGAAAAGCCAGGTAAATGTGAGGGTTGTGCACTCTGGGACTTATAGATCATCAAATGTCCAAATGTTTAACTATAGGAAATGGTTACTCCAAGCAATAATTAACGTCACAATAATGTTTCTTTGTGGTGACTGTGTTTGTTCGTGTATATTTAGGAGGAACAAGCTGCAAAACAAAAAGCTGAGAAGATCCGAGTAGCTCTGGAGAAGATAAAGGAAGCGCAGGTTAAAAAGGTGAGATGGTCAGCAGTTTTTTTGTTTTAGATGTAAACATATCTTAACTGAACGGATGACACAATCCTGGTCACATATGTTTACAGCTTATACATCTGTGCTGTACAGTAGTTTTCAGATGACATCTTCAGCATGTGCGGTGTGGTGTGGTGTAGAAGTGGGTCATCTCAGCACACTTACATGGTTGAATCAGGCCCTCGTGGGTCCTGGAAAATGATTTTCTAGCACATTTTCACAGAATGTTTAGTGTAATTTGGCTTTGGAAGAGCTGTGTTGCATGTAGAGTAGAGATTGACCTATATTTAGTTGACCAATATGTTTGCTGTTATTAACACATTCTACTTTGGTTAATGGTTCTTTAATAATAATAATATTTGATTATAATTGTTGTTAATAAAGTAATAATAAGATTTGTTTAGTGTTTTCTAATATTTATCTGAAAAACTTTGACCTTTGTCACACTTGCATAATAAAAGCAATAATAAAATATTTTTAATAATAATAATTAAATATTATTACTTGCATTATATCTTGTTGTTTTCTAATGAAACAACAAGCCCTGTAAAAAGCCATGGTTTATTGTGTTTATTTTATTATTGGCATGATGCCAAGTGTTTTGACGTTATAAAATCGCTGTAAACCATAACTTCATGGGGCTTATGGTTACTACATATACAGTACCTGACAAGGGTTCATTAAATAAACACACAGCAACAATAAAATAATATTGACACTACTACCAATAATAATTTATTTATGATAAATAACAGTGATTCTCTCAGACAATGAAATTTAGGTGTTTGTTTATAGATTATTTTACATTTTATGGCTTATAATAATTATTTATAATACTTTAGGAATCAATTCTCACAATTAACTGTTTGCTTATTTGCATGCATATGACTAGCATATTGGCCGTTTACTAGTGATTAAACATATCAATTGCATGACTCCCCATACCTAAATCTAAAACTATTAATAATCAGCAAATTATGAGTCTATGTTGGCTAGTATAGTATGTTTCTGTGTTTTTATCCGAGAAGGTGAAACTGGGCTGTGTTGATACAAACAACCAAAGACCAGATGATCAAGACAACTTAAACACATTGAGGGGATTAGCTGTGTGTGTGTGTGTGTGTGCACGTTCCGCCGCGTGCCCTTACTCTCCCCCGGCGTCTGTTCTCTGAATATGTGTGTGTGGGTCAGCAGCCCTGATGGAATGTTTTCTGGGTCAGGTCACTGTCACAGTACACAAACTGAGCCTGCGTCTCTTTAAATGCTGCTCAGAAATCTCTCTTGAAGTCAAATCGCTGTAAATGTGCTCTTAAAATCCACAATTAATCTGGAATCGGTGCTCGTAGACAGTAACAAGCTGCGGGGAGCAAGCCATCAGATTGTGTTCTGAGATATTGATCTCCTTAATGATGATCGGATCAATTATTACATATCTGTTTTATATATTTGTGGACGTGTTTGGTAATGATGGAAAGTCATTGTTGAGTCAGTGCATAACCATCAGAAAGAACTGATTGTTAGAAAGAAATCTAATTTCATATACAGTATGTGGCTTGGAGTAGATTAGAGTAGATGATATAGATTAATATGTATATTCTGGTATTTTCACTGACCTTTGACCATCTTATGGAAAAATGTAGGTCAGTGTATAATGTCTAAGAGAAGGAGGAGATTCCTGTTGGTTTATATGTTCACAGGCTTTTTAATGTTGGTGGGAGATTTTTCTTATTAAAATGGGATGTATGTATGTGGAAGGATTATTTCATTTAATCTTGTTTGTGAGCAGTTGATGTTGTTGCTGTTTTACTCTGAGCTGAGGTGAATTTTTTTCCTGGAGTTCAAAAGGCCTAACCCTTAATAAAATGGCTTAAAACTTTTGCAAGCACTAAGGGATGTACAAACATATGTAACTGTTGTCATGTCTTGTCTTTCCCCTCAGTTGGTAATCCGAGTGCACCTATCAGATGAAAGCTCAAAGACTATGATGGTGGATGAGAGACAGACGGTGCGTCAAGTGCTGGACAGCCTGCTGGACAAATCCCACTGCGGTTATAGCCTGGACTGGTCTCTGGTGGAAATCATCAGTGAACTCCAGATGGGTAAGAGCCTGAGGACTGTCTGATTGTAGCTTGTTCTACCCAAGAACTGCACTGTAATTGAAAATGGACCAACCACAGGATGTTTCTAGGTAAATCTGGATTTGGACACACAGTAATATACCAACATGCAACAAACTTACGGTAATATAGTCACAGAAATCTCTGTGATTGGTTTTACAGGCAACTTCCCAGTAATTAGCAGAAAATGTATTTATGTGTACACTACCGGTCAAAAGTAAGTAGTTTTTTTAAAAAGAAATTCATACTTTAAATCAACAGGGGTGCGTTAAAAATGAATCAAATGTGAAAGTAAAGGCATTTGTATTGTTACAAATAAAGTTTATTTTTTTTAAATAATGTTCTTTTGGACTTTCCATTCTTTAAAGAATGTTGGAAAAAATACATTTATGAACATCAAATCACATTAGAATGATTTCTGAAGGATCATGTGACATTGAAGACTAATGTAAAAGCTAAATAAACTTTACCTTTTCACAAAATAAATAATATTTTAAAATGATTGTAATGGAAAACTGATATTTTAAATGTCAACAAATAATTTTGTATTGTGTTTTTGGTTAAATGAATGAGATAAGACACTTCCTTAAAAAAAAGTCATTTTTACAGACCCCAAGTTTTTAAATGGTTAAAAATTACTTTTTTTTAATTACTATTATTTTATTTTTTTTTAAATTACTATTGCTTTCCATTCAAAAGCAGTAGTTCAGGATTATTTAACAAACGCAGCTCTTCAGCTCTTCAAACAAAGCAGAAGACAAAGTTGTGTGTGAAGATATCATGATTACTTCTAATTCGGTGCTAGTTGCTAACACAACTGGCCAAACTTTATTTTAAGCTCCAATCCCGCCATTAACCATTAACTATAACTTTTGCCTTCCAACTCTGCTTATTAATAGTTAGTAAGGTAGTTGTTAAGTTTAAGTATTGGGTGGGATTAGGGATGTAGAATATAGTCATGCTGAACATGCACTTTATAAGTACTAATAAACAACAGATGTGTTAATAATATGCATGCTAATAAGCAACTAGTTAATAGGAAGATCTGGTCTCTATACTAAAGTTTTACCCCAAAACCTTTAAATATTATTGGTATATTGTAAACAAAATTGTTTCACCATAGACATACTGTATAAAAACCTGTGCATCACTGAAGATGTTTTCTAGCAGGAAGTTCACATGCAACACCATGTTGTTTGGTGGCACTTGAGTACATATTATAATAGGCTATTCCTTCACTGACTAGTCTAAGTATCCAAGGAGAGACTGAAGTATCCAAAGAGAGATTGAATCAATAAAGAGAAATGACAAAAGGATTAAAATCATGCGGTCAGGCTTTCCCCAGATAAAGCACAACGACAGCTGGATGATAATGCACACCTTTTTCATTTTCCACTGGTCTTCAAACCATAACAGCAGTTATTTGATTTATTTGATCACTGCAGATTAGCACCGAGTATAGATTAGCAAAGTCTATGTCTGAAATCCCAATAGGATTATCCCATACAATCACGTGCAGTCTGCGAGAGAATAGCCTAGGTAAACATATTACTATAACCGCTTCCACTGATTCCATAATAGTAAGACTGTAAGTCTAATGAGAATATATTTTAAAATGTCATTTGAATATATTTTATTATTTTATTTTAAATTGTAATGCATTCATGTCAAAACTGAATTTTTAGCTTCATTACTGCAGTCTTCAGTGTCACGTGATCCTTCAGAAATCATTCTAATATGCTGATTTGCTGCTCAGGTAACGATTCTTACTGTTATATATGTTGTACTGCTTAATATTTTGTAAAAACCGTGACACTTTTTTTCTTTATTTTTTCTTTATTCTTTATGAATAGAAAGTTCAGAAGATCAGCATTTGAAATGGTAAATAAATTTGTTACAAATAAATTTAGTAGCTTTTGAGCAATTAAATACATATTTTTGAAGTTTTCATGTTAATAGAGGTAATACTATATTATAGTCTATTAGACTATACTATACTATTATAATTATTATTCATTTTCAGCCCCATAGACTTCTGTTTTAAGTGTATTACTGTAAGCATTCTTTGGTTGTTTTTATGGTTTTTGAAGACAAATCAAATGTATTATCTGAGGTATATTTTTGATAGTTGTACTGAACCTGCACCCTCCCGGGCCGTGTGTGAGTCAGAGGCCTCATGTGCTGGACTGCTCTGTATGTAGGTCCTGAGCGATCATGCGTGTGGTCATAGCCTACATCTCCAGGGCTTCTGCTCTTTCAGTGGAGGGAGAAAAAGGCAGAGAGGTGAAAGACGAGGAGATCTAGCGGTAGGATATAGAATATCCGCCAGACGGACTGTGCTAAAATCCCTTTAATAAAAAGAGCAGCAGAGGTCTTTTCTGCAGGAATTTTGTGCTAGTTAATGGATTGTTGCAGTTTATAATGAGGAATGATGCGTTTTTGCCCCTCTGGCTGAATGAGATCAGAAGTACACACTTGTTTATTCATGAGAAAAGAAAAAAAGTGTTTTTAAGCATTAAACAACATTATTAATTTTCCTGTTCACCTGTCAGCACCTAGTCCAACTCTCAGATTTTGAACTTTTGGGATGTTTGTAGGCTCATTGTTTTTGAGGGTTAAGTATGTTGAGGTTAAAAGTCACTGATTTATTGTTAAGGTGTTAAAGAATTAGACTTAATCTAGATATTAAGATCAAGAAAAGTCTAAGGGATTGTTAATTCCTTTTAACTGCCTAATGGATGGACATCTGTCAGATTAGAGATTTCACTACTTTCATATTTTATCCTTTTAAAAAAGAGCTGTGTTAAACAAAGGTTTGCCTGTTATATTCTGGCCCTTTTGTTTAAGGCAGAGTTTCCGAACTTAAAAATCTTGTGTCAGGATACTTGTCAGTGTACAAGGCAAACATCAGACTCAGTTCATACCATATACCCCCGATAGCCTGTTTGTTGCCTTGGCAAAAGTGGTTTAAAAAAAGTTTTTTCTTTATGAATATATTTACAATTTATCACACATAATGGTCTTTGTTTAAATAATACTTCTGGAACTCGCAGCCCTCATGTAGAAATTGTAGTTAATGTATAAATTTGATTTACCTCAGTGGTTTTTAAGGTTTGACCTATTTTAAATTTGTTTAGTGCATGCAGTTGGTTACATACTTTATTTCATCCTAAATGACTTCAGGGGACTTTCCCTCTGTGTAATAGACCCAGGAATCTTTATAGTCTCTAAAGAGAGCAGGACTGCGGCAGCAGGGCTTATAGTAATTTGGATAAATGTCACTTTTCCTTACAGACCATCAGATCTCTTGTAGGCCTGTTTATTTCGTGATTTAGAAATGGACGACTAAACCTATTTTTCGCAATCACTGTATCAAGAAGTGAAGGTGCTCTGCAAATGTAAATGCGCAAAGTGTCCAAAGTTGTTCTCGTTGCTTTTTGAATAGCAAACATAATCTTCATACTGGATACTCTTTGTTTTTCCAGAGAGAATCTTTGAGGACCACGAGAACCTGGTTGAGAACTTGTTGAACTGGACCAGGGACAGCACCAACAGACTGATGTTCATCGAACGCATTGAGAAATATGCACTTTTCAAGAACCCTCAGGTAAAACTACATCTAATACTACAGGTTATGCTATATAGAGGTTATACTAGTAATACTGTCTGTTTGTCGGTAGTGACCAGGTCTGTTATAGCAGCAAATAAAATGGTTTCAAACCATTTCTGCACTGCATACAGAAGTGTAGCCTAGACCAATAATGTGTACACGATTGTTAAAAGGTGTGGAGTTAGTAAGATTTTTTTTAAATGTTTTTGAGAAGTAGTATCTGATTGTCAAGAATGCATTTATTTATTCGAAAGTATGATAAAAACAGTAATTTTGTAAAATATTACTATTTAAAAGAAATGTTTATATATGAATATATTTTTTTAAATTGTTTTTTTACTCGATTCTTCTGAAATCATTTCTGATTTGCTACTCAAGAAACATTTCTTATCAATGATGAAAATATTTGACTGCTTTATATTTTTTTGTAAACTTTTATTTTTTTTGTAAAAAATAGAAAACTTTCAAAAGAACAGCATTTATTTGAAATAGAAATATCTTTACTGTTCTTTTAATTAAACTTGTCCTTGTGAAAATTAAATAAATAAAAAATATTCCAAACTTAAATGATAGTATAAGTTAGCTATTTTCAAGTCTGAAAATGCCATGTTTCATATGAATGCTACATTGACAGACAAGATTTTTTTGTGCATAATACTGTCAGTATTACAGCATTTACCTTTTTTATATATATTATACAGTATATACCTAAATCAACACAAGACAATACAAAAACAACAACATCTAGATGGACAGGGGAAAAAAGGGGAAGGAGATTTGGATGATTTTACAACCATAGACACAACCACAATACAGTTCCTCCAGTTTTATACACAGTTTAACAATGTTTAAAGTTTAACACACAGATTTCTAGGCCAGTGGGCACAGGCAAAATGATGATCATGCAGAAAAAAAAGGGGTCAAACTTATAAACATATATCCTTGATGAAAGAAGGGTTCCCAAGTTGCTTCGAAAGCCAGCAATACTATCAGAAAGATTGTGTCTGAGTCTCTCTAAATGCAAAGTGCAAGAGTTCGGACAGCCAGGATTTAAAAAGTGGATTTGATGCCTTTTTTCATAGACAAAGAATGATTTATTTTAGCTACCGCCATTCCATATTGGAAAGCATTTAAGTTTTTGAGTGAACTGTTCCTTACTGCCCGTGTAATGACCAGATGTGATGTGCAGTTTTGTCACCAAAGAATGATAATAAATATGCAGGAGAAAGGTGACTGAGTTTCAGAGTGACAGTAATATAGGTTTTTTGAGTATGGAGGCTCTGCTTGTGCAGTGCTGTATGGATCAGTAGTTTTATTGGTGCATGTGACTGATGTAGGTCAATGTCATGTAAATGCTGAGCTATAATGAATAATTGATCTCAGCAGAGGCTGGTTGAAGTGTGTTCATTGCCCAGACCAAGTCTCTGGCTGCTGCTTTGGCTGTTTTAAAAACCCCCAGACAGACCATGCAACCCTAAAAGCAAAAAACAAAAAAGTCATTCCGTGTGTTTAACCACTTTGCTTTCTTACATTGTATTTTGTTGAAATGGCACATTCAGATATCTAAAGATTGGTTTTGGCTAATGTCCTAGTAAATCTATAAATCAGTAATATCTCCCTGAATCATCTGTTTCCTCAGAACTATTTGCTGGGGCGTAAGGAGACGTGTGAGATGGCAGACAGAAATAAAGAGGCTCTGTTGGAGGTGAGACAGACTGTGAACCTACTTACTCACATTTTCTCATGGGTTTTAAAGCCAGCATGACTTATTTAGGTCATGTCAGGCATGTTGTTCTCACTGGAGTGACTGATAAAGGTGTTTGCGTGTGTGTTTTTGAGCAGGAGTGTTTCTGTGGAAGCTCTGTCAGTGTGCCTGAGATGGAAGGGGTGCTCTGGCTCAAAGACGACGGCAAGAAATCCTGGAAGAAGCGCTACTTTCTGTTACGAGCCTCTGGGATATATTACGTGCCAAAGGGTAAAGCCAAGGTCAGTTGCGAGTCTCGATCTTCTGTTGTCTCATGACTGACACAAAACACTTGATACACACTTTAACCCTTTTTATATCTGATATTAAAATACATTTTCTGTTCAAAAATGGATTAAAAATGTGTCAAAATAATTTAAAAGGTGCATGACTAGATCATATTTGAAAAATCACATTTTCTAGAAACAATACTTTTCGTGTTGTTGTTGCAAAAAAAGCATATGCATACACTGACTAGTTTACTACTCGAATCTGGCTCCTCAAATCGAAGCATCGAATCGTCGACTATTCGAGGACAACCCTAAAACTGTGTATTGCTAGTCATATGTCTGTGCAGATTAACATGTGTTAGAATCATAACGGATCCAGTCCCAGAACAACATGCTCCATAATCTTATACACTCACAAACTAAATAATCTCTAAAAGAGTTTCTAGGATTATGTGTGCATACATGTATGACTGTGATGATTATGTGAGTTTATGTGAGAAACAATGTAAATCAGCATTCACTTAAAATCTTCCTCTTCCATCATACATCTTCCTGCATATTCTTTTGCACATGCATATATTCACATTAGGTGCACTGGGTACAGGGCTCAGTGACCAATGATGTTGGGCATCGTTGATGTCAAACCTGGCACAAGCACATCTTGTGAATGTGCAAATGTGATCGAGGTTTAAGAGCTGAAGCATGGACACACTTGCTATTAGTCCCATATCATAATTTCTGTGCTATTTAAGAGATAAAGGGCCTGCTGACTCTGTGCTTAACACATCCATGTCTAGAGATTAGTTAATAAGTTCAAGTTCAGAAGAGATATGGGTCAGTGACTGCTCGTTATCCACAGACCACAGGGAGGCGTAGGGTGATCGAGAGAGAGATAAAAGAGCAGCTGCTGTACATCCTCAGGTCATCGTTCTGGGTTTGACAGCTGCTGCCCATCTGCATCACTAGCATGCTCGCATCCTGTATCATACTTAACACTGATGCTTAACACATGTCCCATCTAATTCAACATGAGACTTCAAGTACAGAATCTCAGTTTAAAAAAAATAATAATAATTCATGGCCCCTTTTTCATGGTATTCCACCTGTCTTGCCTATTTCTATGCACGAATTTAATGCACTTTTTTCTTTCTTTTTTTTCTTTTATACAATTGCAGTTCTCCCCCTAGTGGATTCAACAGTGAATAACATTTAGGTCAATTTAGGTCATTTCAATGTTGCTTATTTAAAAGCTAATTTAAAAATTTGCTTATTTAAAAAAACGCATGTTCATTGTCACAATAGCAAACAAAATGATTAATGAGCTGGTCTAATTATATGGCGTGATGTTTTAAAAATATATTTTTTTTTTTTTCAGAATTTGTCGGTAATTCCTCTGGAGTGTATCAACTTTTGCATTATGATGTTATCATGACACTGACTTGTTCAATAAACAGATTAAAAAATAATAAAAATAAGAAATAATCATTCTTATAATAGCAAGAAATAAGATGCAAACATATGCATGTGGACAGTCTATTTGTAATTTGCTAGCATTCCCTACAGATGCATTCACAAAGCTTTTCCTCTGTTATGTGCTAACATGTAGTCTTTTTCCTTCCATCCTGCTCATCTGTAGGCCTCTAGAGACCTGGTTTGCTTCCTGCAGCTGGATCATGTTAACGTGTACCTGGGTCAGGACTACCGCAGCAAGTATAAAGCCCCGACTGATTACTGCATGGTCCTGAAGGTGAGGGATGACAAGCATCTGTGTACATTGTATCAGATATTGCAGTTATAAAAAAATGTCTAAAAAGATATTCCTCGTTATCAGATGTCAGTCACACTGCTTTGTTCTTGAAGAGGTAGATGAGTTGAAGCCATGTGTTCTTAAAAGGCATTTACTTAAATGACTAAAAAGCGAGTAGTGGAAGCAGTAAAACAAGCATTTGCCTGTCCGTATCTCTACAATTTATCATAATTTTCCAGGTTTGTCTATATGGTTAAATCAGACAGCAGTCAGAGGTTTTTGCCAGAGGACATTTTAAGTGCTGGGTTCTGTAAAAGCCAGATCTCGGTCTGCGTTACAATTTATGGTTCTGGACTGAACAACATATTTCTTCAGTTTGTGCGGACACCCTCAGAAGGAAATCAAAGCCACAGAAGTGAGACAAACATAAATATAGCATGTGTTTGGTCAGTGTTTGGCTTTCCTTTGACATAACTTATCTGCTGTTGAACTTCTCTGGTGTTATTCTTGCATAGCCAAAGGTTAGACTACAGTATAAAGGACTGAACGCACTGCAGTTTATGATTGTACTTAGACAGAAATGTGTTTTACACGCATTTAGTGTGTCAGATCCCACTTTAGCAGTTATTGTATCAAACTTATACTTTGTAAACACAGCTTTGTTTTCAAGGATGTATCAGAATTTGTTTTTTAAAGCCATTGAATTATTTTCAAGTTTTGTTTAATATGTATCTGGCATTTAGTTAGTAGACTGTGTGTGAGCCAGTTTAGGCTAAATTTACTCTGACCACTGCCTAATACAGAAAAAAAAGTGTTTACACAGGCTATAAAATGCATTTTATTTATTTAACTTCTCTGATTCTGCCACACAGCACCCACAGATTCAAAAGAAATCACAGTACATCAAATACCTGTGCTGTGATGATGTCAGAACGCTACATCAGTGGGTCAATGGAATACGCATCTCCAAGGTAACGTCTCATTACGATGACATCACCTTGCTTAGTGTATTAATGTGCATACAGTAGCAAAGTTTTATGGCTAAACCAATATGATTTTTAATGCAGTATGGGAAGCAGCTGTATCTGAACTATCAGGAAGCCATGAGACGCACAGAGGCTGCTCATGACTGGTCCTCCCTCTCCAGCTCCAGTATCAAGTCTGGTTCCAGCTCCTCCAGTCTACCAGGTGAGTTCAGCAGTGCAGCAGAAGAAATATAGGAATCTCAAATGAGAAATATCAGTGCTATGATATTTAACAGGCTTGTGCATTGTAGTCCGTGTTAACCCGTTTACTCAACTTTGTGATTCTTTTATGCCAACAGAATCCCAATCCAACCACTCCAGCCAATCAGACAGTGGCGTGTCAGAGACCACATCCTCTGGTCACGTACGCTCTCAGAGTGTCGTCAGCTCCATCTTCTCTGAAGCATGGAAGCGAGGCAATCAGTCAGATGAACCCAAGGTGACCACTGAAGAACTTTACCGGTCTCTTTATGTGCTCTGCTTTGTTTCACCTCTGTTTCTTCATCATTGTGTCATTATCATCTCTTCTTTGTTCCCTTAATCCATTTTGAAATTGTTTACAATATTATATTAAAGAAATAGGATTCACAAAATGTACAATATACCGATCAGCATTCACCAGCATTTTTTATATTAGTTGTAATAGAACAACTGAAGGAAAATATGAGGTTTGTATTGTTTGATGGTGTCAGTGATTTAATTATAGTTCTGATTTTGTCCAGTTTAATTAAAATGCTCTTTCAGTGGAATTTGCTGAATTAGGATGTGGCGTATTGTCAGCTACTTCCAAGAGTTAAGTTTAATTACTAAGAGGACAAGGTAATACAATGTAAGTTATAATTAATTAATACCCTTTGGGTGATTGTGGGACATTACTTTTATCGAACTGTCCCCAGATATATTACTTGTTAATTGGTCCCCTCTCTGTTTGTCTACCCAGGATGAGAATGTCAAGTCTGGAAAGGCTATACACTGGTGGGGATTGAGGTTAGGAGTGTGATAAAACCTCACACTCTAGCTGTTTGATATAATCCTCACATGTCAACCTCTAAAGCAACTAACCACTGATATGATGTGTGTGGTGGGCAGTTCATCTTAGTTGTGTTTTGAACGCTGGGTTATTGGGGACTGGTGTGAGACACCTGCTGTAATAGTTTGTGTCAGCTCTTAACAGACAGCACACTGGTGTTGTATTTTGAATAACCTGTTACATGATGTTTGGTGTGTTTTGGTTTGGTGTGTGTTATAAATTTGAGATATTCTCGGAGAAGGTAAGCACAACAAAAATACAGGATAGCTCCTGTATTGTTATGCACACATTGAATTGCTGTTGTCTTAATTGGTGATTTTTAGACATTTTTTGTTCTTAAAACATTAAATTGAATTAACTGAGTTCGGAAGAGCAGAATCTCAAAATAATACTAACTGTTTTTAGCTCCTCCCTTAATACCATTTCCTATAACATTTCATGTTATTTCACAGTTTTAATTGCACTGTCTGCATAGTATCTTTTCTCACACCACTAAAATATAAAAATCAGTGTGAACTAGATCTGTTCTAATTTAATAAAATTTTTGTCATTTCCTCAGATGAGAATGGACGGGCCACCAGCACAGCCTACTAGAGCCTCTTACCCTCTACAGCTTCCCCAACTGCCACAGTCTCTCCAATCTCGTAGCAGCTACAGTGGTGTGTCCCCAGTGTCCCCCTCTTCGCCCCCATCACCACCACCGCCTCCTCCACCACCTCCCCCTCTCCCCAACCCCACGCACCACTCCACCCCGGTTATGTTCACTAAATACAGCACCCTTGCTAGGTTGCAAAACATCTCCCAGCCTCCAAATCATTACAAACAGACCCCCTTATTGGCAGCACAGCAGCAACCTATGCCCCCAACACCACCCCCACAGTGTCTCAAACCTGTAATGAATTATATGGCAGATACTGCCAGCAGTCCCCCTCCTCCCCCACCACCACCTCCACCTCCAGAGATGCCAGTGCCAGGTTCAGCCATGGCGGTGCTGAAGCATGCCCCTGTCAGCCCCCAATATGCTCCCCCTCCAGCTCCAGAGGAAGACCAGCTGCCACCCCCACCTCACCAACACAGCAATGGCTACTTGCCTCCACCACCACCCCCTGAACAGTTAAAATACCCGCCTCCCCTCAGCACCAATGGGCTCCAGCAGTTCTTAGCTCAAAAGTTCCCTAACATGACCTATGACTTCTCACCTGTCCAACAAGACGAAGAGCCTCCACCACCTCCTCCAGTGTGTTTCTCTCCGCCCCCTCAGCAGTCAGGTCCACCTGCCCCTCCTAAAACATTTACTGGTGGGTTTCCGCCCCAAACGGCTCCGAAACCTGCCCACGGTATTTCCCCAATTTCCCCTGTGCCACCTTCTTTGTCTCCAACCCCTCCGGCCACCATGAAGAAACAGCAAAGCCTCTCTAGTGGTCACAGCCCTAATCAACCTCCACCTACCCTCCCCAAGCAATATAGCCTTTCTTCCAAAGCTGCGTCTGTGTCTGCCCCCATCTCTCCCACCCAATCGCTTGTAAAACAGATTGTAAACCAGTTCCCTGATGCCCCTGATGGATCCAAAGGTCCCATATCTCCTCCTGTGGTAAAAACCAAACCGAAATGGCAGCCAGGAGGACAGGCTCAACCACAATCTCCTGAATTTCCTCCACCTCCACCAGAGAGTACCCTTGAGTTCCCTCCACCTCCTGCTCCAAGTCCCCCTCCTGCCCCACAGCCTTCTGGCAAGACGGGATCACCAATCAAGAAGTCCCCATCGACGTCTTCAAATTCTTCTACTGGTTCAGGAGGGAAGAAGCCTCCTCCAACTCCACAGCGCAACTCCAGCATGAAGTCCACCTCTTCCATTGAATACCAGGAGTCCAAGAAAGTGGAGGATCTGGTCAGCATGTTTGCCCAAACCAGTCAAGCCCCACCCAGTTCCTTCTCAACTCCATCCTCTACGACAGGATCGCCTTCCAAGGAAATCTCCGCAGGACCTCGTGCACCACCAAAACCAGGCAAGATCAACTTGGCTAATCTGCCTCTGGCTCTCCAGGGGAAGCAAGGTCAATATCAGCAATCCAGCACAGACTTCCCCTCTCCTCCTACCGAATATGACTTTCCCCCACCACCGCCGGACTCAGAACTCCTGCCTCCTCCACCTCTCCCAACAGAACTGCACACCGGGGCTCCCAAAGTGGCCGTGGTGAACCCTCAACCCCAGCACTCCTCCAGCTCCACATCCTCATGGAAGCAAAGCTCCTTGAAGAAAATGCCCCCAACGGCTATGCACCGACGCAGCAGCGGCCCACCCGAGCCGCTTGCCCTTTCTCCACCTCCTCAACAGATGCCTCTTTCCTCTTTTAACTCTCAGATCCCACCAACTTCCCCCAAGGCTAATCTGTCAATCCAGCCCAACTTCTTGGAAGACCTCAACAGAACTCTCAAAAGGAAGTCCATGACTCGGCATGGCTCCCTCACATCCTCGAGGATCTCGGCCAAGCTGGAGCCGGTAACAACCATGGACGATATGGCCCTTCCGCCCCCTCCTCCAGAGCTGCTGCTGGGCCAGCAGAAAAAGGGCGGATACATGAGCGCCAACATCTCAGGCTATGCAACATTACGGCGGGGTCCTCCACCGGCTCCACCCAAACGGGACCAAAACACTAAACTGACAAGCGAGTGGTAGTTGGGACGTGCCGAGTACGGACATACCACTCTGCTTTTCAACTCCGTTTAGCTTCAACAGCTGAAACGTCTGCATTAAAATACTACTCATTTTAACCCCAGATTATAATCACAATATGAAAAAGCCAAACCATCTATACATAAGCTTCTCTGCGTGTTTGTTCCGCTTTGCTATTAAGTGTAGCAGAAATTAAAAAAGAAAAAACTGAGAAAAAGAGACTGACGTTGTTATTATAGGTACTGCATGGACACTGCTGTGAGGAAAGGGGATAATGTATATGTATGATAAAATATATATGTGGAACTTGGGTGGGTGGGAGGGGAACTTGTACTTTTTTATATGAAATTATTTAATACCTGAAATATATTCTTATTTTAAAGTTTAGTTTTGAAACCCTTGACTGTAAACGTTAAACGTGAATAGAAAATCAGGGTTGTTGAACCGATGCTTGTGTGTGTGCGTGCGCGCATTTCATCTGAGGGATTTGGTTGATCCACTCTCAGAAAAACAGTGAGGGCCTGGTGATAGTGCCACCTTTGCTTGTCATTAGATGTGCAAATCCCAATGTGGGAACTGCATCTTTGTAGCATACATTCTAAATGAAGTATTCTACCAAACTTTCCACATTTAATTTAAATGGTTTAGAAACTTCCACTTAAAATGTCAAGAAAGAAAAAAACAGCTACCATTGTTGCTGATGAATCTGTTATGTTGTGTCGCTGTGGACCCTTACTTTTCATAAAGATGTCCAAATGTTAGACAAAGATGAAAATGAGCCTGTTGCCGCTCGAGTACATCTCGGCGTCTAGCTGGCCTGTGTCTGGGATGGGATGTGATGTCTGTTTATGTTGGTTACATTTGCTATCTATCTGTACATACAGCTGCAGTTCCTGACTTTATCAATGTGCGTTAGCTCTGCATGGGTGAAACACACACTAGGAAGTGATGTCGTTCTCCTTATTTGACCTCTGTCTATACTCAGTGCTGTATTAAAGTGTGTCACACATCTGGAACATTTATTTCTCATGTCATGGCAATGCCACAATGTACTGACGTTAATCTAGCATGCATGCTTCCATAGTATGGTTGCCTAAGATTGAACATTTTGTAGGGTTTTAGGACCATAGCCACAAAATAAAAGGTGTCATGTCAAGTTTACTTGACTTACAATGCAAAAAATTCACTGTGTGCCTACTATCATTGTCATTCCTCTAACAAACTTGAATGCGTAGGTTGAGAAAACATGTACCTGTTGGTTTTGCATCTCCAAAAGACTTTCAGTTTGAAAGGCTGAGCAATGAAATGTAGGAACAGATAGAGTGCTCTACAGGGAGGAGTACAGAGCTAATGCTGCTTCTTAAAGTCAGGAACCTTTAGTTAAATAAATGGGGAAGTAAATGTCTGTTACATTTAAACTGAACAATATAAATGTGTAAATCACACAGAATGTTGTCCAAGTTCTTATTTTGATGGTTCATTATCATCATACAATTAAAAGCTTCTTAGATGATTGTTATCTGATTTACAGTCAATAATAATTTTAGTCCACTATGGACAATGCATTCTATATAATACATGCATAATGATTTAAAATCTACAAATATAGCTAGTTACAAATATGTTGCACACATTTATATGCCTGATTAAACTGATCAAATAGTAAAAGAATGTGCCATGGGTTGCTCAACAGATTAAGGCTTTATCACAGAAATACTACACTACAGAGAAATAAGTAGATAATTATTTGATTATATTATTTTCTTGGTTGAAAATTAAGCTTTTAAAAGCAGAACAATCTCATGTAAAATTACTGTTTTATTTGAAACAATAATTGGAGGTCTGTCTATTTTAATCACATTTTATGAATTCACAGTAGTAATCTGGAACAGTTGAACTCTCCTTGACACAGAATGACTCCTGAAGACAAAAAGCCTAGAGGAACGCGTCCTGTCCGCCGGATAATGACCTCTTCACTGCTGGACTCTGAGCTGGACCCAAAAGCAGTTGTTTTAGCCATACAACTGATGCCCAGAGGAGCTACAGACATGCTGCCAACACGCACAAGACTGGAGCACAACTTCTTTGACTTGAGAAAGAGAAGAAAAGGTGAGTCTTAGTATGATGTTGGCATTAGTGAAGTGTGTGACCTGCAACAACCAGAAGGGAGAAGGTAAAAACATTAAACCTTGTCTTACCACAAGATGTCCCTGTTTGAAACGGCAACCATTTCTGTAAAGGCGTCTGGAGTGTTTCAGACAGACTGTCTCCTTTATTCCGAAATCAAGCAGGATATCATATGTATTATCACGTCCCAGTGTGATCTTCAATGACAAACATCAAATAAGTCTGTAATTTAGTCTGTTTTCTAATACTATTCTTTCAAAATATTATGATAACACAGAAAAAAAGCCAAATTTTTCCCTGCCAGGATTTCAGTATTGCTTTGATTCAAAGTACTTTGTGAGCGTTTTGAAAACATAAGGAACCGATGTCATACACCGACCAGTCTGCACATGCAAACAAAGCCAATACCTTTAGGCAATATAGAAATCCTGGCCAGGACGCATCTAGGAAAAATGGCTCTTAGGGCCACCTTCTATTGGTGGCTTGTTAAAACCACTAATCCCAATGGAATATGTCATAATGATTTTTAATGGTTAAAAGTAAATGTTTGCAATGTTCATTGCAACACTGCTGGTTGGCCTGTGCAGGTAATTGTAATGAAAAGCATTAGAATTTTTTGAAGTTGAACTTCCTTGACTTTCTAAGTTAATTTAGGCTATTTAGTCATAACTTTAGAAAAGACTGACAAAAAAACAAAACAATTTAAATTGTGTTTACAGAACTGAAGTAACAAATCCAAACTTTATGCTAACCCTAAGTTAACCTAAATAATGGTGCTTTTACTTTGACGCTTGATGATTCTTTACACTTTAGTGTTTGATAAAAACATAGGATCTGAAACCGAACGAGGGCGAGCAGCTGTAGTTTGGCTGCATAATGTTTGTTTTTTTATGAATACATTTCTAGTAAGGGTTAAAGGGTTAGTTCACCCAAAAAAGAAAATTCGGTCATATTCGGGAACACAAATTAAGATATTTTTGATGACATCAGAAAGCTATCCGACCCTCCATAGACAGCAATACAACTGAAATGCGAGAATACTTTGTTTTTGCACAAAGAAAACAAAAATAACATAATCTAACTCTGCTCTTTTTATCCCCTGATTTGCGTCTTCCGCCATTTTAGAGTGTATTACAACGCAGCACATACGCACGCTTTAACGTATTTGACGTAATCAGCCCTGTTTACATCCGGGTGAAAACATGCGGCTGTTTGCACCTAGAGGAAAATGTAGGCTTATGTGATACTCTTCTGCCATTTTAGAGTTAAATTATGTTATGTTTGTTTTTATTGCGCAAAAAAGTATTCTCCTAACGTCGCAAAACTTAAGTTAAGCCAGTGATGTCACATGGACTGTTTTACCTATGTTTTTGCTAAGTTTCTGGATCTGGGATCATTTCAGCTGAATTGCTGTCTATGGAGTCTTAACTTGTGTTCCATGGTCCTATGGGTTTGAAACGACATGAGGGTGAGTAATTAATGACAGAATCTTCGTTTTTGGGTGAACTAACCCTGTAACGTAAGACTACTTTGTTGACTTAAATTCATATAACCACTAGAGGACGGTAGTGCACTGTAAAAAACTGGTCGACTTTTGCTGAGAGGATTAGTGAGGTTTCAATCTAGAGCAGTGGTTTTCAAACCTGTCCTGGAAGCACCCCTGCCCAGCATATTTTGTATGTTTCCCTTATCAGATACACCCAATTCAGTTCTTGCGGTCTCTACTAACAAGCTGATGAGTTGAATCAGGTGTGTTTGATAAAGGAGATATACAAAATATGCAGGGCAGGGCTGCCTCCGGGACAGGTTTGAAAATCACTGATCTAGACTATTTCTGGTTGGCAGTTAAAATATAAAATACAATTGTTTTTCCTCTTAAAAAAAAAAGTACATATTACCTGTCGGACCACACTGCCGGTTGGCCTGTGCAGGTTGAAATTGCTGGAGTGCCTGTTGACTTCATTGACAGAAGCCTTCAGTGCCAGGTTAGCCAGAGGACTGAAGTTATATCTTAATACAAGCTGCCCTGTTTAATTAAAGTAAATAACACTTTATCACAAATTTCACTAATGAAGTAGCAATCAGTTTGTTAATTTAGCTACTCTAATATTCAGATGTTTGGGGTTATATACATTTATTTGGGGTTATATACATTTTTTCTGATCAATTTAATGTCCTTGCAAAATAAAATGATTAATTTCATCTTCTACTTAAAACGAGAAAGGAAAAAAAACCCTAAAAACTTTTCACTCAGACAAAAAGTACAAAACCTGTCACTGGAACATTTATGTGCATCTTTTATATTTACATTTCATCTTTTAGGGGTGGATACGGTTAAAAAAAAACAATTTTCCTCTTTTTTCTGAGTATTGAAAGGTTTTACACATTAAAATATTTATATATATTTTCAAGACATACGAAGCACTATATGACTGTTGATGACTTGAAACATTTAAAAAGTTTTACTAAGGAACTGAAGTCATTATGTCCATATAGTATTTACAGTGACTCTTTATTTAGGTCTTCATCTTATGAAATTGATTAAATCATGAAAGTTTTCTTACCAGAGAAGCAGCAGCACTGAAAGAGGAGCAGCAAAATGTAAGCTGGTGTCATCCTTTTTTCCTTCTATATTTCTTAACTCACTTCTGCTGTTCTCTCTACATGAATGTATTTTTCTCCACTGCAGTGCTCAGTAAACAATCTTTCAGAAATACGATGTTACAAGCCCTGCCTTGGCTTTAACCACAAAGTAAATGCTTTGCAGTTTTAATTGAACTTTTCATAAAACCTGAAGACATTGTGGTCTGGAAGTCTGGAAATGCTGGATGATTATTTCACAATGGCTGCATATATGTGGCTTTTGAAATGTCAACATGGCTTATGCAAAATTACGTACATTAAAATGATGTACATTGTTTAAGAAGCATAATGTGTCATGTATTTTCATCATTCGTTGTCTTAAATTTTTTACATGCTTGATCTGTTTGTACATGCCCTTAATTTGGACACGCTTAAGTCTTATCAGTAGTAAATTGAACACTTTCACAGTCATATGACGTGTTTGAGCAGCTGAAGGAGCCACAAGACTGGAGTGGTTGTCACGCTTTTTACTACAGTGAATATTTCTCACAGTGGATTTAGTGTCAATTTCTGCAAATTCACATAGGCCTATTTTTGTCTCTGATTTACACACACACACACAAAAAGCTATTTAACTTTTTCAACTTCTTTGCCAAGAATTAAAGGCACAGTACACCGCTTCAGTTGCAATACATTAATACATTGTCACTCTCTCTCGCTCTCTATATATAGATATATATATATATATCTCTATATATTCTGACAGCACCCATTAATTGCAGAGGTGTGCAAGTAATGAAGCTAATGCTACTTTTCTTCAACTCTGTTCTAAAGAAAATAAAAACGTAAGGAATTTTTTTTAACTATTTCATAAACCCCCCAAAAAAGAAGAAAATCTTAAAGGTAACATTTAATTAAATGTATGATGTTATAATAAAATGCCTGCCACAACCATTATTAGTGATGAATCCTCATGAAAGGTTTTTAAAGTTTAGTAGCCTATAGCTGACTCTTTTTTTTAAATGTGGGTTTGTTCACTTGTTAGAAAACCGTAATAGTAAAAAAATATGACTAATAGTAAAAATATTTGTTTAACATATTCCTGATTTGAAATGCACTGAATCATTGGGATATTACTCCAGTGTCACATGGATATCATCTATATGGGTGGTTGATCAAATGATTATATTTTTTAATATTTTAATTTATTACTCTTTACTAATTGTTATGAATTACAAGATGTTACAGTACATAACAATATAACATTTTAAAATAAAATAGCTAAAAATCATGATTTCTTCTTGTCCGAATTAGTCAGTGTTTTTTTCCATCATGTATAACGTGCAATCCAAATATTTTATAGTTTTTTTCTTTAGGCAACAGTTAAATCATTTTTATTTATAAAAGCCCTAAATAGCTACTTAATTCTACAACATTAACGTTAAAATTAATGTTTTGTTTTAGAATTTTTTTTTTTACGTCAACTCTGTTACCATACCATATTTTCCCCTTAAATTGGTGGCTTTATCTCTCTCTTCCTGTAAGTTACAGGAAATGTTACTTTCACTCACTGATAAAATCAGAAGCAATGAAAAGTATCTGTGCTCTCTCTGAGAAAATATCTTAATTTTAGAACGTCAACTCTGTTACCACAGTATCAAAAGGAAAACACAATTAATTGCTGATCTCACATTGGGTTATTTAAAGCTCTTTTAATCATGCTTTCATTAGTGTCATGTTTTCTTAGCATTTATGCCAGCAAGTGGAGTTTTTGGGAAAACAAATAAATAAAAATGTCAATTCTGTAACTGGCATTGCTAGTCTACTTGGGTAACAGAGTTGACGGTGACAGATAGGGACACCAAATGTACCCGCAATTAAATGAGTCATATAACACCTGGAAACGATCAATATTCTACTGAATCTAAAGCTATTTTCTTTCCACCACTTTGGATTCAGACTAAACAGAACTGCTCATTTGATGTCATGTTTTCACACCATGGACACGTTTCATAGAGCTGAGGTTTGATTTTCACACTTCCACACAAACATTCACTTCCTCTTTCCTGTAGTTGCAATTTTCGCTGTGTGTAGATACTGCAGCTCTATTTATTAAAAAAATAAATAAAATAACACCATATAAAGACGTGAACAAGCCTGTATACGATATAAATATGTTGAGAATATCATAGCTTCATCAAACAAGAATAAATGCTCTTCTTCTCGGTCTCTGCAGCTAACAGCCTGTGGGCGTCTGAGTGTGCAAACCTCCAGCAATCTTACGTACGTCTCGAGCCATCTGGACCCCCGTTCCCTGCCAAGTTACGTAAGTCTGAAAAAGAACATGGGCGTGTATCCCAAAAAATGAGCGCAGCACTATAACAACACCATCTGAGGAGACATTTCACTATAAACTCCCTCAACGCAATCAACACCGCATGGAAACACGTCAAAATATTGTGTAGCTTATCATCAGAACAATTTTTCACTTTTGAAAAATATCTGGATCTATACACTTCTGAGGCACAGGGCAAAGGCGAACATTTTGTGTTAAAAAAAATAAAATAAAAAAAAGCTGAGCAAGTACCGTTTCTAGTACTAAGGGAGAGATTTAGCACATTATTAGTTTCATAACCATCACACATGGAAATACTTATGTCCATAATTTTTATTCAGTTATATATACACACATATTGCACACAAGAATATAGAGTTAATGGGTTTACAAAAATTACTCTTCATTAAAATATGTCAACACTGCATGGTGTTTAGAGTGATGTGCTTTCAAACAGAGGTAAACTAACCCTTTAAACATCACATTTTATTGCTGGGTAGAGAGAGATACGCTCACCTGACTCTACCCTGCTTTAAACAACCTCCATCTGTTCTTTACATAAGATTCAAATTAAATTTCACTATGGAGACACACCTAAGGCTTGCTTATTGTAAGACCTGCAAAACGGAAAACTGTTTTAGTAGCTGGAGAGAAAGATCAGTGATTGTCAAATAGTAGCTTATACACATTTCAGTAATACTACAAAATGGCACAATATATTTAGCATAAATGCATAAAGAGCACCCAAATTAATACTGCCCATGTAACAAATGTCTTGACCTCTTATACGCAGTTTAAGAAAAAAAAAAAGTGGTGAGCTAATTAAACAAGACCCTGGACAACAAAACCAGTCATTAAGGTCAATTTTAGATTTATACATCATGTGAAAGCTAAAAAAACTTTTCAGTTGAAATATAGTTTGTCTAAAAGGACATTAAGCCAACTACAGTATTTGAAAATCTGGAATCTGAGGATGCAAAAAAAAAAAAATTAAATATTGAGAAAATGGCCTTTAAACTTGCCGAAATGAAGTCCTTAGCAATGCATATGACTAATAAAAAAATATGTTTTGATTGTAGGAAATTCATAAAATATCTCCATGGAACATGAGCTTAATACCATAATTTTAAGGAAAGATCAATTTTGACCCATACAATGTATTTTTGGCTATTGCCGCAAACTTACCTGTGCTATTCATGACTGCTTTTGTGGTGCAGGGCCACAAGTATGGGGTTCTAACAATTTTATTTTTTTGTAAACTTTCTAGATGATCACGATTATTGGATGATTTTTTTAATGTCGGTACTAACATGAATGAATAAACCATATTATTGTGTAAATGTCCCACAACCAGAAATAAGTTTCATGCAGGCTGTGGTTTTAGCTGATGAAATATTTCAGAACACCTGTAAAAAAAGTTGAGAGTTTAACATTTCCAGATATTTCAGGTTTTCCATGAATAAATAAAATGTGAAAGGAAAAAAAAAAAGTAAATAAGGTTTATTTTTTTTTATTAAGCATGCAGTCTATGAAGCACTACACACATATAATCAAATATTAACCAAACGGTTAGCATCATGACACAATATTTAAATGTAAAAGAAACAAACAAAAAGTAAAACAATTTTCAGTTCATGAGGTTATTGGATATGTCTACTGCATGTGTATTGGGGCTGACCGATTCTCATATATTTTATTATTAAAAAAGTAAAACCAAGGTGAGACCTTTGTGCAAATATTTCCTATATCATCTGGCTCAAACTGTTTTTAATTAGATGGGAGAGAATAAATCAAGCAATTACTTAAAACACTTTACAGAGACAAAAAAAACCCCACTGAGCTTTCACAACATGTAATAAATAGAAAGCTACTTCTCTAGATTCACTTCTTCTGTTCAGTTCCACACTTTCCTTGTTCCTTCAAACACAACATGAATGTGATGAACTCCCTTTTTGTGCATGACCTCACTGTAAAGCACACCCTGAACCCACCTCAGGCTGTTCAAAAAACAAATCCATCTCAGAGACATCAGTCAGCCCCCGTGCTGCCTTCTAAAACACTACAATGCTGTGGAATGAGCAAAGGTTATGAAATATCGAAAAATAATGTACCCACACTAAATCTAGCTTATGCATATCCTGAACTTCAAACTCTGTATCCTTCATTCAACAGTAAACATATTATTGCCATTTATTAATATAATTTTATTTCTCTAATAGTGTTTTCTCAGTCTTGGTGCAAAAGTCTGGATGTTCAGCTTCACATCGCTTCCTCTCTTCAGTTGCACCTCTCATCTCTGAAGTCTCACGGCCTGTTATTAGCATGGTTTGTATGCACACATGCACTCTTCTGCAGTGTAAGATTAGCGCTGGTGGGCGTTGAGGGTTGGGGGAGAGACTGAGGACACTCTCACTCCGTGTAGTGCATGATGGACTCCACATAGTTTCCAGGGAAGAGTCCTGTAGTGCCGCTCATCACACCTTCAAACCAGCCATCATCATTCTTTTTAATGACATAGATGATGGCCCCCTCCTGGAAAGACAATTCATCTTCCTTGTCCTGCATGTAATCGTAGATTGCCACCACTGAAAGCAGGAACAACAAAGAGATTACAGGATAAATTACAAATGACAGGGTGGCCCATGTGAAATTTTTAAGCTTTAATTTGGGCAGTTTTGCCTTTATTACTGTAGGACAGATCAGAACTGACAGGAAGCGCAGTGGGAGAGAGACAAGGGGAGGGATCAGGAAAGGTCCTCGAGTTGGGATTCGAACTTGGGACACCTGTAACGCTGTATTTCTATCAGCACTGAAGCCTGTGGTAATCTGAATCTGTCAATCATTCACAGTTCTACTTGTTTTTTTTGCAAATTTGATGATACTTTAAGTTATGAATTAAGCCCTATTTGGAGAGTAATTGTGCAAATGCACATGGGGACATCTGTAACAACAAATTTGCATTGCATTCATAAATTTTGTACATGTAATTTATTCATGGTGGAGAACTGAGTTCTGTGATCCTACAAACCCATGAAATGATGCTTTTTTTTTTTTTTACAGAAAGTCAGCATCTGACCTAACTACTTGCTCGACTAGTATGATCAGTTGTGCATGGCCTAATTTATATTAAAATACATAATAAATATTTTTAAACTTTATACCATAGTAATAGCCCATTTTAAAAGCTTGCTTTTTCTTCTTAATAGCTCCAAATCACTGTAATGGAGTGAAGACTTAACTTTGTTCTTGTAAATGTTTTCTTAATCTTATTAATAAAATTGTCGTAGGTGCCAATAGCTTATGGTTAGTGTGCTGACATACAATGCAACAGAGAACAGTACCATGAAGTGCAGCAGTTATTATACACTACTTGCCAGTGGTCAAATAAGATTTACACATCAACATCTCATCAAAATATGTTCAGTGTACCTTTCTCCAAGTAAGATTGTGGAGCCCAGGGTGGGTCTTCTTCAGCGTATGGGTCACTGTACTCCACCACAGAAGACTCCTCTTCCTCATAGTCTTCTGGGAGTGGAACTGGGTTTTGTGTCTCCTCAAACACAGGTTCTTCTGAAGGGGGAGGTGGGGGAGGCGCATCTGAAACTGAGAGATGAGAAATGAACAGGAGACTCACAGACCAGGACTCCTTTAGACGGGAAGGCCATGCAAGCTCATGGATACATGCAGAAAGCGCAAGAGGTAAATTATGATATGGATGTTTGAATGGTTTACTGTGTGAAAGAAACAGTGATGCAAGTTTATTTCCTAATATTCTCAGACAGACAGACGCAAACACACAGGAATGCACCCATGTAAAATATAACAATGCAATCAACCTGTCTTTAATATACCATACAACAGGATTGTTTTGTATTACCTATGCAAAACAATATGTATGTTGGGGTGTAACAGTACACTCAGAAGTACAGAGTACTTTTATAGCAGAAATACAGTAAAATAGATTAATTTTTAATTATTACTTAGTGCTTTTTGTTAACTGTTTACCATATACTGTCTGTTTATTAAAATGTTTAATTCTGTATCAGGGGTGCATAGTAAAATTGCACTTTAGCTTGCACTGATTACATACTGTACACCAACAGAAATTAAAAAAAATATTAGTTTCATTTATTAATAATACTAAATAAACATGAATGCTCATTTGGCTGTTGACATAAAAAATTGGCCTGTGTCCTATGGTGTGACATCAAAAATGGGAAAAAAAACCTTAAGACAAATAACATGAGATAAATGTATCTTCATTCTACTTACAAATACCATAAGTGAGGTTTACCTTCAATGTTAGTTTTTTTTTTTTCACACCATAGTACACCTTGATATGTCAACTACCCATATATCTACAACATAGAGCATAGGGCATATGTAAAACTCTTAAAAAGGAGGGCTGTATATAAAAAAAAAATCTTCATTTTGATAACTTTAAATTTAATCAAAACATTTTTTTTATAAGCAATTCACATTGCTTAGAACTTCATTTGGGCAAAAGTTCTCAATATTCTCGATTTTTTGCACCCTCAGATTCCAGATTTTCAATTAGCTGCATCTCAGCCACATATTGTCCTATGTATTTGGCAGAGATGTATCAATAAATCATAAAATCAATAGAAAGCCCCTATATTCAGCTTTCAGATGATGTATAAATCTCACTTAGGACTGGTTTTGTTGTCCAGGGTCATATATAACATTAATAATAAAGACTTTTTAACTTATAAAACAAGTAAATTTAAAATCAACTGACAGCCCTGAAACCAGGATATATTTTCATGCTTTCTTGCAATGAGTCGTCACATTGAGCTGAACGTGTGTATGAGTGCATCTCTGAATGCAGGAGGGTCTCATCAGAGAAGCTCAAAGCCACTTACTGGTTTCCTGTACGCGAGCCACAAAACCCGTCAGTGGAAGCTGGGGTGTGATCTGCAGTACGGAAGGGGGAGGGGGGGCCACTGAGGCTAGTCCACAAGACCACAAAAAGCACAGAGAAACAGGAAAGGGGGGAGTGTGTGAGCGTGAACCAAGATAAAGAAAGTGAATGTGAAAGGGAAAAACAGAAAGCAGTAGGCAATTAGTTTTAGTGTGCAAACACTGTCTGACAGGAACTGGTCACCTTTGAGCAGAAAGGATGAAGGTTGAATCTACACCAGATAGTGAGTTCAAAGACTAACCCATTTATACATCAAAGCACTAATATAACTATGTTAACTGCACATTAAGAACCTGAGGAGAAAGATGTTACTACAGATGAATGTGGTAAAGCAAAGATATGGTGTGTCAAATACAAATGTTAACAGAGTAAACTGCGGGTAGGGGATCCATGATGTACTCAGTCTCAGAGCAAACTGCCTTATCACCAGAACAAATGCTCTGAAAGACGTTAGGTCTGAATAGTGAGAGCAGTACCTTGGTTCTGATTGTAATGGGGCCCTCCGTTCTGCTGGCTGGGGGGCATGGAAGTCTGACCCGAGAACGAGGGCGCCCGGCGATACGGCAGCGAACCCCCCACTGTGGGTGGGATCTGCCTGGGGACGGGCCTGTTCATGCTGTAGAACTGAGGACCACCTGCATGAACAACACAGCCATGAGATGAAGAAAACACTGACTGCAGACTGAGCACATTCATTTCTGACAAACATACCACCTTTATTCTCTACTTACTATAAATGAGGAGAGTTGTGAGAGCTCTACAGTCAGACCATTCAAAGCCAAGCATTTTGACAATGACCGTGAATGTCATGAAAACGAGGTTTAAACTGATCTGAACCAAGGTGGTTTTCTCACTAGATCTTCTTGGTGTGGACCAAAGTACACCAAAGACAACAGAACAATTTCAGAAGGATGGTTTGCAATCGCTATGAACAATCTGGCCTAATTTGGAATTTGGATAGTATTTTTAATAAAATGCTGTGCGAGTAACACTCTTCTTTTTTTTTAGGATTTGTTATCTTTGGCATTTTTGCCTTTATGATGACAGGACAGATTAGAGCTGACCGGAAGTAAAGTGGTAGAGAAAGAGAGAGAGAGGGGCGGGATCAGTAAAAGGTCCTTGAGTAGGGATTCAAATGATGGTGCTATGAGTCAGGGAAGCTTGCCCACAAGGCTATTTGCACCAACTGGAATTATATATTTTTCTAAACCAAAACCTGCAAACAAGTTTGCATTTCACCCACATCTGGTTCCTTTGTCCCCAAGTCTTTTAATGTGTTTTTGGTTAAAAGCCTGAAATAAGGCTTTAACTTGTCTTGAAAAAAAAGATAGTTTCTAAATGTCATTAAAAATCATAAAGAACTCAATGTACTCACTGTTGCCCCTACCACCGTGCTCTCGCAAACATTTTTAACTTAAACTTTCCTGAAATGCGTTTTTAATAAGCATAATAGTGGTGACATTGAAGTAGTGTACTTAATTTATCCTCTACGTTTAGCTTTTTACTTTTGACAACTGTATTAAGTTTTCAAAATTCATAAAAGTTGCGTTTACTTGTGAAGAATATCATAAGGAATAGGGTTTGTAAGAATAGTACACTTTTGCAGGCCACATAGCTTATTTTCAGCAATAATCCAAAGGTCAATGGAAAAATCCTACTGGGTTTTTGTCAGGGGAACCAGGTTGATGCTAACCCCTAAAATTATGTCATCACTGCAGGATTCCATAGAAATGTCAAAAGGCGATTAATCAGCTTGTATTTAAAAGGGGTCATCGGATACCTATTTTCCACAAGTTTTTATGATTCTTTAATGAAAAGTCTATAACACACTTCTTTACCCTGTCAAAATCAGCTCTGTTTTCATCAAGCCATTCTAGTCCATGTTGCTTTAAATGCTAATGAGCTCTGCTGACCCCGCCCCTCTCTTCTGTGTTGTGACGAGCACACCATAGATATGTGTAGGTGCCCTATTCGACCACTCCAGGTATGTTGACATCAGCCACCTGGGAACGGTCAACTTTATGTCAATCACCGTAACAATCAATGAATATCCAAAGACATACAAGCATATAACTTGCTGTTGTAGAATCTATGGAGCAGACTGTAAACTTCAAGCACAAAACTAACTAACTAGCACATTATTAGAAAAGGCGACTTGCAAAGATTAATAAAAACCCCTAAACTCACTTCTTCTGTAGATTAAGCTGAACCACGAGTGAGTCGCATGAACATTGGTGCATTAAGGCAGATCGGGAATCAAACTGAAAGTTGGGAGAGTAAATGACGACTGCTATATTCATCATTACATCCAACAACAAAACACCTCCACCTTCCCCTGCACCGGAGTGGACACAATGATCGGAGTGGACTGATGACAGCTCACTCAGGCTGGGTCAAAGGTAAAGTGGTCTTGTCAATCAACTGTCATGAGAGGGCCTGTGCAGAACTACTTCTTTCTGCCAGAAATCTCAGAACAGTCTGATTTGAGAAAGAGGATTTAAAAAAAAAACACTGGGTGGATTTTTATCATTATAGGATGGATGTTCACACACACTTTCAACACACATTTGTGTTCAAACAACTTGTAAAGTGAATTTTGCATCTGGTGACCCCTTTAAGTAACATGACACTCAAAAAATGCAACAAGTAATCTTTTAAAGTTTAAAGAACTGTTGTCTCCAAGTAAATAATTTGCTGAGATATCTTTTTTCTCTGCCAGTGAAGCTGCAGTGGTATTCTATCAATGATTAAAACAGCAATGTTTGAGTTGGAACAAACAATGTGTAAAAACAGCCTGAGAGACTCATGAGAACGCAAAATGAGTGGGACCCAAAGACCAAAAAAAAAATAAATAAATAAAAATACACAACAGAGTAACTTGATGCATCAGCAGGTGGGGAATGAAACCACGGCAGAAGCTGTGACTGATGGGCTGGAAATGGGCTGGACAGTGGCAGACTCACCTGTCCCAGGATTGGTGCTGGATGTAGCACTAGCTTCAGCTGAAGCGAGGGGTGGTTGAGAGGGAGAAGAGCCATTATCTGAGGTCAGAGAGCTCTCAGTGGAGTCGGGTTGAGTGGGAAGAGAATCAGGGATTGAGGTGGGGTTGGCTGAGGGCTGTGTGGGGGTTAAATTAGAGGACGTAACAGAAGGCTGAGCAGAGTTAGCTGGAGCTGAGGGTGTGCTGGCACCAGCAGCTTGAGGGAGAAAAAAGAAAAAAAAGGAGAGAGGAAAGGGAGAGGGAGGAAACCAAATGAGAAATGCATTTGCATTTCACTTAAAGGGAACTACTGTGGGGCATGCCAGGAAGAAGTCTTGCTTTAAGCCCAAAGTATACTTTTATTTAGTTTTTGTACACATATGCTAGCACTTGTGCGGTTACAAAAGTAGGATGGTTTGCATATTGTTCTGCTGACAAAATTTGTGTCGTGCACTGTTCATACTCTTGCATATGCATAAAAACCATAGCATACTTTAGCCTTAAGTATCAGAGAACATGATAGTAAAAAGACTGAGCATAACATCCGGTCACAATTCAGCTTTTGTGAAGACAAAATATTATTTTACTCCTGTAGGGCAACCTTTCAGCATTAGCACAAGCCCTAATATAACACATCTGAGCTTGCTAATCTTCAAGAATGACTAGAATCTACCAGACAGGTGTGTTAAAGATAAGCTCTGCAGGACAGTGGCCCTTGAGGACTGAATGTACATGCAAATTTCACTCAAACAAAAAAAACCTAAACAAACTTGTTTCAGTCATATGACAGTAAAAACTGTAGTTGCTGAGTTTCACCCATTTAGAGTTCAGCCAAAAAAACATTATTTAAACATTTACTCATGTCATTCAAAATGCTTTTCAATGCACAGAAGTATACAGTAAAGTGAAAAATGTGCAAACGTACCATAAAAGTAGTGTATTTAAATTGTTCCTGTAGCTCCAACAGCAGTGCATGGCATTAGCAAAACCAAGGTTGTGGGATCAATTCCCAGAGAATACATAGGAAATACACTGGACTGCAAACAATTGTAATTAGTTCTTGCATTTATCATCAAAAGTTTTTGGTTGAACTACCCCATTATTGTTTTTAGTTTTTGAATCTTGATTTCAAGACTTTCTCATACTAAGCCATTTTAATAATAGATTAAAAAAAACAACAACTAATGACCACAGTAGGGCTGTGCAATTAATTTTCTAATCGCAATTAAAATGACAAAATTACATTATTCAGTGTAAATTGTGATAATCGTGATTAATAAATCGCAAATACAATTTCAAGGGAATAATCGACAATTATGATGTGTGTCATAATCACGCAGCCCTAGACTACAGCCAGACTACAAGTGGCATGTGTGTTGTTAAGTGTGCTTTCTGTGATGAAGTTGTCACCTGGAAAGGCGCTGGGTGGAGAGGGTGTGGGCACAGCGATGGGAACACCCACACTGCCACTGCCGCTGTTTTCACGACTGCTGCTGCGACTGCTGGGATGACTGCCACCACTGCTCCCACTGCTGAACACACATGTAGGTGAGGTTTGTAATCTGTAGCGTGTCTCATGTTACACACTTACTGACATCAAAACACACACACAGACACAAAAAAACCTGATGAATCATTAGTGCTCTCAAACACACATATATCATACAAACAAAAACACAGATATATAGATGAACCAACAGCTTACACATGAAATAGACACAGCAGCATGGGTTGGTTATGTCTGTGGCATAAAGAACATGATATAGCAGCATTTGTGAGTCACAGAAAGAACGGAGATACAACAGCAGAGACTTAGTGGGCCGAAAGAAGCACACTCACAGCCTGCACTCATACTGAATGCACAAATGCTGAGCACATGGAGCACAGACTGAATGTGATCATGTGCTTGCGATGCAGAGAAAAGAGCAAGAAGAAATCCACAAATCAATCTGTAAAGAGATAATGGTCCTTGGGATACTTTTTGAGATGAAAAGAAACACTAGGCAAATATACAGCTGAAGCGGCTGACAAGACATAAATCATATGGCTGAAGAGAACTGAATGAACTGCCAGCATCTTTAGAATTAGCAGCAATAAATTATTTTCTTAGTCCACATAATCGATATGACCCAAACTGATTTTAAACAAAAAAATCTGACCTTGTAATTTTTATTAGTATTCTTGTAGCTACATAACGTTACAGTTGAATGGCAGATGGAGTATTCAGATGTTGTCTTTATACTTTTCTACACCTTGACAGTGAAATTTTCTTGGCAGCCAATGGGACAGTGAAAAGCCTCCTGGTTTTCATCCAAAATATCTTAAATTGTGTTTCTGAAGATGAACAAAGCTTTTAGGGGTTTGGAACGATATGGGGGTAAGTGATTAATGCCACAATTTAAATTTTGGGGACGAATAACCCTTTAAATTCACCCTTGGTGGTTATAAAATTATGACGGGAAAGGAGATTTGGACCCAACACAGGCGGGACTCAAAATCTTCATCCTTAAAGTGCAACAACTCCAGTGTGTTAAGATCACGTGTGCTACCACAGAGCTAAAGCTCCAGCAACTTTAACTTCCAGTAGCCTTTAAATGCAAGAACTCTGTTTGCAAAGTCTTTGATATTTAAGTGTTCTCAAACTTGAATTTGAATATATTTAGATCATCAGCCCTTCTGAACTTCAGCAGGGTACAAACGTTGTTATTTTGTCCAAGATGTTCAATACCATTTCCAACTGGCAGACAGATGGGGAAGGGCTGGAAAAAACAGCACCAAATGCTCTTTTTTCGGATCCTGCACTAAGTGACAAGAGGCGGTGGTAAAGAGCATATGGCAGGACTGCAGCATACATTCACCATTTAGGGTAAGAAATAATAAGGACTGTTTGCAGTCAAGTTAAAGAGTGTATTGAATAACGCTCCTGCTCAACAAGTATACTAAAAAACAAACAAGGTCAAAGTTCGATTCCCAGGAAAAACGCATTATAAAATCGCTTTAGCTAAAAGTGTCAGCCAAATGCATAAATGAAAACGTTACAAGCAACCCTGCAGATGGCACAGAGATCAAAAGAGAACAAGTGAGAGTGGTTATATAATTTCAGACACAGCTGAAAATGTCTGAGCTTCAAAAGAAAAAGCCCAGAGAGAACCATCTGCACTTGTTCTGCAATGTAGTGGACTTGATCTTTAAAATCCTCAGAAAAAAAAAATCTAACTAGAAAGGAAAAGTTTAAGAAGGGAGAAGAGAAAATGTCAGAGAAGGAGAGGCTCTGCAGTCATCTGAGAGCATCTTCAGGCGTCTTTATCCTCCATGACTGATGATGCGTTTATGTGAGCTCTGCTCGCGTCATTCGCAACTGGTTGCCAGGGTTTCAGATTATGCAATTGTGCAGACAATCATCGATGCTTGTTTTAGAAGTGCTGAGGAAATGCAATGTCTGTGTGAAAGAGCTCTGCAGCAAAACCAACTAATCAATTTTAGCTAAAAAAATACATGTGCATTCAGTCACTATAGATGCCAAAAGGACCCTTACTGCTGTAAGACAGTAAATACTGATACATGCATGCATCGGTGCGAGAGATTTGCTACGACAAACAGGATGAGGGTAATGGTACCTGTAAGTGCGGTTCCTTTGATTAACAGATGCTGTGCGCACAGGACTTTGCTGCAGAATGGGCACCATATTGCGTGTGGGGCTGGGGACATAGTCATTTGGCACCACCGGAGGCCGTACTGGCTCAAGTGTCCTGTAGGGGGAGTGTCTCCTGTCAGGAGAGACAGCAGGTCAATAACCTCAGGGAAAACTTAAATATATGCTGCCATGTTTTAGATAAAACCATTTTGTTTTACTTAATGTCTGTGATTCTGAAATTTTACAATCAGAAGTTTTAGCATTTAAAAGGAGGAGATTCAATACACAATTTTTAAGGTTGTGAAACAGCATTTTGGATTTGAGGTCAGGAAAGGGGAGTAATTAAATTGGTGGAAACAAAATGTGAAGCCAGTGCCAGATTTTTTTCTCTGTATCAAAAGAGAAAATGGCACTGCTGTTTGAGGCAACCAGAATAAACTATTAGCACACCATTATTAATTAAAACAATGAATTACTATTTAATCAACTACACTGTTTCTTCATCACATGAAAAACAGCATCTAAGAAGTACTAAACCTTGCTTTCTCTTAATGTTTCACTTACTTTAAAAGATGTTATTTTTACCAAAATATATATACACAGATTTACAATTTCCCATCACTTGCATATGCATATTAAGAAGAAACACGTTTTAGCTGTGTTGTGTTGCTGACTTGTCAATTGAGCAGCACACAATCTGGCCTGCAATGACCAGCCATCATGGAGCGACACAGGACACCAAAACAGCGCCAATTTGCCCAGCTAGTGCTCAGAAAACAGGGCAGGACACACCCTCTGTCCTCAATGCTCAAAAATCACGCTCCATCTTAATAATGAACACACTTTAAAAACTGAGCATATCTGATCTTTTCTAATCACAGTTTCATGCTTTCACAATTATAGATGCCAAAGCATATTTAACACACCTCTTTTCTGGGCTAAATGTAAAATCAGGCTTTTCACTGGCTGGGATAAAAAGGCACAAAGGAATGTGAAGGATAACATCATCTGTGGTGCTATGGCCGAATTCTCCCTGAGGACTAAAGACATGACCCACACATGTGCCCCTGAACTCAACTACAGCTGTGTGTGACCTACACTGAAAACAGGCTTTTATTAGGAAATAAAAATCTCACTTTAGTTGTAAAAACATTATAAAAAAAACAAAACATTGTTTTAAATGATCTTATAAGGTGAAAGAATCATAAAGGGTCAGTCAAATGAATACTGGAAATTACTAATGTAACAATAACAAATTAGTAAGGTGTGCAGACTCAAGTAGAATTTGTAAAATGATAAAAACCTTTCCAGAATATATGTAAATCAAATCATTTTATGCTATTCAAGGACCTTAGAGATGTGAGTATTATGAGCAAACACTTGAAATGAGTCATTTTACTGCCACAATCTCAGTGGCCCATTCTCTCATTCGTGACTGCCAGAGCCAGAAAGCGCATATATACATACCCTATGGTGCCTTTGCCAGGCATTGGGGGGCTTGGTGGTTTCTGTGTGGGAGGTGTGGTGCGAAGAAGGCTGCCCATCTTCATGTTCTGGGTGTTGACCTATGACAATAACAAATCAACATCAAAAACAGCCTTTAGCTGTAAACGAAAACATCTCAGTTTCATGGAAGAGCAGGAAAAACAGTATCTAAAGTTGACAACAGCCAAGAAAAGCTGCATAAAATGTAGAACCACAGAGAGAAAGACTGCAAAAAAAAAGTTTTTTGAGAAAACAAAGAAAAGCCCAAACAAACAGAACAGGCTCACACACACATACACACACCTACTCCTGAGCAACATGCAAAAATTATAAAAAAGCAAATGTGATATGGAAAGGATGAAAGAAGAAACAGGGATGATTGCCAAATGGTTGTTCAATTAGTATTCACTCCATTCCTCATTAATGTGTGTGTGTGTATATATTTATTTTGTGTTAACTGACAAGCCTTTGAACCTAGAAAGAATCAAATACAGAATTTCAATATTCTCAGTCCATATTTAGGTCATATGAACTAAGGAATCAAACCTTATTCCTTCTTCATTCAGGTCACCTGATCATAAAATGACTGTAAAGGCCCTTACCTTGAACCTAAGCAACCACTTAAACCAAGAGCGAAGCAGAGAACAGAGGTGAGAGGAAGCACAGAGAAGTTAGTCACACATCTCAGACACAAAGAAAACCCACGTCAGATTCTGACATTTGTTAGTTGAAAACAAATATGTTAGTCAGAAAAATCGTTCCTCTCAAGATGACCCCATGTCCTACCTTCACACCATGACCAATATCGTCTAGCGTGCTGTAATCGATAGGTTTGCGAATGTACCGCACTGGCCTCTCGGGATTGGCTGGAGCAATGATTTTATGCGTGCGGGAGGTGTTCTTATTGGTTGTGAGGATGCCGATCTCCCGCCTCGCAACTTTTTCTTTGTGTATGTCCACCGTCTGGAGGGAGAAAAAAAAGTTATAAAAAACTATAACCATATTCATGATACATCATGATTTAATAATATAGGACATTTGCATACAAAAGTCTTAAAGCTACAGTGGTAATGCATTGGAGCAAGAAACAACATGAGAAAAAAAATATGGCCTCTTTTCCTCATTTGTGGAAGCAGGTTACAAAACACAGAATATGTGAAGCGAATTATTAAAGCGTGCAGTTGTGAGAGGTCTGAAATCCCTGTCGGCGGAGTTCTGTTTCATTTCACACGACAATTTGGGAGAGGATCGTGTCAAAAGCACTTCACGAGAAGAGCAACATTAGATGTTGTGCCGCTATGTTTAATCGCTTTACAGCTCATGCTGTTGACAGCTGTTAAATAAAAAATAAAAGAGAAAACACAGAGGGGGGATAAGCCGCTGCTGCTGGCATCTCAAACACCGCTAAATGATTTTCAGCATTAAGTGACAGTGATATGGTAAATAGGGATCGAGTCCAGAGCAACAGCTGAGTCCACAGATGAGGGCAGTCGACAGAAGACAGATCAGAAAAACTGAGACCAAAAAAAAAAAAAAAAAAAAAGAATCACAAGTGGAAGAGGGAAATCATCCAGGGCGGTGTTTCCCAAAAGCATTGTAAGCTTAAGTACATCTTAGACCCATTGAAACCAATGGAGCTACGATCAACTTAGGCTTACGATGCTTTTGGGAAACGCAGCCCTGGATGGAGAAATAGGCAGCTGCTGTTGACCTGGGATGCATTTCCCAGAAGCGTCGCTACCAAACTATGGTTGCAAGTTCTGTCAGCAACATAGTTCAACGATCCAGATTTTTCCACACTTCTGACGAACATTTGCAAAGAGCTCTGCAAGCTGTGTGGTAACCTGTGGTTAGAAATATATAGTGACTTGTGGACTTATAAATTATGCTTGAGTAAGATAAGCACGCTGTCTCTCATTTCACACTCATAGAAATAAAGTAAAAATAGTAATATTCTAATACTGAAAAAGCAGAGGTATTTTGGGAAACTTTTAGTGATGTTTTGCTAAAAACTAATTTCGGGAGGAGCGTGAACGAAATCAACCGCGGCTGGCACCGCATTAACTAATCAATCTCCTCATCTCACCTGCCCAATCAGATCCGTCTTACCCACTATAAATAAACCCTTTTCCTTCCCTTCCGCATCTCGTTTTTTGTGCATCCCTCCTCCGCCCCTTCTCGCGCCTTCCTTCACAGGGGGCATGCATGTTCTGAGCCGGACGCCGGGCTCTGCCCTCGCTAGGGTTCAAATCACTAGGGCTCGGAGTCCGCCGCCTCCCGGACAGCATGCCAAATTTGCTTACTATTTATCAGTATTGTTATGAGGAAGCGCGAACTCGTGAACTTCATTACAGTCAAAAATCATAAAGTACTTTTCACTACGACCTTTCATAAAAACATGTCATTTCTCATTCCATTTTGAACTGGAGAAAATATCATGCATTTATTATTGTAAATGAAAATCCTATTTGGGTCACAAGTGTCCATTGTCTGTGAACTAAAGCTGTTGTAAAAATATTTGTGTACTGCCATCTAAACGGGGTAGATTTACCCTGTTAAAGTAGCAAATTAATTACCATGCATCAACCCCTCTGCCATAGCACTTAAAAAAAATTATGTATGTTTGCATAGCGTTCTTCTTAAAATGCAAACACATTTTGCCCAATTAACATCTTGTATGTTTATATTTGGTTACATACATTTTGTTTTTCCTTATTTCTATATACTATATGGTATTAGGGCTGTTCAAACAATCAAATACGCTTATGCGTATCTCGTCAGTAAAGCCAGTTCTGCGATTAGTAGTAAATCTCCATAACCTGCTTTTAGATGGAACAGCTCCTACACAGAGCCATAATTCACTGACAAGCTATGCAATATCGTGTTACTAATCGCTGGCGATACATCGTATAATATTACATGCTGCTCCATCTAAAAGCATGTGATGGAGATTTACTACTAATCACTGAACAGCATTACTGTCGAGATGCGCATGATGATCGCATACGATTATTTGGAGAGCAAAGATTATTTACAAAATATAACATACAATACTGTATATGGTATATTTTGTTATTTTCATTTAAACATTTAAATTATTAGTAATTTTAGCAGTAGTTATGAGTGTATGTCATGTATATTTAGCAAGGTAGAATATCTAAAATTATAAAATACATACTTTATATTAATCAATCAGTATATTTCACTTGTAATACTTAAGCACAAAAACTAGTACTTTTGTAATTCTACCTAAATAAAGAAAAGGGTGACTTAATATTTTATTAGGGGGTCTGTAGTTTTACTCACGTATTTGATTTGTGTAATTTGTCCACTGGAAAAAATGATTACAATTTAAAAATAACCATTTATTATTAGAATATATTATAAAATGTAATTAATTCCTGTAATGACAAAAGATACATTTTCAGCATCATAACTCCAGTCTTTTAAAGCCACATGACCTTTTATAAATCATTATAATATGCTGATTTGCTACTCGAGAAACATTTCAATTATTATGTTGAAAGCAGTTAAAGCTGCTTAAAATTGTTGTAGAAACCTTGATACATGCGATGAATAGAAAGTTCAAAAGAACAGCATTTTTTTCAAACAAATCTTTTGTAATATTTAGATCTTCTATAATGTCACCTTTGATCAATTTAATGAAACATTGCTAAATAAAACGAAAAATAATAATAATTAAATATCATCAAAAGGCAGGAATTTTTTATATTTGACTTGCATGTGTGTGGTCTCCTGTCCAGTTTACTGTGGTACTGTGAATAGTTCAGCCGAGAGCTTTGTGTAATGTAACAGTCCAGATGTGACGCCACAGGGAGGAATTTCCCACAAGTGGTAGAAGAGGGACAGAGAGAAAGAAAGAGAAGTGGTGACGGAGGAAGAGAGAGAAGGCAGGGGCATGAACACAAACGTGTACGTGTGACTAACATTTGCTCGTATCTTTGGCTGGCACAAAACACTACAGCAGTCGCACCAGACCCCTGAATTACAGCCCCTTACAGACTGTGCCTCTGTGGGAAGATATTTAATTACAGAATCAATGAGAGTCGAAAAGTGGCTGGACAAGGATCCTGACTGATGAGCCAACCAAAGATCTGAACAATTAAAAAACAAAAAGGAGGACAATCTTTGGTAACAATACTTTTAATATATGGCCATTTCCTACACTCATTTTCACATCAGAACCTCTTATAATCTACCTTTGTCGCAGTCATTTACCCGTCAACTCTGAACAGACTCTTGGAGGCGTCAGTCGTTCTTAAGTAAATATAGCCCAGAGTGTGAGATTGTATGGGGAGGTGTGGTGTGCTGCTAGGTTACCTGAGAGATGTGGTTGATGGAGGACTCCATTCGGCGCAACTGAGAGGCCTGGATGTCGAGCATTTGGAGCACATTGTTAGCGAGTGTGTTGATCAGGTAGGCCACGCTGGCCAGGGACTGAGTGGTGTAGTTCTTGGTTTCCTCTAGAGCGGCATGCTTGTCTGGACACTGATGGAGAAACAAAAGACCAACAGTTTTGTTTCTTACAATGGATGTAGGTAAATCCACCTCATCCAACACTTTCTGATTTCTGTCTTAAAATTTCCTGTTACAGAGTGAAAGACCGCTGGGATTCAGTGTGTGAGTATGAGTAAAGTGTCTGGATGAATGTAACTGAATTACAAACAATTTCTTCCATAACCATTCGTTCAATTAGAAGACACAATTATCATTCATTAACAAATCCGGAATCACTAATTTAATTCTGATTCTAAAGAGCAGAAAGCACACAAGATTATTGCTGAAGTAATATAATTGAAACCACCAATAACCACCAAACAAAATCAAACAAAAATTTGTCAGTAATATTTTACTGGGACTCGTGCCTTAGTTTAAAGGGTCTAGCGACGCCCCTGGTTTGGAATGTCAGGATCTAAGCAGTTCTTCTGTGACATTGAGTTGCACAGTCACGTGACTCAGGCTTTGATCCCTAGGCTGACAGAGAGAAAGTGTACGCGTGTGTGTCTGTACACAATTCCTGTCTTTGTCCCAGGACGGTACCAGGAGGGAACAGCCACCTCTCACATACTTTTGACTGTGCTATTATAGGTTGCAAACCTCACACGACAGACCACTGTAGATATTAAACCACCTTAAATGAGCACAAAAAAATTAAATACTAATAAAGACTTTTTAGAGCCAGACAAGAGATGTACTGTACAGACAGTGTTGCTAGCGTTATATATTGATAGATTAGTTAGATGTACAAAATTATCTCATAACATTATGCAATTCATGATGACATGATGTTTAATAATTTTAGATTTTTAAATGATAAAATACATAGATTTTTTTTTTTTTTTTTTTCAAGAAACAATTGATTAGTCTGTTTTCTGTTAATGAAGGAAACATTGTAGCCGTCAATAACTGCACCGGTGTAAATTCTGTACTTAGCAAATCACAGATTCTAGCCTTCCTCTTGGATTACTATGACCCAAATATAAATTTGGTAATCTGAACAAGTAACAAGTCATGTTCTGACCACCTGCAAAAAGCATTACAATAAATCGCGCTACCAATGGTGATTAAATCCACAAATGATTAGCTGATATCACATTATAGTTATACTTTCTTTTCAAATTGTTAACAACATCGCCATTGTGTGACTATGAGTATAGTGTATATAAGCATGTAGATTTCAATTTACAGCATGTAAGTTACAGTTTAAGCCCTAGATGTCACACCATTCAAATTTCATATTAAGAAATTCTTTTAACCCAAAAAACAAATAATGCTTGCTTCGAACTGGTAGTCTTTAAAATACAAATCATGTATAATCCCAAGCTGTTTGTAATCAGAAGCACATTAAAACTGGAATATAATTTTATTTTAATTCACATGTGTTTTATAAACACATAACCCCTCCTGAATTACAATCAAAATTATACATTTAATTATTCCAGCTGCTGTGAGAAAGGTCTATTAATAATCCGCCTCCTGCAGGATAGCTAAGCCTAGTAGCCGGGACTCAATATTTATGTTTACAGACATGACGTAATGATGCAGTGCCATGCTTCACATATTAGCATTATTTTTTTTATCAGGCATATGCCAATATTTACATTTAAAGCCATTATCGGTTGATTACGATTTTATTTTCCTTGATACAATTTTGCATATCCATATTGAATTGAAAGCTTGTGAATCAGAATCAAATTAAATTGTGAGATTTGTGTCAAAACCCAGCCCTAAAAGAAATAACTCAATTTACTAACGTTTGTTAACATTACTTTGATCATTTTTTCCACACTTGTCAGTTGATGAAATTTCAATGAGAAAATATTGCATCCTCCAGCTAATAAATCAATTTGTCAGTAAATAACTGCTCATCTTAACTTACATGAATCTCATGCTGCAGTGAAACGGAGAAGTTAATAAGCGACCAAGCACGTGACAAAAAAACAGAAATCAATTAGTCGCATGGATGAACTTATTCTCACACAATGATGTGCACCACTGAATGCGTTTACTGCACTTAAATGATGAAGGCCCAGAAGAAGCTGTGGGCTTGCAGTGGGCAGGCATGTAGGCCAGCAAGGCCCATCCTCCCCCAGGACACACAGCGACACACTGACACTAATATGTAGATGCCGTGCGCTGACCCACGCTGATGACATCACAGCTGCATCTGAAAAGAGAGAGCAGAGGAGGAGAGACCGTCCCACACAGAGCTGACCCTTCACCACTATGAAGCAGCAACATCTGGAGAAGAAACTTGCTCTCACAACCGCTGTGATGCACCGCTCAAATAGAGATGCTCAGGTGAACAGAGACACTGAGAACAACTCAATCACACCTACACATTTAATTAGAGAACTCCTTAAAACTCATTAAAACACACACACACAAAAAAAAAATTAAATAATAATAAAAAAAAAAATTCTCAGAACATGTTCCACACTAATGTCAGCGTGGCAGTCAAAATAACTAACCAAATTTTTTTCCCAAACAGTTAATATATGTATTTGCACAGCACTTTTCACAATACAAATTGTTATAGAAATCAAATCACAATATTCACACAATTCTGCCTGAATAAAAGGCTTATTCATAGGTCCTTTTTTCTGCAAGCTTATTCCCATGACATTCAACATGTCAGGATTAGAAAACGTTTTCGATGATGCAATCTTCTGTGGATAATAATTAGAATGCTGTAAACATAGTCTTTCTTTTACTCTCCTGGCCGTTCTCTTAGGTGCTAAAGTTTTGGGAGTGATGCGATTGTTTGAGTGCTAATTGTCTTGCTCGTTTATTACAGGGATTCTTGACAGACCCATGTCTTAAAGGAAAGGTTGTGATGGACCCATGTCATATGTGGGTCTTCCTCTGGCCGAGGTGGATGTGTGGCTCCACCCTCCAGACTGATTGTTCTCTGAGGACACCTGTAGTTTACTTCCTTTTGAGCCTTTTAAAAGACACAAGATGAATGGCCATGGGAGGGCTACACTACATTACACTTCCATGAATGCATGTCACTTTACATTAGAGCTGGACAAAAAAAAAAAAAAAAAAGATATTTTCAAACTTTTTACGATATTCGCTATATATCTTGATATGTTTGCACATGCTTTTAAATAATAATAATAAAAAAAATCTAAACCAAGTTTAATTCTGTTAATGCACTTTGTGCTCTTTTCGGGCTTTCTCACGTGTCCCTGCTTTTGTTGTGTACCTTTTGAGCCACAGGGCGTAACAATGTCAATAACTATGACCATTTTTCATGTGAGTGATAATTGCTCTGACTGACTACTGAACTGCATGTGAATCTGGATGACTGGAGAGACAGATGACTATCACTGTGCTGCCTTTCGGTTTTCATTTGCATGTGTGTTCTGTTTGTTGATCCCTATGCACAAGAAATAAGCTGCACAAACACTGATTCACTGTTTCCAGTTATTATGATTCCTGTGTAAATACACTGTTTCTATGGTATATGCCACTTCAGAAAACACTGTTTATAATTCTAATAGCTTCAATGACTTGCATTCCAGATGGAACCAATCTTGTGTCCGTATCTAAAACTCTGAACAGTAATGGACCTTAGTAAGGTTAGATTCTGTATTGACTGTGAGGGATCTGCAGCATTTACAATGCACACACTGCATGAAGGTTGTACATAATGTAATTTTCATGTCTCAGCAATAAATCATTGCTGTCGACTATTAGGGCGCGTCCCTAATACACTAATCATTAGTCAAACAGAAGAGACTTGATTGACCAATTAGTCACAAGAAGAAAATTATTAGTCGAAGGAAGAAAAAAAAAAAAAAATAAATTATAAACTAACCGATAATGGCTAGTCTATGACAGTACAGTACATAAGGTTAGGGCTGCAATTACAATTACAGATACCAAAATTACGTAATCGTTCAAAGTGGTAAATAATTGTAAGTTCACTTCTGCAGTTGCTTCAAACAATGGTATAAACATCATTCAGTGTAAATTATGATGATTGTAATTAATATTCGCAATTGCAATTTTAAGGGAATAATGATTTTGGGTGCACCACATCAAATACCGCTTATCTGAAATATGTGAGTATTAGTAACTTTACATGGCTGCTCAATTTAATGTTAACCTATAGAAATGTGCACTATAGTGTCTGTACGGAGAGTGAAGAGTAGCACGCTCACTGCAGGACACATGGAGGTGGCGGTGCACTCACCAGTTCTTAAAATATTGGTCATTTTTGGTCATACAGATAGGAATAATTCATCTTTTAAATCTGTAAAGACTCTACGTTTATTTGTGTGCACTCACAATAAAAACAAATTGCGTTTTTGTAAAATAATGAAAGCAAATGGGATGCACTCTCTGCCATCTGGGTCTGTGAACTTAAGTGCAAATTAGGGCTGCACGATAATCATCGCGCATCTTGTCAGTAAAGCCGGTTCTGTAATCAGTGGTAAATTCCATCAGGTGCGTGATCTTACATTGAGCCACATTTACTACGCAGAACCGTTATTCACCGACTAGCTGCGCAAAATCACGCTGATAATGAACCCGAATTTGCGCAGTTTAATATCCCTGCTGTCATTTATTAAATTTAAATTTAGCAAATTATATTTAGGCTAGTATTAGTTTTTTTTTTTGTGATAGTGATACTGGACAGATTTCTATGGTATCAAAATGTAAATAATAAAGAACTTAAAGTTAAAATAAATATTGTTATCATAAAGTAAGATGACTCACATCATGATATAAGATTTTGGTCATATCTAATGTCCTGTAAATCAATAAGTGATAAGACAATGATTTGTGAACCTTAACCTTTTCATCATTAAATATAAAGATTATTGGTTGAGTGAGTCAAACGGTTATGAATCAGCCTGTTGGTCACTCTGTATGCTTGTTTTTGTTTGTTTTTTTTTCAGCTCAATAAAACGTTTTCTTGCCTGTGAAGAGGAAGGAATTATTCAGATGTTATTCAAACAGGTGTACTTTTAAAGTAATAAAGTGTGTCCGTGACCCCTGAACTGACGTGGGTCTGCGGGACAGGTTTGGGAAAGGCAAATGTCTGCTCATTGTTTCAGCTGCTTTTGTCTTAAATGAAAAGAGAGCAGGTACAGGAGTCATTTACTGGCTGGCCCACTGAACCACAGTACATCTCTCCATTTCAAATCACACACAAATGGAGGCAGGGCCTGTGGGTAATTACACGGTAGCGTGCACATTAATGACTGTTCAGCTGTATGCTCACAGCACTGACCACAGCAGAAGGACACACTGATTTTTCAGTGATGACTCAAATAATTACACTCTGAAAATGAACAGGTGGGTAGAACAAGAGATGCTGATGACACTTTTGTTCCTCATGTTAATGCACAGAGCTCACAGCTCTTTTCATCAGACACCTCAACAGAGACCTCTTTCAACAGTAAGAGCTTTTCAAACAGGGTGTCAGACCGCTGGTGATGCTACTGACGTGACTACACTTTTCTGAAGCGTGACTGTAGCTCAGCTCAACTGAAAGAAATGAACCTTACAGATGAGCTGAAGCAATAATCACTGTTAAAGGATGTCTCAATTCAATTAGGCAAATCTGTACATTCAGAGGGTTCTTTTCAATAAAGCTTTCAAAGAGAGAGAGAGAGAGAGAGAGAGAGAGAGAAAGTAGGGCTGGGCTAATATATGACATGATATATTCATGCACATCTCGTCAGTATATCCGGTTCTTTGATTAGTGGTAAATCTTCATCACCTGTTTTCAAATGGAGTGGCAGTTAATACACAGAGCCGCAGATCACTGAAAACAAAGTAAGCATGACTTCAAACTGGTATAAAATCTCAGCAGGGCACAAACATCCATCATCAGTAAAGCCGGAGAGAGCATCACCCAGTGACGGTTTATCAACCTTTTGCAATGCCCTGAGATCCAGACACAGCACCTCACAACTGCACAATTAGAAACAATTTTCAATGTATCTAATGCTTTAAATGGATAGCTTGACTACTTATGTGAGTTTGTCAGAGTTTGAAGCAAAACAACACTGATGCGTTGTCATGTGAACACGCAGTCGAGGATGTATCGCAGATGTGGAAGACTAAACTGAGAATGAAAGCAGCCCACGTCGTCTCTCCTCCTACACACACAGACTCTTCTCTCTTTCATCTTCACCAGCATATCAATGCAGAACCGGTCAAGACGAGAAATATCAGCATCTGTCTACCAGTAAGAGGTTCTCTCTATATTGCAAGAGAATTATGGCTCATGTCACCATAGCAGCTGCCTGTCAGTGGGTCACACTACAGCCGGTCTGATGTCAAAGACTCACACAGAGAGAGAAAAGGCAGTTACCAAATGTGGAAACTAGTGCGTGGCTTAAGAAGTAGGGCTGCATGATACATCCTTTCAGCATCGTCATCGCGATGTACGCATACGCGGTAGTCACATCGCGGCAGTCACGATGCAGGGCAAAATAAAAAAAAAGAAAATTGTGTGTGTCTGATTTAAAAATGCACTTTCTATATTTCTAAACTTTCTATTCACGGATCTATATTTGTCTAATATAAAGTAATTAACTCATATTTAATGGTTCTTTAAAAACTACAAAGCACACGTTGCTTCACCTACTTCATGCATGCAGTCTCTCCGTGCGCATGGCGAAATGAGCGCGGGACGGGAGAAAAGAGCCGAAATGGAAGATTTGGTCACAAAAAGAAACGCAACATCGATCATATGGAAGTATTTTGGATACAAAAAGGATGATGCGGACCAAAAACATGTGCTTTGTCGGCAGTGCCTGGCAGTTGTTGCCACAACTCACGGAAACACTACGAATTTGTTTGACCATTCAAGTCGGCACCACAAAGTACTGTATGACGAATGCAAAGCCAGATCAGATTAAAGTTTCTTTAAACAGAGTGCACTTGCACTGCAAGCAATGAGTGATTCGTCTGTGACCATTAAAGATGCTGTGGAAGCAGAATTAAGCACTTACCTACTGACACCTTCTATAGACAAAGAGCAAGATCCACTTGCATGGTGGAAAACACACAAAGTAAGCTTTCCACATCTTGCCAAGCTTGCCCGCAAGTATCTCTCTATTCCTGCAACAAGTTCCCCATCAGAGAGGGTTTTCAGTGCAAGCGGCAACATAATCACCTGTCAGCATTCAAGTCTCAATTCTGCAATGGTGGATAGACTGGTGTTCTTAGCTAAAAACCTCTAAGCTTCAATGAGTAAGTTAATGCATACAGAAGCACCAAATTGGCAGGGCCGGATTAACATGGCCAGGGGCCCCTAGGCTACAGGTTGCTGTTTTTTTTAGGGCTACACTCACAATAAAAACAAACAATTTTGCTTAAATGTGCTTTAAGGAAAGAAACATTTCAATTCGATAATAAATCGGTTGGTCTGTTTTAAATAGTAGGCGATCTATCTCTGGAATGTGTTATGACCAGCGCTCGTGTCCACTGTTATAAATCGGCGCTCATGCACAATGCGCGTCTTCACACAGAGGATCGAGCGCTTCGTTCTGGTAAAAGTACAAAAAAAACATTCACACGAACGTGCCCTTGCTCTTGATATACAATCACTTAAATGAACACCGCTTTGGTTTTAGTTAG